>JAOYMR010000001.1:15003064-15020987 GCA_025802075.1 Tenebrosternarchus preto | reverse complement strand
AACACAGGACAAAAGGAAAACTCCATAAAACACAGGACAAAAGGAAAACTCCATAAAACACAGGACAAAAGGAAAACTCCATAAAACACAGGACAAAAGGAAAACCCTATAAAACACAGGACAAAAGGAAAACCCTATAAAACACAGGACAAAAGGAAAACCCTATAAAACACAGGACTAAAGGAAAACCCTATAAAACACAGGACTAAAGTAAAACCCTATAAAACACAGGACTAAAGTAAAACCCTATAAAACACAGGCCTGAAGCAAAACTCAGCTTGAGATGTACTCTGCTACTAGGCCATCTATTATTTGGGCACTGCTTATGTATGTAATGTGTCTTTAAAGCTGTGAAGCACCTAGTCGTCAAGGGCAACTGCCCGCAGAGACGTGTTGAATCAAGGCTAGCACTACACGGCCTGCACTGCCACCCACGAGAGGAAGGCACCCGGCACATTCATCAAATGCTGCATGGGACAGGATATTTGTTATAATGAGAGTCTGAAGATACATGTTGAATATACATGGTGGTCAAGGCCGCCATCTTCAAATAAGGAATCGATCTGTGACAGTAACAGCATTCATAAACCCTTAACCCTTGAGAGGGTGATGGGTTACAATTTGATTTGAGTGCATTCTGCCCTGTAACAAAAATAAAACTGGCTCCTGATCCACTTTTCAATCAGAGAATTCCAAAACACATTTTACTTAATCCGGCTTGCATTACGTACTGTGGTCTACACCAGGTGTCAAACACTCAGAAACAAGCTGCTAATTTACTCGTTGCAATATTAACGAGGTATATCACAAATCGGAGTCAACATTTGTTAAGTTGCTTTTCTCCCAGTATCTCTGAGTACTTCTTATTCAGTTCAAAGTAACAGCAATAGACTTGTGTGCTTACTGTTACAATACTGTTGGTAAATGTCATACCTGTGTGAGTTTGGACGAGATGAGGAGTCTTTCAACAGGCTGGACAACATCTCATCTCCATGCGCCAGCTCACCAGACACCCAGTCTGGCAGCACAGCTGCACTCAGCCCTCTAGCACCCAGCGGCTCATCAAAGTAGACGGACTGGAGGCCAGACAACCCAAATTGGATAGTGGTCAAAAGCCAAGCTTGCATAACATGCATCAAAGACACAGAGGGTGTAACAGAACTTTTGCAACAGGTGGTTGGACTCCTTTGACGAACACAAAAGCAAAGGTGGGCTTCTAAAGAACATGACAACCGCAAAACAGGTGCTCTCACCATGTATGTGGGTAAAGTCTTGAGGGCGCCTGCTTCAGGTTTGTGGGAGAACGGCCCCTCGAGGACGCCCCTTCTGAGCATGTGCAGAAGTAGCCTGGCGTAGATGTTGCGGTTTTTCCTACCCCTCAGACCTGACCCGGAAGCCACTGGGTCACACAGCTTCTTAATCCACAGAGCACACCGCTGACGCTCTGAGGTAGGTTAACGGATTCAGTGACAGCACAGGGGCAGAGAAGCTCAACGAGTAAAAGAGTAAAAGGCAAAATAAACATTGTATAACAACTGCCAGCCAAGTCAGCTTGAAATCTGTTTTGAGATTTTGAGAACTTCAGTGTACTTAATGTATGTTTACAAGCACAGTCAGGACTTGAAGTTAATTGACTTTGTTTTGTAATTAAATAAACAGTGTCTTACAGTTCAGCGTTCAAAGTATTTGAGCACGTTTAATGGATTGTTATTGCATAATCTTGTATTCCAGAAATGTAAGAAATCTCACACTGCACAGTTCAGTACGTAGGCATGCGTTGTCAACGTCAAAAAGCTCACACGCAGGTGCGTGTGAGCTTTTTGACGTTGACAACACAACCAATAACGTTTGTTTTTCATAGACTAACCTGACTTGTGAGGAAGCCTCAGCACGTACGGTTTCATATCAACTAGAAAGTGGTCGAATTCAGAATCCAGTCTCTCCAAAGAATCATCTTCTTTACTCATGATGCCCTGCAAAATTCAGAATTGTAATTGCAAATGGTATAAACAGTCAGTGTTTGCTACGAATTAAACTGTACTAAAAAGTTACCTTTGCCAAAAAGTTAGGCTAACTATGCTAAAATAGCTATCAAGCTAATTAACGTTAACATGGATTCGTGCATTCTAGACAGAAATGTAGGATTATGGTAACTTAAAGCTAACACTAGCTACCTAGGATACCTGTATGTTTTCTTGAGTTCAGTATGTGGTTGCGACGGAAACTAATATCTAGCTAGCTACGTAATTAAAAGTCATTCAATTAAACCGATAGTTCGATTTGAGAACATTTATTACCGGTCTTACAGTAAAAAGCTTGGACATCAAAAACGTTTAATATTTGCTTGCTAGCTAACGAAATTTAATAACTAGCTAACCTAGCTAGTTATCTTCGTTAGTCAGCTAAATGAACAAATCTAACAAATGGTGGCGCCAACATTCCCGATTCAAAATCTCATCTAATACATTAGCCCACACCCTTTCGCTAACAAACTATAAATGACACAATCGAATTTTAAATAGAGCGACCATGTCAGTAATAATACTCGAACAGAAAATGTGCTTAGCCGTACCAAACTGTGTATTTAAGCAGCACCACTACTTAGTAGATCAGCGTTTCCAAACGGTTTCAAACCAAACTTATGTGAAATGAAAATCAGTAGCCTACAAGTTTTAACTACTGGTGCTGGGGTGGATGTTTAGCTTAAAAGTCCCGAGTAAACAAACTTACGTATCCATAGCTATATTTGTACCAGCCACAAATACCCTGTATTTTAGTCTAAGAGTTGTACTTCATTTTTATAAATGTTTTGTTAGTCATTATTAATATTTTAAATGTGCTGTTCTATAGATCAAATGATTTATTTGTTTTTGGACTTTTAATTTAAAAGTTTGTTCTTCGTATAGTCATTTAAAAAGCCACATGATTTCAGGCTTCACTGGCTTCAGAAAGCGGTTGTGTTCCCCTAGCAACCACGCATCGTCTAAAGCGCAGAGTAAACTCATTGACTGTGCTAGATAAAATTAGCAGGGCCAAAAACAACAATGAACGAATTAATCAAATAATTGATCAAATAAATGATCGTTTTTGTATCTACTTCTTTTATCTCATTTAGTTCCTAAAAAATGTTTTGCGGCCAAGACATAAAAACATATCAACAGCTGCCTAATGCTGGCAAATTAAAAAGGTAAAAAGAGGAATGGAAATTAACGTTAGACTTTCGTGTTTGGGCTCTCACCCTCCGTGAAGATCATGCCTTCCACAATGTTGGGCTATATTACACATTCCACAAGATGGAGCTGTTGGTTCTCTGCAAAATGCGGCAACGCATGCCTCAGTTGTAAGCCTGTTGACGTCACTTTTAAATGAGAAAGAAGCACTCAGAGGTAACAGGAGAAAAGCAACTGAACGTCGTTCTCCAGTTACCGTGTGCGACCAGTGTCGGCTGCTGCAGAGCGAGAGACGGGAGCGGACACCTTGGAATTAAACCCAGCGGAACCGCAGGACAGCACGCAGCTTTTCTGCTATGGCCGATCTTGTTCACATTCACGATTCTTCATCTGGTATTGCGAACCGATTTGCGCGAAAAGGCGCCTTGCGACAGAAAAACGTGCACGAAGTAAAGAATCATAAATTTATTGCTCGTTTTTTTAAGCAGCCTACATTCTGCAGTCACTGCACAGACTTCATCTGGTAAGAGCCGCTTCTGTTCAAAAGGAACTTTGCCAGATCTTTGTTCTTTTTGTGACGTACATAAACTTTCTTCCTATAACTATTTTTGATGAGAAATTTAAATTTAGTATTCAAACCGGTGCCCATCAACATTATGCACAAAAGACGCATTACTATTCGTAGAAAAGAAGCGCCGTATCAAAACTTGTATAAGCATGAACAATGTTTGTTAGTTGAATTCAAGTTTACTGGCTGTGGATAAAATATGACATTAGAATTAACAAGCAGTTAACGAAGGCAAGTATTTTGAGACTGAACGTAGGTTTACATGGTGATACTAAATGTGTCTGTAATTATTCTCAATGAAATACAAACAGCAAATGCAATGTTTTATTTATTTGGACAAAAAAATCCGAAGTCATTCTGCCAGATGCTGTACATGTAAATGTAACCTATTTCTAATTATGTGTTCATAGCCTACATTTCAACAAACGTAAATCAGTGTTTCGTTGGCACTATTATAGACAGTTGCACTTTTAGTTCAAAGTCTCTCGGAATTACTTTGGTAAAATATAATTTAGGGACTTTTTAACATTAGAACATATCTGAACCTCTTATAAGAACGTGATCCTCAATTATTGCTAATAATTGCTTTATTACAAGTAAAAATTTATTTTACAGTTATTTTAGAAATTAACTATATTTCAAAATAAAATATGCATTTACATTCATATTGGTGTAAGCTTCTAACTAACATTTTGAGGGGACTGTAAACATGTACTCCATAGACCAACTGTCTTGGACAATTAATTGAAGTACCAGAGAGAATTATAATTGAAAGTGATTCTAACTCTTGAACTCTGGGGCCAATTAGTAAGTACAGTTTCACTTGTGTATTCTTATACTGATTTGCTTTCCAGTGCCTCTAATTCCTGTGTCTCTCTCAAAACCACAGGGGATTTGGCAAGCAAGGATTCCAGTGCCAAGGTATTAGTGAGTGTGCTTGTGTGTGTGTGTGTGTGTGTGTGTGTGTGTGTGTGTGTGTGTGCATGCATGTGTATGTGTGTGAACAATTTGTGGAGTCTGCTGTGGGCACTGCTGTACCTTCTCTCACAGCCTTCCTGTCCGGTTCTGCCACTGTTGCAGCTGGAGAGGTGCAATACATTCATTTGTTTCATCCATCATGTCAGATTTGTTGAACCATTTTGTCAGAGTCAGAGAATTTACCTCCTCTGTAATGTGGAAACTGGTGCACCTGCCAGGATAGTGTTGTGTCTGCAAAGGTGCTTGAGTAAAATGGTCTGTTGCCTCTTTTGGATGGATTGCAGTTTGGGCTTCAGTGAGAATTGTAGTTAAATGTGCAGTCATCATGTTGAGTGCAATAATAAACACTGGAACAGAACCCCTTTTCTGAGATGATCGAGCTGGACTGACCTGGACTTGTGTGGACTTGGTGGTGTGATTTTTCCAGAAGGCCATTCTTGAATTCTTCAGAATGGCCTACAGGCATGACAGTATGAAGCACTGACATGTATATTCTTTTGTATGTTTTTTTGAGGGTTTTGTGAATATTGTGGATTCCTCTGAGCTTGACTCGATGTACACTCCTTTTCATAACAGTGGAGAAGCTCCACAAAGATTTTTATTGGCTGTGGTTTCACTGTCTTTTAGGAAGTTTGTTTAAATGTTCTACATCTGTGCTGTTCCAGTAACATTTGATTTGTCTTAAAAATCAGGCTGTATGAACAGGCAGAATAAGAGGTCCCTCTGTGTTTCTCTTTTCTCTCTCTCTCTCTTACACAAAGATCTCTCAGTAGCTGGGTTGATTTTCTTGGGAACTGCACTTTTCTTTGAACCTTTTTGGACTGTTTGGACTATTTTGTTATGGGTGAATGTGTTTACTAACATGCAAACCTGGTTCAGAGTTCAACGGACTTGTTTCTGCAGCTCTGAGCTGTAAATGCAGTTTCTGTGGGAGCACACAGCCCACGGCAGGACTGTGAAGGAAGGTTTAATATGTTATCTCACAATCAGAGATAATCATATCTCTGATTGTGACTCTGATAAGGAAGAAATTTGCTTAGACAACAATGAGCCCCACAGAATGAAAGTAGTGGAAGCTGAGGTAGAGGACAACCTAGTGGAAGCAGGGGTAGAGGACAACACAGTAGATCCAAACAAACCAACCCATGAGGAAGATCAGATAATGAAGAAAAGGGCTCTGCTGAAGTTATTTTCAGTCAAGAAAAATATTAATCTAGTGTGTCCTTGATTTCTGGCCTGGGTCATTGTTTGGCACTGTTTGATCTTTTACGCATATTAAATTAAAAATATTTGAAAAGTCTCTGATATACATTATTCCAAATAAAACATAAATGTATCTGAATTAGATATACCATGTATACTCATATAATCTGAGGTTTATATGCCATAACGTATCTGATCTGAGGTTTATATGCCATAAACAACCAAGCAAATACTGTGATAATGGCAATTGAATTATTTAAAGATATGATATAACAATTCGTGTTAAATGGAAGTTCGTTGGAACACTGACTTCAGCATAACACAAAAGGGCCAGTGTCACATGTTTGATATTGTAGGGTAATGTTTGTGTCATACACATGTTGTTTGATATAAGAAATATAAAGGTACTATATCAAATTACTCAGTACTTCCATGCTTTTTGATCCTGGCTGTTATATTGGTCAGATGCAGATAGAAAGGGTTGTTTGCATAGTCAGAAAGTGACAGATGGCCAAGGTATCAATGGTTGTTAATCCCTAGTCTTCTGATCTCCTCTCAGCTGGACATTTTCCATGATGTATGTGTGTAAGATGTGTGTGTGTGTGTGTGTTACTTTTTAAAAATATCCAGATTAAAAATGTATTACTTAACAGACTCTTACAATAAAATCTATAAATATATTCAGTCAGATGTTCAAGCCCATCATAGGAGCACTGGAGCCCCCCCCTCTCTCTCTCTCTCTCTCTCTCTCGCTCTCTCTCTCCTTCAACTGGCATTTTGCTTGTGCTCCATGCCATCCAGTGTGTTGCGCTGGTCTTTGAATGGCCACTGAGTTGAAGGTTGTATGGTTTAAAGCTCCTCTTATGTGCCTGAAGTCAGGATATTTCCCATCTCAGAGCAGCATCTGCAGCTACTGCTTATGTGACTGACACCCTTCTCCCTTCCCTAAGCTCACGCCCACTCTTGATAAGTCACAAGTGTCAGAGCTGATAACAAGCCAGCATCTCAGATTCAGAGACACGTGCAATAGGAGCGTGTCATTAGTGTTCAGCTAACATCCCATCCGTATGTAGTAGAGAGACTGAACGGTGCAGATGGTGTGGCTGATGGATCACAGACAGTGACAAGAGTTGGGAAGTGTGCAGTGGAGTGGGAAGTGTGCAGTGGAGTGGGAGAGCTCACAGGGGTGGCGTGCAGAGAGTGCATGTTCTTGGAAGCACTGAGACATGCAAGATGTTCTGTGGTCTGTAACAATAAATGTCCTTCTCTGGGAATATGAAGTCCCTTCTGAAGATATCTGAAGAAGTTATATAATGTTTTATTTTGAAGTTTTCTGTGTATACAAGTAAAGGAACTGTAATGAACAGCAGTCATTATTACGTTCTCAGACTACATCTTCCTCATTTTATATATACCAATTTAAAGAATTTCTCACTATGAGGTGTCCAGCCAGTCACACCTCACTATGAGGTGTGACTGGCTGGACACCCTCATAACCTCAACAAATACAGATGCTCATGAGAGATTATGTTTATAAACACAAGGTCAGAGTGGGTCCTTTCTGATGAATAGAGCCACTAACCTTTAGGCTGTCTGGGTCACTGGCAGAATTTGAAAATTATGAAATTCCAGTCTGTCTCACGCTTTAGAAGGTCTAAATGTCCAGGTAAGTGCAAACTCTTAGCTCACATTCGATGAAGTGAAATACTCAGGAGTTTTCGAGGCTATAATTTTGCACATTATGGAAGCAATACAGACAGGGTTTGCTCACCTTTGAAAAGCACCTCTGTGTTTCTACTTGTGTGTGTGTGTGTACTGGTATGGTAATCATGTAGTTAAATTAACTTTTGTATCAGGTAGTGATGTGGCTTAATCAAAAACAATATTTATATTCAGCCTAGTTTGAATAAACTGGAATTTTGTCATTTTAATAATATTTTCAATATTATGTAAAATTATTATTATTACTACTTTTGTATTTAAAGTATTTACAATTTTGTTACTTGTAATTTAATCCTATACTCACTGGCAGGATGACCACTGGCCTGGGTACAGTGTTTTTGGTAGGGTTAGGGTTTATTTACTGAGGTGAATAGGCTTTCTGTTATACTGTCACAGACACACATGGCAATAACAGAGCAGGGAAGAAGGCCAGAGAGAAATACACATATGTTCTGCTAACCAAGCAAATGTGGACTGAAATATTCATAGGAACTTGGGATTCAGATAAAAGTGGTGAGGTTCATTACACTGATGATTCAACCGTCTATTCTGTACATTTGAATCAAAAGGTGGAACCGCCTGTAATCTGTTCAGACCTGCCCGTGCTGGCCCAAAATAAGAAAAAATTCAAAATGAACAACCTGAATCACCTGCATAATGCTTTCGCATTTAGCAAAACCCACCTGAGCCTATCCAAAATAATGTTATTATTATTATATATATATTTTTTAAAAAAACCTGAATGTGCTTGATCTTGTAGTATTCCAGGAATCAGCCGTGTGTAGCTCTGAGTCTCTGTATAAGACCAGTGCTGATGCTGGGACATAAAGATTCTCTTAAGTTTCTTCATTTATCGCTCTGTGCTGGACCAGTGGCTAAAAGTAACGTGATGATGATTCAGGTTTGTGTATTAAGTGGTACAGAAGCATGTTATTTTGTGGTGTTCCAATCATGCTTTATCAGCACTGGCATACATGCTTCAGTTACTCTGCAACCTTCTCCCTTCCCCTGTCCAGTCCATCACATCCCTCCCTCCGGACTCCATGGAGACAGTTATTACTTTCACCTCCACATCTCATCAAATGAGAAATTGTGCATTGCAGCGAGAGCACAGTAGGCATTCACCTTCTGCCAAGATCTTTTAAAATGTGGGAGGAAAAAATGCCCTCCACACAATAAACAGTAGTTACTGGAACCTGGGTTGAGGCTGATAGGCTGGGCATCAGCAGGACATTTTGCAAAGCAGGATGGATGGCTAAACCTCTCTGCCCAAGTCTCCATTCTGAGCTGCTCTCCATTGGTCTCCTTTTCTCTTTTCTGAGCTGCTCTTCATTGGTCTCCTTTTCTCTTTTCTGAGCTGGCCTCCATTGGTCTCTGTTTTGAGCTGGTTTGTGGCTGTCATTAATTAGAGGGTCTATTTGTTTTACAGTAAGCAGAGCGTAGACATGGCCTTCTGTCTTTCTGTATCTCTGTCTGACTCTCATCTCTCCCTGCCATCTGAGTGCTGAAGTACACACCCCAGATGGGCCTCTCCACCTGGAGAGGCTGCTGCCACGTCTGAGGGTAGGAGACATGAGAGAGAGACAGAGCTAGGCAAAGAAGATCCAAGTGTGTGTGTCAGGCACTGAGATGTGCAGCTCAAAAGTGCTTGGGATTATGGAGTACACCTGTTGTGGTGTGGCAGGGTAGTGGTGCAGCTGGGGTAGGGTTGGGTGGATTGGGTTAGGATGGTGCAGCTAGCATACAGTGGATATACAAAGTGTACACACCCCTGTTAAAATGCCAGGTTTAGTGATATAAAAAATGAGACCAAGATGAATCATTTCAGAACTTTTTCCACCTTTAATGAGACCTATAACATGTACATCTCAATTAATAAACAAACTGAAATCTTAAGGGGAAGAAGTAAAAAAATAAAATAATTTGGTTGCATAAGTGTGCACACCTTTAAACTAATACTTTGTTGAAACACCTTTTGATGTTATTACAGCACTCAGTCTTTTTGGGTAGGAACCTGTCAGCATGGCACATCTTGACTTAGCAATATTTGCCCACTCTTCTTTGCAAAAACGCTCCAAATCTGTCAGATTGCGGGGGCATCTCCTGTGTACAGCCCTCTTCAGATCACCCCACAGAGTTTCAGTCGGATTCAGATCTGGGCTCTGGCTGGGCCATTCCAACACTTTAATCTTCTTCTGGTGAAGCCATTCTTTGATTGATTTGGATGTATGCTTTGGGTCGTTGTTCCTCTGATGAAGTTCCTCTTCAGCTTCAGTTTTCTAGCAGAAACCAGAAGATTCTGTGCCAACATCGACTGGTATTTGGAGCTGTTCATAATTCCCTTCACCTTGACTAAGGCCCCAGTACCAGCTGAAGAAAAACAGCCCCACAGCATGATGCTGCCACCACCATGCTTCACTGTGGGTATCGTGTTCTTTTGGCAATGTGCAGTGTTGTTTATTTTGCGCCAAACATACCTTTTGGAATTATGGCCAAAAAGTTCAACCTTGGTTTCATCAGACCATAACACATTTTCCTACATGCTTTTTGGAGAGTTCAAATGCGTTTTTGCAAAATTTAACTGGGCTTGGATGTTTTTCGTCGTAAGAAGAGGCTTCCGTCTTGCCACCCTACCCCATAGCCCAGACATATGAACAATACGGGATATTGTTGTCACATGTAGAACACAGCCAGTATGTGCCAGAAATTCCTGCAACTCCTTTAATGTTGCTGTAGAGCTCTTGGTAGCTTCCCTGACCAGTTTTCTTCTTGTCTTTTCATCAATTTTGGAGGGACGTCCAGTTCTTTGCAGTGTCACTGTTGTCCTATATTTTCTCCACTTGATGATGACTGTCTTCACTGTGTTCCATGGTATATCTAATGCCTTGGGAATTCTTTTGTACCCTTCTCCAGACTGATGCCTTTTGACAATGAGATCCCTCTGTTGCTTTGGGAGCTCTTTGCGGACCATGGCTTTTTCTGTAAGATGTGACTAAGAAAATGTTAGGAAAAGCCTACTAGAACAACTGAACTTATTTGGGGTTAATCAGAGGCACTTAAAATGATGGTAGGTGTCTACTGATTCTTATTTAACATGACATTGAATGTGATTGGTTCATTCTGAATACAGCCACACCCCCAGGTATAAGAGGGTGTGCACACTTATGCAACCACAATATTTAGTTTTTTATTTTTTACTTCTTCCCCCTAAATATTTCAGTTTGTTTTTTAATTGAGATGTTCAGGTTATAGGTCTCATTAAAGTTGGAAAAATTTCTGAAATGATTTGCCTTGGTATATCACTAAACCTGGCATTTTAACAGGGGTGTGTACACTTTTTATATCCACTGTAGGTTAGTGTGGGTCAGGTTGGGATGTATTAGGTTGGGGTAAGGTGGGGAATGGGTTGCCATTTCTGTGTGTGCGTGGTGAATGGAGTGCAGTGGAGATGCAGGGATGGCTGGAGCAAACACTCTGACAGGTGTAGGGAGCGGATGTCTGGTTTAAAAGGGACCTGTGGCAGAGTAGAGCAATGAAGGGACCTGACATCTCATGCCAGTACCGACTGCATGACAGGAGCATTTTTCTTCATAGGATCTGGATCTGGATCTTTTATACACATCAACAGAAACCCAGTATCCTGTATGTTTATTAGTATTCTGTCCAAGTAAGTCCTTGTTTTATTACTGTCCTTTTAAAAACAGTACAAACAAGACACAATAAGTAAAATAATTATATTAAGAAAAAACTTTTTTGTAAATAATTTTGTAAATAAGGGGAATTTTTTGTTTAATACTAGTAAGAGGGAACATTATATGGTTTCAATTCTTAAATGATGTTTTACTTCAAATATCTATTAAACTGTTAATTAGCCTGTACTTATAGCCATCAGTTTTGATTAGTTTGAAATTCTAGACAGTGTCAACCTGTAACTGGTCAGAGTGGTCCCATAATGCCTTGGTGTGACATGAGAGTCTGGTGAGATATGAAAATCAGATAAGTACCACGATGCTGTGGTGAGAAATCAGAAATTCCAGGATACTCATTGGGAAAGTTCTGAGCGTGGACAGAATGATTGTTACTCTGTCTTGATTGTATAACTGCTGTCTTTGAGATTTGTTTAACTGCAAGGCTAAAAAATGATGAGTGATTAATATGTGAGTTATCAGCTTGCGTTAATTCGACATAGAAATACACTCTTCATTAGATAACTTCAGTTACCCTGGAGGAGGTGTTTCATGAGCTTGGCCATCGATCTGTTCAAACTGCTCTCACCTCCCATCAAAAGTCTCCATCTCTTTACTAGAAGCTCTCCTGCCTCTAAAGGTTACCTCCACAATATGGCTGTTATGAGCGGTTTTATCATGTGGAAACACTTGGGACAGTGTCATGGAAAAGGCCATCTGTTCAGTTCTGTTTTAGGGGCTGTTTAGACTGAAAATCTGGCTGACTGTCATGCTCTCTCCCTCTCTCCCTCTCTCGGTGATGGACACCGTGTTAATGGGTCTACCCCTTCTCTCTCCATTCTTCTTGGGGTCTCTGCCAAAACCTCACTACATCACCGCATCCCTCTCCATTTAATCTGACACTATGCATTTCCGTCTGCTCTCTCACGTCCGTTTCTTCCACACAAAGCATGTATTGGTCCCCCAGAACCCTCCCTGCGGACATGCATCATAATGTCGGACAGCTGTCCATGTGTGCTCTGTGCAATCAAGCGTCCCTCCTGGAAGATCTTACCATGCCTGATCATGGAGCAGCAGTGACAGATGGGTTGATAGTGGTCTGCCTCTTCACGTCTGAATCGCAGTGAATGCCGTTCACGGTATGAAGAACAGATCTCGTTAACCAATCTGCCACTAGAAGTTAGGGGGTTGTGGAGTCTGTGTGCCAGGGCCGGAATGATTAAACCAGTCACACAGCTCCACACTTAACCCTGTTTGCCCTCTCAGAAGCCTCTCACATCTGTGAGATCTCCCACACCATGCGTGGTTGTTCTGGGAGAGGTGTTGTTATTTTTCTGCATTAACGATACAGACTTACACAGTATAGCGAGGTCTCTGTATAAGACCAGTGCTGATGCTGGGGCATAAAGATTCTCTTAAGTTTCTTCGTTTATCGCTCTGGATTTGGTCGTTTTTATATCAGTTGAGAGTTCCCAAAGAAATCACAAATCCTATTCAGCTGGTTGTGGTTGAAAAATAATGTGGTTGAAAATTTCATTATGAATTGTGGGTTCATTTCAGTGTTTGGATATTTACTATCACTGGGCAGCCACATAGAGGCAGATCATTCAGGCATCTGACAAAACATGTAGTGTAGCTCACCATGGAAAAAGCCCTCAAACTTTAAGCCATTTCTAACCTCTGAAGTCTAGTCTCTTCTCCATTCTTCAAGTCATTAGGATCTACTATAAACTTTATTGACTAGGGGTTGATCATTTACACTGGTAATGTAACGTAAGCCCTATTGAGGGCTTAAAAGAAGTATTAAGTTTTACATAACACTTGCTACATGTACTCTGACTCACCTGTAATTGGTGTTGTTGGTTCCTGATTGTCCTGTTTTTCCTTCTCTGTTCTGTGAGGGATTGTTGTCCCTTGTGTCTGTCTAAAGTTGTGGTTTCCGGGGTAACTTAACCCAGTTCTTTCAGTTGTTTGTCTCCTTGTCTCCTCCTATCAACCACCCCACTCCCTTAGTGCTGTTAAGTGGTTGCTGTTGAGTCCTAGTGTGGACCCAAGCTCAGGACCTGGACCTAGCTGGCTATGAGCGTCTCAGTTATAGTTCAGACGCCTTGTTTGTAGTAGATGTGAATGGGGCTTGGCCCAGCTCTAAACCCATCCTGTCTGGTTAGGTGAGCTACTTGCCTGTCTCCTGCATGTCTCCACTAAGAAATACCCTTACACTCCCCAGTTCTCTGTTATGCTGTCAGTGTTCTCTCCCATTCCCTAATAGTGCAGTGGGCTGAGCTGCTGCCTACATACTTGGTTCAAATCCTAGCTCTGTTGTTTTCCTGAATACTATACTGGACTGGTGAAGCAATGACTTGTGTAATATAGTGTCTTTATGGTGTTAGTAGGAACCTGGCTGCAGCTTTCTTGGCTAACTGTAAATGTGGTTAAGGCACTCGATTAGTAATCAGAAGATTGCCGGTTCAAGCCCTGCCTCTGCCAAGTTGCCGCTGTGTCAGCCAAATGTCATAAAATGTAAAAAAAAACAAACACACTATCCAAGACTCTAGTCATCCACATCACACCCTGCTGCATCTTTTGTGGTCCAGCAAACATTACAAAATAATTAGTACTCTGGTCTTATGTACCTTCTTACTCTCACTTTAATTATAGTATGATACGTTTATATTTCCAGTTTTACTTTAGCTGTATCTATATTTATTGCAAACACTGTAGGTTTTATATAGCTATGTAAATATGGCACTGAGAACTTGGGTATGTTGGTTCAATTCAGAGTTCAAGATTTAAGTTTATGGTTTGTTAAAACTGCTGTTTTTGGGGGTTTATCATGGACTGAAAACGAAGCCTGAAGGTAGCTGCCCCAGACGGTCCTGAAGGTAGCAGCCCCAGACGGTCCTGAAGGTAGCAGGTCCTGAAGGTCCTGAAGGTAACAGGCCCAGAAGGTCCTGAAGGTAGCAGCCCCAGATAGTCCTGAAGGTAGCAGGCCCAGAAGGTCCTGACTTTGCTTCCTGGTTCTGTTGTTTCTGGGCCACTTGCCTTCTTTTTGCCCTTTCTTGCATGATGTGTCACGTTTTCATAGTCATTAGCAAAGTGATCAAGAAAGAAAAGGTACTATACACGTCTCTCTCATGTGGAAATACATTTATATTGAAACATATTTCAAAATGAAAACAATGAAACAAACAGGAAGAAAACACCTGCTAATTGTGGACTGTGTTTAAAATAACCACAACCAACAACAAAAAGATCCCACAGTTCAGTATCATTTTCCACAGACCTAAAAATATCTTCCCATTTTACTCCTTTACATCAGCACTCCTAACTGAAGTCATGATCAAACCCAGGAACAGTTTCAAACTCCCATTCATCTTCATGTCCCATTATACCACTTATTGAAAAGTGATACTGGCTGAAAGCAGGAGAGAGCTGCACTGCTCATGGGCACCATTCATCTAAAAAGGTGCTGCTAATTCAGGCCCTTTAGTACATCATGCCTCTCCAATTGCTCAAGTGACAACAGTGGCATTCATTACAGTGAGAGTAGTGGATTTGCCAACCATGGCCAGTTGTAGTTCTTCTCATTCTCTGCATCCTCCTTGCTACTCCCACCATCTCACCTGGTTCCTCCCCCAGTCCCACCTGGCTACTCCCACCATCTCACCTGGTTCCTCCCCTGGTCCTACCTGGCTACTCCCACCATCTCGCCTGGCTCCTCCCCAGGCCAAACACAATGATCTTTGTTTTTTGATGACCTGCATGCTCCACACGTCAATAGCTGCAGGTGAGGGCCGCTCAGGTTGCTAAGTTAACAGTTTATCCAAGCCCTGGCGGTCAGAGAAGTTTTGGTTAGAGGGGTGCTTTGGGCTACAGTACCTGGTTAACAGCTGAAGCAATCACTGTCAGGGTAATCCACTCGGAACTACAGCAACCAAATGAGCATTTACCACAATTATAACTTGCACTGTGAAAAGAAAAAAATAATGAAAACTATTGTTTTTATTGTTCAGAAAATAAGTTAGTAAAGGATTCCAGGTGTAATAAAGGTTTCAAAAGTTTCTAACTGATTCTCTGTTAGTGTATTTAATCTTCTCCAGATGTAAGAACAGTGTAAGATCTTGTAGCCATTGTGCTGCTCTGGATGGACTGGGTGATTTCCAGTTTAAAAGGCTCTGGATGGACTGGGAGATTTCCAGTTTCAAAAAGGTTGCTGGCATGCTAATAATAACATGAATATAGCTTTAATTTGTTTTCTGATCTTTTCTGAAGTAATTTGAAGTAAAAATTTTAATTAAACCAACCTTCCATATTTAAATTAAGAGTTTTCCATTGTTTATGTGTATGTATGAACACAATCCTTGTTAATATTTGGAGTCTAATCCCTTCTCAATAACCGCTTGCAATTCTAGCAAATGTAACTGGCTTGTTTCTCTACTACACCTTTGTCTGCATTATATGCCACAATCAAAGGCTGGACACTGGAAGTCAGCTTCAGCCTGTGTGTGTTTCTGAAAATGTAAAATTGTCTAGTAACCATAGACTGCCAACACAAAAATACATTTTATTACTGCTATATTAATATTTGTATATAGGCTATACCAAATAATTATTATTGCTATATTAATCTTTGTATATAGGCTATACCAAATAATTATTATTGCTATATTAATATTTGTATATAGGTTATACCAAATAATTATTACACATATTACACTAGTATCTTATTATGTACGTAATAACAAATAATTAATATACAAAAACATCTTTATCTATCTATCTATCTATCTATCTATCTATCTATCTATCTATCTATCTAAGAATAATAATAATAATGGATAATAATAAAGAATAATAACAATATGTAAACAATAATAATAATAATAATAAATAAAAAATAAATAATATCTCTGTAAAGAATAATAAGTAATAATAATATCTCTGTAAAGAATTAGACTCAAATTGTCTATATATTGTGAGAAGATCAGAGACGTAATATTATTAGCCATATAAAATGTAATGTTGTTATTAGCCATATAAAAGATATCCCAGATTTCAATGTATATAAAAAGTTTGCAACAATTAAAAACCTTATTATTAGCTCTAAATTTGCTCAATGTAAGCTTCATATTTTAATTATTTAGTGCATGCATAGCATACACAGTAAAACTAATAAAAACTAATAGCATTGTTTACACTGTGCACAAGTATATACCAAAGAAAGGTATTGAAATCTTTTGTGACGGACAGAGTGCAGGACCTGGAGCAGCGAGCATTCAGTTCATTAAGTGAACTATGGGAGTCTGCGATGATTAGCACCAGGTTTCTGTCACAGTTCATTAAGTGAACTATGGGAGTCTGTGATGATTAGCACCAGGTTTCTGTCACAGTTCATTAAGTGAACTATGGGAGTCTGTGATAATTAGCACCAGGTTTCTGTCACAGTTCATTAAGTGAACTATGGGAGTCTACAATGATTAGCACCAGGTTTCTGTCACAGTTCATTAAGTGAACTATGGGAGTCTGCGATGATTAGTACCAGGTTTCTGTCACAGTTCATTAAGTGAACTATGGGAGTCTGCGATGATTAGCACCAGGTTTCTGTCACAGTTCATGCCGAGCTGTGATAACAGGAGAAGCACGTACACACTATCAGTTGTGCAGTGCCACTTTTGAATGTATGCTAAGGTAACAAATCCATGTCATGAGATACTAGTAACCAAAATGAATGAGTCATTGTTCACAGTTAATAATAACTTAACATTTGAAACGGCTTCTATTTTTAGCCCAACTGTTTTGTCTTGTTCCTGTCACCTTCATTACAACACTTACTAAAAGTTTAATGCTGCTGTTCATCTTCTAATTAAAATGACAATATGGATTAGATCAGACAGTCTGATCAGCCTGGTCTCATCTGAGTTCACCAACAGCATCAACATCATGTTGATTTACCGGGTGTTACCACGTTTGCGCCTACAGTACCCATAAGAGTGATTTCATTTTGCATTTCATTCATTTTCTACCTCAGTTGGCAAAGGCAAAGATGAAACTTGTAAAAAAGGACAGGTCTCTGAAACATCCTACCATCACCAGAAGCTGCATGGAGTATTGTCTATGTTTGGAGATAACTACCATCATGATGTGTTTTCACTAAGATACAATATGTTCTTATTGTGTTGGATCTTGATTACTGTAGTTGTGTCACTGGCTGGGTCACTGTAGCTGGATTAATGTAACTATATCATTGTAGCTGGGTTAATGTAACTGTAGCTGGATCAACTTAATTGGATAACTGTAGCTGAATCACTGGTGTAATCCTCTTCTGGCCGACCATCGGGCACCACAATAACAATATTACAAACAGTAAATTCTGTCCATTAGCAGCAGTGAATCATGTTTAGTTGGAGAGACTCATGCAGAGTCTCAGGGATGTTGCCTGTCTCCTCTCCTTTATATTATGTATACAAATGAGTGTCGGAGTAAATATGAAAACAGACACATTTTAAAGTTTGCCGATGATACAGTGATTGTAAGCCTTTTAGAGGGCCAAGAGAATAATCATGGTACAGTAGTACAGGACTTTGTGTCATGGTGTG
>JAOYMR010000001.1:14982385-15002964 GCA_025802075.1 Tenebrosternarchus preto | reverse complement strand
ATCCTCACTTAAGACTTACCTGTTTAGGACAGCCTATAACACCTGATTGGTCTGCCAAATGCCATAAATGTAAATGTAAATGTGAATGTGCTTCTGTTGTATTATAGTTTTAACTATTTTAAATTGTTTGTTCTTTTTATTTTATTGCTGTGTTGACTGTAAGGTGTCCTTGAGTGTCAGAAAGGCACCTATGAAATAAAATGTATTATTGTATTGTATTATGATGTCAACTACAGGCCTCCCTCATCTTTTTAAGTGGGAGAACTTGCACAATTGGTGACTGACTAAATACTTTTTTCCCCCACTGTATCACTATGACCCTCTTCTGCTGTCACTATGACCCTCTTCCACCATTACAATGTCTGGTTGGTTAGCCATTACCATTTTGTCTCTGTATCTGGAGGTCCCACAGAATCTTAGCTTGGTCATTCTCCACCACCTTTGGGGATATATCTCACTTTTGGGGATATACGTATCTAACTTTGACCACGGTACGTCCACACTCCGTATATTGTGAGGAGTTTCCTTTTCTTGATGTCAGTAAGTTCTGTCTCTTCCTTTGATGATTGTGGCAGCAGGGTATCTGATGACTGGTAACACATAGGTGTTGATATCTGATGACTGGTAGTATGTAGGTGTTGATAGCCCAGATTTTGTTCTTCCCGTTCAGGTGACTTATCAGGACTTGCCTCACTCTTAGTAGGTATTTGGCTCTGGATGCTTTCTTTGTGGCATCTTCATGATTCTTATTTGCCTGTGGGATTCCAAGTACTTAAGGCAGATGTGAAGGAGGTGGCTGATGGTTGCTGCATTCTGTAGCCGGTATCATCTTGTTGATGATTTTACTGCAGGGATTCTCTACTGAGAACAGGAGTGGGGACACAGCATCTCCTAGGTAAATCCAGCACTTGATGGTGATCTGTGCTAATGATCTGAAGTTGGCCTGTAGGGTTGCCTTTCACAGCCCCACTGAGTTCATGATGAAGGTTCTTGGAGTCCTGTTGATGTTATATAGCCTCAAGCATTCCAGGATCCTTGTGGGGATATTGAATCATAGATCAATATAATCAGTTGTAATTAATGCAGGTGGTTCAAAGGTTGGTCTGTATGGTTTTGCAGTTTGGAGTGACTGCTTTATCCATCAGCAGCTGGCGTGTGGATCCTCTAGTGTTCTGGGCCCCACTCATGTACGAGTCATTTGCTTGCTCATCTGCTTGTGCAGAGGCAGGTTATCAGCCACGTAATTGCCTGGGGATCCTTCAGGATCAGTTCTGTCTGACCTTCAATTATCCATTGAGAGTGGGTTCCAACCATTAGCAGCTAGTTTAACCATTTGTGCTGCCAGATGCTCATGGAATGTCATTAGCTTCTTAATTACACTTATACACAGAATAAGATCTAAAGGGTTCTTAATTACACTTATACACAGGATAAGATCTAAAATGTTCTTAATTACACTTATATACAGGATAAGAACTGAAATGTTCTATACCAATACATTAGTGCTTGACAAAAGAGAGGTTCTAACTGCTCTTCGTCAAACAACCACCATAGCGTGAGCTCTTCTCATGTAAGTACTGTGTACAAGTCTTAAACCACCATTAGATTTACTGATTCATCAATGGTATAAAGACCATAAGTAATTATTTCTCAGTGTCTTTATCACGATACAATGAGAAAATAAAGGAAATAAGTTTCAGAACCAAATGGCGTCTGTGTATGTAACCATACAGAACGTCTGTGTATGTAATGATCAAGCATGTCTATTACGCACAAACTTGGTGTAATAGACCTTTTCATTCAGACATAAATATTCAGCTCCATTTAGTTTTGAGAGATACTGTAGCCTGAAGAAACTTTTTTTTCAGTTTTTTGTTTCTTTCTTTGTTTGCTTTTAATACTGCATACACATGCCTTGTATATTCTGGTTGTATTCTAATATTGAGACTGGGAGATAATTACATATGGTCATTAAGCCATTGCTAAAACAACAAATCCAATGATGGCCTTAAAACTTTTACACAGTACTATATGTACTGTACTGTATGTACCATACTGTATGTATGTATACTGTACTGTAAGTACTGTACTGTATGTACCGTAGTGTATGTACTGTACTGTATTTATGTGTACTGTATGTACTGTACTGTGTGTATGTGTACTGTACTGTATATATGTGTACTGTATGTACTGTACTGTGTGTATACGTACTGTATGTACTGTACTATATGCATGTGTACTGTACTGTATGTGTATGTACTGTATGTATACTGCACTGTACTGTATGTATGTGTACTGTATGTACTGTACTGTGTGTATGTGTACTGTACTGTGTGTATGTGTACTGTATGTACTGTGTGTTTGTGTACTGTATGTACTGTACTATATGCATGTGTGCTGTACTGTATGTATACTGCACTGTACTGTATGTATGTGTACTGTATGTACTGTACTGTGTGTATCTGTACTGTATGTACTGTACTGTGTGTATGTTTACTGTACTGTGTATGTGTACTGTATGTGTACTGTACTGTGTGTATGTGTACTGTATGTACTGTACTGTATGTATGTGTTTGTCTGGATGTGAATCTAGCCACAAAAGAGAGTTGCTGAAGTGTGTTTTGAAGTTAGTGTGTTTTGACGTTATTGTGTTTTGAAGGCTCACTGGCATATTAACAGTGACACACAGTGAGTCGACGCTCTGAGACATACCAGGTTTAAAAGGTTCTCCAAATTATGTATAAAATATAGTTTCAGGTACATATAAAATGGTGACTGAAGTCTGAGTCTCACATGGTTTTGTATTCCATGTCAAGTTACGTGACTTAATTTCCTCACTGCTGACACTGTAATTTCTTAGGAGCAGCACAAAGGCCTTCAGTCTTTTCTATTGATGCAGCCTGTTCTGTTGATGTTAGTTGTTCTATATCAAGGGTTCAGTGTGCATCTGCAGAATGTCAGGGTGGGTCATGCCCATTTTCCACCACATCACCAAACAGCAACTGGTCCACTTCTTCCCAGCCAGTGGAGATGATGTGCATCTTTTATCCTTTAGGCTACGAGAGCTACAGGCAAGTGATTACCATGAACACACCCACACATATGTTACTAATGCATGAACACGCCCACATATATGTTATATCTGCATGAACACACCCATACATATGTTACCTCTGCATGAACACACGCATACATACGTTACATCTGCATGAACACGCCCACATATATGTTACATCTGCATGAACACACCCATACATATGTTACATCTGCATGAACACGCCCACATATATGTTATATTTGCATGAACACACCCATACATATGTTACTTCTGCATGAACACGCCCACATATGTTACTTCTGCATGAACACACCCATACATTACATCTGCATGAACACGCCCATACATATGTTACATCTTCATGAACACACCCACATATATGTTACATCTGCACGATCCCACACATTACCATATACATTACATGAACACGCACATTACCATGAACACACCCACGCTTATGTTTTACATCTGCATGATCCCACGTTTCCATGTACATTATATTTGTGTATGTTCTGCACTCCACTTCCTGTGCATCTCATCTGTTTTTCCAGGCTCATTTCTGTGCTTCCACTTTAAACCATAATTGCTGGTGATTACTAACCATTTGCTTAACTACAGATCAGTATTAACTAATCAATAATCAGACTTTAAGGTTTAAAGTTGCTTTTTAAAGTCAGTTCTTGGATTGGCTGTGATTTACCTTCACCTCTATGGTGGCATTGGCAAGAGGGTGGCAGGTTGGTCAACTTGTTAACTGTGTATCCAATGAAGCATCTGAAATACAGAACAGTAGAGAATTACCACTGGGTCAGACTCCCAGTAATATAGATCGCACGCACGCATGCACACACACACACACACACACACACAGAGAGAAAGATGAGAGAGGTGTTGACATCTTTCTCCACTGAAACCTATTCACCTAATTCCCTGACACTCTTAGCATTACAGAGGTGTCCCCATAACTCTTAGCATTATAGAGGTGTCATTGACACTCTTAGCATCATAGAGGTGTCACCAACACTCTTAGCATTATAGAGGTGTCCCCATCATTATTAACATTATAGAGGTGTCCCTGTCACTCTTAGCATTGTAGAGATGTCACCAACACTCTTGTGCACCTTGCTGCCAAATATCATATTCCCTGTTTTGCTCTTATGTAACTGAAGGAAATGCTGCTTCATCCAGTTATTTATTTTATCCAAACATAAATGTGTTGTGCTGTAGAATTTGCCCTAATGGGAGCACATCTAGATTAAATAAAAGTGGACCAAGAAGTGAACCTTGAGGGATTCGGTATATTCCAGCTAAATCAGATCCCAGAAGGGTGATCCTAACTCCAGCCTTAATATGACCTGATTTAAGTATAGTTCACAGTTTATTTTCCCTATTCAGTTTTCCAACCTGTCTAGAAGTATTCTTTGATCTACAGTGTCCGATGCAGAAACATAGCAGAACTGACGGTAAGTTATTAAATACATACATTGCCAGGCACTTCGCTAAATACTGGATAGATCTGGATTAGCACATGGAAGGCAAGCTGTTGTTCACATGAAAAAGAGAAGGGGACGAGGTGAAGGGAAGGAGAAGGTGGTTTGATGAGGTTGGGGGAAGTATTTATATTCAGCTGCTGGTGTCGTGTCGTGAGTTCCTCCCACCCCCACCCCTCACACTCAATGCCCCTCCCACCCCCGGCCCTTCCCACTCTTCGCCCCACACCTTTTTTGGTGCATCAGGTCTGCAGGGCCTGTATGTCTTGCTTACCTGCAGTTGAAAATAGAAGCATCACTGATACATGTACCTAGGCTGTCTGCCACGGCTGACAGGCATGATGGTGTTAAAACCATTGGAGACACAGCACAGTCACAAACTCTGAGAGATACACCTCAAATGTCAGCAGCATCCATAAATATTCCATTTCTTCTTAATGTAGCAGCCCAGAAGTCTTCAATAAGATATTCATCCATTGGACGAAAATGTCAGACTGAATGCAATAATGACAAAACTGAAATTGTTTTTATTGTATAAAAATGTTACTTGTAACAGGAGCCACATGAGTAACCATTGAATGTTACTGTGAGAACAGCGTAATTTACTCTTCCTCACTCCTTCTCAGAAACATTTTGCTACGTTACTGCCCTGGCTGTGACACTGTCACCTGGAAAGCAGATCTGCTCTCTTCCTGGCAACAGTGTGAGGCGTGTTACCGTAAAGTGTCACACGCCTGTGTGCTGGAAGCCCGCCACCGTAGTCTCTCTGCTGAGAGGCGAAAGTGCAGGACGCCTCAGGACCGAATGAGGGGCACAGTGCATCTCTGAGAATGGCTACACCCTGCAACCACACCTCCCTTCACACAACAAGCATAAAGTGGTAAAAATACCACTCAGCAAAAAGTACACCAGATTTAGGTACACGCCCTACACACACACGCGCGCACTACACACACACACGCACTACACACACACACACACACACACACAGAGAAAGATGAGAGAGGTGTTGACATCTTTCTCCACTGAAACCTATTCACCTATTCCCTGACACTCTTAGCATTACAGAGGTGTCCCCATAACTCTTAGCATTATAGAGGTGTCATTGACACTCTTAGCATCATAGAGGTGTCACCAACACTCTTAGCATTATAGAGGTGTCCCCATCATTATTAACATTATAGAGGTGTCCCTGTCACTCTTAGCATTGTAGAGATGTCACCAACACTCTTGTGCACCTTGCTGCCAAATATCATATTCCCTGTTTTGCTCTTATGTAACTGAAGGAAATGCTGCTTCATCCAGTTATTTATTTTATCCAAACATAAATGTGTTGTGCTGTAGAATTTGCCCTAATGGGAGCACATCTAGATTAAATAAAAGTGGACCAAGAAGTGAACCTTGAGGGATTCGGTATATTCCAGCTAAATCAGATCCCAGAAGGGTGATCCTAACTCCAGCCTTAATATGACCTGATTTAAGTATAGTTCACAGTTTATTTTCCCTATTCAGTTTTCCAACCTGTCTAGAAGTATTCTTTGATCTACAGTGTCCGATGCAGAAACATAGCAGAACTGACGGTAAGTTATTAAATACATACATTGCCAGGCACTTCGCTAAATACTGGATAGATCTGGATTAGCACATGGAAGGCAAGCTGTTGTTCACATGAAAAAGAGAAGGGGACGAGGTGAAGGGAAGGAGAAGGTGGTTTGATGAGGTTGGGGGAAGTATTTATATTCAGCTGCTGGTGTCGTGTCGTGAGTTCCTCCCACCCCCACCCCTCACACTCAATGCCCCTCCCACCCCCGGCCCTTCCCACTCTTCGCCCCACACCTTTTTTGGTGCATCAGGTCTGCAGGGCCTGTATGTCTTGCTTACCTGCAGTTGAAAATAGAAGCATCACTGATACATGTACCTAGGCTGTCTGCCACGGCTGACAGGCATGATGGTGTTAAAACCATTGGAGACACAGCACAGTCACAAACTCTGAGAGATACACCTCAAATGTCAGCAGCATCCATAAATATTCCATTTCTTCTTAATGTAGCAGCCCAGAAGTCTTCAATAAGATATTCATCCATTGGACGAAAATGTCAGACTGAATGCAATAATGACAAAACTGAAATTGTTTTTATTGTATAAAAATGTTACTTGTAACAGGAGCCACATGAGTAACCATTGAATGTTACTGTGAGAACAGCGTAATTTACTCTTCCTCACTCCTTCTCAGAAACATTTTGCTACGTTACTGCCCTGGCTGTGACACTGTCACCTGGAAAGCAGATCTGCTCTCTTCCTGGCAACAGTGTGAGGCGTGTTACCGTAAAGTGTCACACGCCTGTGTGCTGGAAGCCCGCCACCGTAGTCTCTCTGCTGAGAGGCGAAAGTGCAGGACGCCTCAGGACCGAATGAGGGGCACAGTGCATCTCTGAGAATGGCTACACCCTGCAACCACACCTCCCTTCACACAACAAGCATAAAGTGGTAAAAATACCACTCAGCAAAAAGTACACCTGGTTTAGGTACACGCCCTACACACACACACGCACACATGCATGCACACTACACACACACACGCACACTACACACACGCACGCACTACACACACACACACATGCACTACACACACACACACACACACACACACACGTACAGATCGTAATTACACAACAAAACACAGTGAAATCAAGCAGCTTGATTTGAAAACCATATAATATTTGAGACGATAAGAAGAGAACCATGTAGCATCTGGGACAATGGTCCAATAATTTCGCAAAAGAAAAATGAAAAACTGTGGAAAAGAATATTCCTCACTAATTTATTTATCTGCTTTATCTAAACAATCCATTGTATCAACTGTTTATACAAAGCTGTAGTACTAGGCCTTAAGATGTCTGAAGCTTGTTGTAATACCCTGTACTGTGGCAACATCAGGGGTTTGTACATGGTTGTATCCTCACTAGATGTGTGTGTGTGTGTGTGTGTGTGTGTGTGTCTGTGTCTGTGTGGGTATGTGTGTCTGTCTGTGTGTGTCTGTGCGTGTGTGAGTGTGAGAGATATTAAGTGTGTGTGAACATTCCCCTCCAACTGTTTAAAGGGTGAGAATAAACACTACACTTTAGGCAGAATTCAGCAGAGCTTATATGTTACTGCAAATCTGAGATCAGCTTAAAGCCATACAATAGTACTACATAAAACATTCCTGCCTAAGGACGTTTAAACTGCAATTACCTGATTACACTGTGTCCTTGCCAGTCACTACTGAAAACATTCCAAAACCATGTCTGCCTCAATTTAAAAATAAACTGCTTACAGAGGAGGGGTGATTTTACCTCCATGAATGAGGAGGTGGGGCTGGAATCTGACCAGCACCGGCATCTGACTGCAGGTATGTTAAAGGGGCGGAGCATAAGGCTGCCTGCCGGGGCACAAAATGATGAGCATTTCGCTTGGAAAGGAGAGGTGGGTGTGTGGGCTAGAATTATAAATAGCTCTGCCAGTCTTAGCACACACACAGCCCAATTAAAGCCCTGGCTGGGACACGCACACACACATACAGCAGATGCACAGTAAGTCTCCCCGCAACGTTCCTGGGTTTGCTGTTATTATTAAGATGTATGAGAGTTTAAGGCAGAAATAAAGGCTTGAGGACCGATGGAGGAAGCTTCCTATCAGCAGAGTGAAAGGGGTATCTGCTCTTGGCTTCAGCAACTCCTACCTGACCAAGCCACACCTCCCTGCCCTTCCCTCAACACACAAACAACACATAAACAAAACACAACACACAGAACAACACAACACACAGAACAGTACAACACGGAGCACAAACAACACAACACATGGCACAAGCAACCCACAGCACAAACCACACAAACACATAAACAACAACACACAATCAGCACAAAACACAAACAACACACAGCACACAAACAGTTGACACCTGTTCAAACACTAGTTTACTAATTGTATTTATTATAGTTTATTATTGTTTATTAATTTGTTTGTTTATTTAGAAGGGGGAGAGTAGAGATGAGATTCAGTAAGCAGGGCAAATACCAGCTAGACTGAGGAAATGGGGAAGATAGGAAGTGACATACTGAGGAAGACTCGGGAGAGGAAGCAGCAAGGAGGCTGACTGTGGTCAGACCACAGAATGAACGAAGCAGTGTGTTTGTGTGCATGTGTGTGTGTTTGTGTGAGCATTTTATCATCAGTGCTGGAAGCACCTGCCTGCGTATAAACACAGCAGCTCTTGAGCAGAATGAGTGTTTCCTCAGGAACCACAGAGTGCTGGTGAAAACCACTACAGCTTTCAGTTACTTCCCAAACCCACGATAGGTAGTGCTGGGTTCATTACAATGGAGGATGGCTATGTTCTCCATAGTAGAGTAAAGCTGCTCCTGTCAGCAACACAAGTTGTTTTTGCTTCATAACAAAAACATTTTGAAACTAAAGTGGTGCTTATTTTATTTATTTATTTTATGTGATCCTTGTTCTCATAGCATGCAGCGCAGCGTTTCTTTATCCCTGTTGCCTAAAGAACACGGAATTCTGCAAATGTCTGTTTGGCAGCACTGTGTACAACTGCATCATGAAGGACACAACACAATATCAGGAAGTGACTAGCTTAGTCACTGAGAGAGAGCAGTTAAGGGAACATTGGCTGTTTGGCAGCTGATGGTGTTTCCTCATGTGTGGAAAGATTCAAACCACCTGTTGATGCCCTTTGGCCTTTAAGTGTCTGGAGCTGTGATCACTTTTCAACTCACATGAAACAATCACATGGTCACATATACCTGAAAGATGAATGAGGTACGGTTGTATTTTGGAGCCTCTGACTCAGCATTCGGAAACCTCATGCACAAAAGTATAAAACTGTGCACAGTAAAACTATCCAGAATTTGGGGTTTTCATTAGTTGTCAGTTATAATCATCAAAATGAAAATAAATAAACATTTGAAATATATCAGTCTGTGTGTAATTAATGAATATACAAGTTTCACTTTTTGAATGGAATTACTGAAATAAATTAACTTTTTCATGATATTCTAATTTTATGACCAGCACCTGTAGTTGAATTATTCAGATTTCTATTTAAAGGTCTTCAGTCACACTGACCATCTCCCACTGTCAGTCACATGATCAAAGATCTCAGTGATGTGCCAGTCACATAATCAGAGATCTTGGTGAACTGCAAATTACACAATCAAAGATCTCAGTGATTTGCTAATCACACAATCAGAGATCTCAGTGATGTACCAGTGACATTATCCAAGATCTCAGTGATGTACCAGTGACATTATCCGAGATCTCAGTGATATACCAGTGACATTATCCGAGATCTCAGTGATGTACCAGTGACATTATCCGAGATCTCAGTGATGTCCCAATCACATGATCAGAGATGTCAATGATGTGCTAATCCCATTATCCGAGGTATCAGTGATGTGCCAATCAGACGAGATCTCAATGATCAATCAAAAATGCGGCTCAGAACTGATGGTAAAGGAACCATAAGGAAATGTAGGGTATCAGGGGATCTGCTCTGCCTCAGAACTTGACAGTACTCTTTCTAGCACAAATCCTTTGTGAGGGTGTGAAAACACTGGCAGAGACCCTGGTGGGTGAGATGCATTAACACTTCACACCCACACACAGCTGATACACATGGGCTGCCGATTCACTACACCCCCCACCACTCCCCAAGTACTACCATCAACAGCACCACCCACTCCACCAATCCCACATGATTACACTCCCACTGAAGCCACACTTGTGGAAAGCCTAACCTTTGCCCATTAGCTGGTAGGGCTTTGGGAGGAGAGGGCATTCGAGAATTCAGCATGGATACTTTTATATGGAACAAAAAGACACATTTTAGAATGTACAGTGAATCATCAGGTAGCCTATAGCCTACATTATTAACATTAATTATTAATAACTGATTCATTTCTGTGGTGCTTATGATGGGAAGAAATCTAAAAGTTTTGATTAAGTTGCCTGCCTCTTCAAAAACAAAAAGTGATTTCAGATTCAGTGACATACAATAAAGTACTATTGGAGATTGCCATTTGTTATTAAGAATATATTTTTTTACTTGTACAGTTTTTTTTTTTACTTGTACACACCATGTCAATTGTAGGCTATGCATGCAACATGTCATTATGTCATATGGCCAGTGATTCAGTGTAACTGGTTGTCTGGGAAGGGCTTTGGTGTGGAGAACACCTGCTAATGCAGGGTGATTACAGGAGAGCACAGGATGATTATCTCTGGACTGTAAGTCCAAACTGGGCTTGATTTTAATGAAACTGATACGTCTGTCTGCATTAAGCGCGTTGTATTTGTATTTGTATTTGTAATTGCTCTGCACTCATGTGCCAGCTGCATTTCTCCAAAAACTTTGATAAATGCCACGGGTAGTGTCTCCAAACTGTCACCATAGCAACGTCTCTGCCATGAGCACAATGTTTGCAGCCTCACAGTTACTGTGTGCCTGTGGGAAACAAGTCTTTGTTGTACTGAGTGCATTTCTGTTGCCTCACACAGCAGTCAGAGGCACTAATCACACGCCGATTCCTGCTGGGTTCTACCCTTCATCCATGATATCATAGATGGATGATATATTGTTTTACGTAGAAATGTAAATCTTGCATATATGGGCTACATGGGGACAACACAGCACATTGAGGCAGCTGAATGCTCCTCCCAGGGCTAAACCCACTCTCTCCACTTGAAAGCCCCCCTCTCACCCACATCCGGTGACCTGGGGAGGAAAGCCTGGTGGTGATCGGTGTCTCTGCAATGCGCTGAACTGCATGCAAATTTGCATTCTGTGGTTCACACCTTACTGAACAGTTAGCTTCACACAAAACATGAAAACGGCACATCACAGCCAGTGAACAGGAGAGTGAAATAGCAACATTCTCACAAGCATGCGCAGCTGTGCGCTTCCATGGACATTTGACGTTTACATATGTAGTTACCAGCTCCATACTTGGGCAACACACAGCTACGACTGCATATTCTTTGCCAAATCATCACTCGTTCATAACAAGCCCCAGGCAAACTCCAGCACACCATGGGTTATAGTACAGCTCGCCAGCTGCATGACAGGCCTCGTGTAGTTATCCACACGGATTAAATTGTTAACTGATGCATTCATGATGAGCCCCTCTGGGCTGTCACCTAGCAGTCGTGTCAGTGCAGTAATTACACCAACCATTTTTTTAATTATTTTTATTACATCTTTTTACACATACATTTGGGGGGCTATAGGCATCTGTATCATTATACAAATGTCTATAGCCCACTAATGTTGAAATATATCACATGTGTCAGAGGAGCCAGTGGAATTTGGAAATCATTTTAATGTGAAGGATCTTAAAGCCATATACTACTGTAATAGGTACTGACTCCTGAGCACCAAATGGCACAGTTTTTAAACAGCTTCTATGGTTCTTGACATTGTGCCATAAAAGTCACTGTACCAAAACAGAATTTGTACTGAGAGTCTCCACAAAGGGCCTTGGTGCTGAACAGTGCAGTCAGAGGTGCACTCCCTCAGCTGCCAAGTCTGACTTTTTAAACTTTTTTCTGTTGTCTGCTCAAGTCTGGTCCTCTGTCCTGCTAAAGGAAAGTCTTTTCATTTCAGGTGTTTTTTAAAACGATAACCCAATAGCCTAGACTTGTGGAGGCCAAGACGTCACAATGTAAGACACGGTGTGGGATGGTGTGGGACACGGTGTGGCACACGTTGTAGGATGGTGTGGAACACGGAGTGGGACACGGTGTGGGATGGTGAGGCACACGGTGTGGGATGGTGTGGCACATGGTGTGGGACACGGTGTAGGACACGGTGTGGCACACGGTGTGGGACATGGTGTAGGATATAGTGTGGTACGTGATGTGGGACATGATTCTAACATTGTGGTTTTTGCATGGCTCTGTCAGAATTGTCTACTATTGCATTTCTTTTTAGCATTTTTAAGCTAAAGGACTTGCCTTTGCGCTACATCACCTGTGTTTCTCTGGATGTTGTATATGGTAGTTACCTGTGCCTCTCACCTGTTCCAGTCACAGTAGCTATGTAATATGCAAACCGGATAATGGCCTGTTTCATAATTCATTTGCAGCAAAATATCTCCCTGCAGCGTGACCTACAAGTTCAGCTATCAACCAGGAGCAATGAAGATGCAGAAGGCAGACTCCTGCTGCAGCTCCTTGCTTGGTGGCTTCTAGCAGCAAACATTTCGGGTTGAGGTTACAGTGGATAGACATGGACCGTGCTTTAGAGGGCCGTGCTTTAGAGGACCGTGCTTTAGAGGACCGTGCTTTAGAGGGCCGTGCTTTAGAGGGCCGTGCTTTAGAGGACCGTGCTTTAGAGGGCCGTGCTTTAGAGGACCGTGCTTTAGAGGGCCGTGCTTTAGAGGGCCGTGCTTTAGAGGGCCGTGCTTTAGAGGACCGTGCTTTAGAGGGCCGTGCTTTAGAGGGCCGTGCTTTAGAGGACAGTGCTTTAGAGGGCCGTGCTTTAGAGGACCGTGCTTTAGAGGGCCGTGCTTTAGAGGACAGTGCTTTAGAGGGCCGTGCTTTAGAGGACTGTGCTTTACAGGACAGTGCTTTAGAGGACAGTGTCTTGCCTTCCTAAAGTACTATGGAGGACAAGAGCTAATGCAGGAAAAAAAAAAAACTGACAAGCACATAGAATCTGTGAACAGTGCTGACCTGGAACAATAGGTCACACACCCCAGAATATATACATACATACATACATACACACACACACACACACTCACAGCCATTCATACACTTACAGGACAGACTCTTCCAGATGCAGGGAAGAGCCTTTTGATCACGTCATGCCGATCACAACGAGCAGTTCTTTCTCCTAGTCTCTCCTTCATGTTTGTGGCTTTCCTCGAGGGATGGCTTCCCACACTTTTCCTCATGTCTTTCATTATCCTTTATGGCTGGCTTCCTAAACTCTCACCTGCATTTCTTCCATTTTCCTTAAGGGCTGCCCTCCCAACTGTCACCCACACATCTGTGTTTTTCCTCGAGAGCTGGACTGAAACCTGCCCTGTAGCTACACTTGTGCAACAGTAGTTGTGTTTCTATGCCTACGGGCCACAGTGCTTCATCGTGAGCTCTGATGTGTAACGACTCCAGTCACGACTGATCTGGATACGCTTTCCTGTTGGAGTAGGTGGACCTGTAACTGGTATTGAGGTAACTGATGCAAGTAACTGCTTAGAATACTTATTTGAACATCAAGTCCATATTAAGTATTTCAGAACACACACCCACAATGCTGGACTGGTGACCAGCTTCCCCCGTCTGTGTAGTCCTGTTCATTACATTAAAGGCGGTACATAAGCTCTGTGTTTCCTGTCTCGTGTAATAGAGCAGGGACCTCCCAGAGATGACTGTGCAAAGAAAGCAGGGTGGTCTTCTCTCTCTTTTCCCTGCAGTGAGATTAATGATTTAGTCAAAGTGGAGTTATATGCAGTCAGTAGGGGTCCTCATCTCCAACAAATCTAAATTCTCATTAATTTTGGGGGTAAGTAGGAGACAGATTAAATGGTTGCTCTATTTAGTTCTTATATCTCCTATTAAATAATCCTGAAGTCCTCCTGATCTGTCTGACCCTCATCATTTCTTCTGTGACAGAAATTAATGGGTGATAACAGTTAGTGTCATGGACAATGATTTCAATTATTTCAGCACTGACACATGCTTCAGATTTAGTCCTTGTTTCCAGGCATCACTGAGAAAATGCAACACAACCCTTTATATGGTTTGTGGTTTGTCATAACTGGTGCAGTGTGACTGAACTGATGATCACTGTTTATATGGTTTGTGGTTTGTTATAACCGGTGCAGTGTGACTGAACTGATGATCACTGGTTCCCCTATGCAGGACCCCAGAAGCAAACACAAGTTCAAGATTCACACCTATGGGAGCCCAACATTCTGTGACCACTGCGGGTCCCTGCTTTATGGCCTCATCCACCAGGGCATGAAATGTGACAGTGAGTACCTTTCTTCTCCATACAAACCACCATACTAATCAGGCTGACCTGGGTTGAACTACTGTTGTCAAAATCCAGCTGGCCATTGTAGCCTGAGGGACGACACGGTTGGTCTCAGATCAGCACCGATCCTCCAGCACTGTGGCTGTTCTGTACTGTGGCTGTTCTGAAAGACCTGCAGCACGCCTCTGTCTGTGATGAATATTTGCATTCACACTGCGATAATGAGGTCGACTGGGATTATGCACACATGCCTGTTTAATGGAATACTTTGCCTGTCTGCAGACTCTGCCAGCTTCTCCCAACCTTTAGTCTTAATGGTCTTCCAGCATCCATCCATCTCTTGGGTGGCCTTGGGAGGCAGTATAATCAGAGACTGCACTCACAGCTGACTGAAACCAGCTGGGGTGGGATCCCACCTAAATTTGGACATGCATGTGCACACACATGGACTCGCTCTCACACCCACATGCGTACACACACACATACACAGGCACACTCATTACTGTTTTGGAGGCCTGTGGCTCTGTCCAATTACTACTCAGGCTGGGAGAACAAAAAACATTATAATTCCTCCCTAAATAGAGGCCACCTACATGTTTGTGTGTGGGTGTGGGGGTGGGTGGTGGTGGGTATGGGTTTGTTTGGTGTGGTTGCATTAGCACCAGATTAATTAACTGGTCTCTGTCCTTAACCTGTCCAAAAGAAGCTGAACAAATCTCCCTCTCTCTCTGTCTGTCTCTCTCTCTGTTTCTCTCTGTTTCTCTCTCTCCATCTGTCTCTGTCTCTCCATCTGTCTCTGTCTGTCTCTGTCTGGCTGTCTCTCTCTCTGTCTCTCTGTTTTTCTCTCTCTGTCTGTCTCTCTCTGTCTCTGTATCTCTCTGTCTGTCTCTCTCTCTGTCTCCTTCCAGGCTGTGATATGAATGTCCATAAACAGTGTGTGATGAATGTCCCAAGCCTGTGTGGTACGGACCACACCGAGCGGAGAGGACGTCTCTTCCTCAAGATCGATGTCAGTGGAGACAGACTTCATGTGACAGGTGAGCACACAAATGCCCAGGACATACCCTTGTCTGGTGGGTGCCTGTCTGATAATTATCAGTTTAACCAGGACGTACCCCTGCCTGGTGGGTGACTGTCTGATAATGACCGGTTCAACCATGACATACTCTTGCCTAGTTGGTGCCTGTCTGATAAGGGTCAATCTATCCATGATGTACCCCTGCCTGGTGGGTGACTGTCTGATAATGATTGGTTCCACCATGATGTACAACTGCCTTGTAGGTGCCTGTCTGATAAGGGTCAGTTTTGGTTTGAAAGTTTTTTAATTTTCTTAGTTTTGCAATTGTCAAACCATTTTATTTTGTTACTGACAGGGGCAGGTGGAGTTGGAGTACTACAAATGCAGTAAGGTTTTCTGGATAAATTTCGGTTATAATGTAGCCACAGTACTGCTGTGCAGTGCGGAACAGCGTGAAATATTTCTCTCTGACTCACTGTTTGTCCTTCTATTTTCAATGGTGACCAAGACTTTTGCTTGGTTTAAGAAGTTTTTTTCCACTGTTGTTAACAATCTCTGAATGGCTGCAACTATGCTGTATACTGTAGTACTGCAATCGAATAGGTGGTCGTTTCTACACTTATATAATCAGGTATTTTGCCTGTTCTGTTATTTTGGTCAGTATAGCAAAGACTGGAAATTTCTGGAGTTTTAGAAACATTATTTTTGGTAATATGAAGAATTAGAAGGTGGTTCATATATTGCACAAAGGTAGATATTGTTACTACCTGTCATGTCTCGTCGGACACCCAGCACCCAAACCACGCCCACCTCATCTAGCCTTGTTCGCTCCCAATCTCCTGCTTATTGAACGCACCTGTCGTTCATCAAGCCTAGGGCTACTTAAGAGAGTTGTAGCTCTACTCTCATTGCTGTACATTGGCCTCGCTTGTGAACTGCATCACAGCCTCTGATCTGCCTGGTCGCTGTGTTCTGTTTATATGCAAGTAGCTCTTGTTTAAAACAGCCTCGCCGGTGAAACCGGACTTATCTGCTTTATCGCTTGTTGCTGATCGTTTGACGTTTGTGTGCCACTGGCAACCCTGCTAATAAACCCCAGCATGTTCCCCGTAGCGCCTGCCTCTGTTCCGTCTCTCCAGCCGTTACACTACCTAATATTACAGCATCATTGTTTCTGATATAATCTGAATTTCAACCCAAATGTTGTACACCATTCAAGACAAAATTTATTATATAGTGCTTTTTACAACAACCATTGTCAAAAAGCAGCTTTATAGATGTACGAGTCCAAGCCCCCAGTGATCAAGCCAAGGGTGACAGTGGCAAAGAAAAACTCCATAAGCTTGGGAAACCTTGGGAAGAACAAAGACTCAACTGGGGGCCCATCCTCTTCATAGCTAACGTGAAGGAATGCCACATAATTTGTAGTTATTTGTAATGAATTGACTAAAACTACTTTTTAGATGATCTCAGCCAGATGGAACATGTTTATTCATCATTAAACATACACAGACAGAAGTACAGTATCATACACATAAATACAGTATCCACCACATATCCTAGGTTATACCACACCACATATCCTAGGTTATTTGTGAGCTGTGGTCAGAGAGCAGGACCATTGTACAATTCTTCTGCAGCTAAGGGATCTTACTCAGGGTGTTACTCAGGGGCCCAACAGGACGTGCCTGGCAGAGCTGGGATTCAAACCTGCAACCTTCAGATTGGCAGGCCAAAGTCCCTAACCCTAACCCACTGTATGTTATAGTTGTATATATGTTGAAATAGATTTTTCTTCTTTTCATGTCTATGCACATATTTGTATGCAGATGAAGCATCCATATCTATACATATACAAGCACACCTTTGTCCTCCACAACCCCCCCCCCCCCCCAGTATTATAAAATATTACTTTACAGTAAGTTATGTTGCAGCCTGGTCTACAAACTGGATATTTAAAGTTACTTTCAACTTGTAACTGTGCTCTGCTCTGGCACATGTTGGAGAACTGGAGGGATGGATGTAACCCTGAGCCTCCCGTATATTTAATAATCCGTAGCCTGCTCCTCTTCTTGGGTCAGGGGGTAAACCCTGCCCCGCAGAGGGCACAGTCCCAAGGTCAGTGTGGCGGGAGCTGAGTAGCCGTCTAGGGGTCAAACAGCTTGGCCAGGTCACAGTTAGAAGCAGTAAGAAGTAGGAATCTCCTGGGAGGCTTTGGGCTCTCCACAGAGGTGAACTGGAGGGCCATGGCCGGTTGACGTAGGTGTCTCCAGCACTGGGGAGCCCACCACAGGATTTCACTGGTGGACAAGGAAATGTGGGGATTGTGTGCTCACAGGGTAAACCTAAAGTGACAGGCTGATGGGGAGACATAAAGGACAAATGAAAAAAAAAATGTAAAAGGAAAAATGTTCAGTGTGCTGTTCAGTGTGGACTTGTAGGCGTGGGGTGATGTGCGTGATCAGTCCTGTGCCCACAGAGATGGTTGTGGTATGGCCCGGATCCCCATGTTCCTGGCGTAGAAACAGAGATGGTAGTGGTATGGCCTGGATCCCCATGGTCCTGCCGTAGGAACAGGTGATGTTAATAATCAGGCGATTGAGAACGAGGAAGGGGTGTGCGCACTGGAGTGGACGTGTCCCTGGTGCAGGGTACCTGCCACATTGTGACATTCTACCTCAGAAAAATGGATCAGAAAGGATATTCAACTAAAAGGAAGTGGAGAAGAAAAGGTGTAAGTTGACTGTAGAAGATTTAAGAAAGAATAACACATGGGTTACCAAGAACCCATTAGTCTCTAGTGGCACCACATTTCAGAATTGTGAGGTGTCGAGTGCCTCGAGACGATAGAAGGACAGCTGAAACAGCAGCACCACTGAAGACTCAGGAGATGATGGTGCCTCGGGGCTGAGCCAAGGATTACCTGAAAACTGATCTCTCAAAGGTTTGATGGACAAACGAAGTGAGAGTGGCTGCAGATGGTCTGTTGGTAGAGATGGTTGCAGATAGGCTGGGAGGGTGCATCTGTGGGTTGTGATGCCTGCAGATGGATGGTTTTGGGTGGAGTACCAGTTGAGGCACCAGCAAAGCTGAGCAGGGCTACAACTGTCTACGATCCTGAGGACCACTACTGAGGAACTGCTAAGTAATGATGAGCTAGTTGCATCTTTGGGGGTTCAAACTCCCAAACCTACCGCCAGTTCAAAGTCCCAAACCTACCACCAGTTCAAACTCCCAAACCTACCGCCAGTTCAAACACTCAAATCTACCGCCAGTTCAAACTCCCAAACCTACCGCCAGTTCAAACTCCCAAACATACCACCAGTTCCCAAAGATACACTCTTCAAGCAGTGGTGCAGGAAGAAGTCAGCAACATTCAAGAAGGCTCATGGGTTTTTTGCAGTATGTTCCTCAGTGCATATATCAGCACATATGAAAATCATTACATCAGTACATGTATAAATCAGTACAAATATAAACTAGTATGCCACTGCAATGCTACCCAGTGAAGGCATCAACAATGGCACAATGATGACCCAATCCTGTTGAGAACTTCTGGGCCATTCGAAGGCCAGAGATTTACAGTGAGATAAGTTTCTCTGTACACATTGTGGTAGCTGCCTTAGATTTAAAAATTCCCCAAGCAATGTCAACATAAACACAATCCATTAGATCTGACCATCTAATCTGACTCATCTATCATTAATAGCAGATACGTTGTACATTTTCAGTGACCTCATTTTGACACTCTCTCTCTCTGAGTAATGGATCATAAAATGTTCACTAAGACTATGTACATTCATTCACACCACTTCTACAAATATTCATCTCATTAGATACTACAATCACATCAACAATAATTTAAGAAGTGGGAGTTTTCCTAGTGGGCTCCATTATTAACTAACTCAATCCAAACAAATGACAAATTACCATGTAAATGTTTTTACCATGTCCACCCAAATAAAGTGTGTTTATTATTCAGCTTCCAGTCATGTTTCTATCATACTCTATCATACACAGTCATCCAGCCATGTGTTTTGGCAAGTACAATGAATTTAATCAGTTTTTGGTAAAAGAGATGTAACAGGTGATTGAGTCAAATTCAAAGCTGAAATCATTAACCTTATTTTCTTGGATATTTGCACTTCTAAAGTTAGAAAGCACCATAAAGCCCAGCGCAGTAGTGCCCAGCTCAGTAGGGCCCAGCTTAGTAGTGCCCTGCTCAGTAGTGTCCAGCTCAATAGGGCCCAGCTTATTAGTGCCCAGCTCAGTAGGGCCCAGCGCAGTAGGGCCCAGATCAGTAGTGCCCAGCGCAGTAGGGCCCAGCTCAGTAGGGCCCAGCTCAGTAGTGCCCAGCGCAGTAGGGCCCAGCTCAGTACTGCCCAGCGCAGTAGGGCCCAGCTCAGTAGTGCCCAGCTCAGTATTTCCTAGCGCAGTAGTGCCCAGCTCATTAGGGCCCAGCTTAGTAGTGCCCAGCACAGTAGTGCCCAGCTCATTAGGGCCCAGCTTAGTAGTGCCCATCGCAGTAGTGCCCAGCTCATTAGGGCCAAGCGCAGTAGGGCCCAGCGCAGTAGGGCCCAGCTCAGTAGTGCCCAGCTCAGTATTTCCTAGCGCAGTAGTGCCCAGCTCAATAGGACCCAGCTCAGTAGTGCCCAGCTCAGCTAAACTACCATCCTGAATGGTTGAAAGGGAAGAGGGGTTGACCATTCCTCACCAGACAATACACACTGGATACACCAAAGAAATAAAATTGAAATTAAAAAATGTTTATTTATAAAAAATGTAAATTTATATTTACTTGAGAATGCTGGCATGAACATGGATGCTATAAGGAGAGTTTTTAAAGGATCTTATTTTGGTTGTTTCCTTTCCTTTAGTGTCTTATACAACATTTTGCACTTGTACAGTGGTATGCAAAAGTTTGGGAACCCCTGATCATTTTCATGATTTTCCTTTATAAATCTTTGGTTGTTTGGA
>JAOYMR010000001.1:14944230-14955214 GCA_025802075.1 Tenebrosternarchus preto | reverse complement strand
AATAACAATATAGGGCTTTTCAAGCCCTATAATAAGAAGAACCAGAATAACAATATAGGGCTTTTCAAGCCCTATAAAGAAGAAGAAGAAACAGAATAACAATATAGGGCTTTTCAAGCCCTATAATAAGAAACAGTATTGGGAATAACAATATAGGGCTTTTCAAGCCCTATAATAAAACCATAAGGCTCTTCATCCAAAATGAAACTAGCAGCCAACTCTCAGTCAGGTCATTAATAAGAGTGGGAGTGAGTACAGATGCCAGAATAGATCTACCATCAATTTCCTCCTGTGCATGGATGACGTCAAGCTGTATGCCAAGACGCACATTTACACACTGATCCACCGTATGTTCTTTGAGATAAGAGGAATGCCATTCCAGCTAGAGAAGTGTGGTTGGCTGAGGTCAGTAAAAAGAGGGTAGGTAATGAGGACAGAGAGAGTTAAACCATAAGGCTGGAGCACAACTACATATACATGGGGGTTCTCCAATCACATGGGAGGGGCAGAAGTGAGAAGGACATCAACATTCAAATATCTCCACTGGGTAAGGAAGATCCTCAAATATCTCCACTGGGTAAGGCAGATCCTCAAATATATCCACTGGGTAAGGCCAGATGAAGGTCCAGGTGAATGTGAACAATAAGATAAAATCTGTAAACACATCTGCTCTCAATAGGCTCAACACATTGGCCAAGAGAAGAACTTGAAACTGCTAATGTAAAGACCAGAAAGCTCCTCACAATGCATGAAATACTCCACCCAACATCTGTATACCAGCCAGGAGAAACATACCAGGATCCACTGTCCAAGATAAGAAACAGAAGCATCCATGAACATTGCAGTATTTTTGAGCAATTGAGGGTCTTGCTCAGGGTCCCAATAGTGGCAGCTTGGCAGTGGTGAGGCTTGAACCAGCAACCTTCTGCTTAGTAGTCAAGCACCTTTACAAACACCCAAATGCATTCGAGCTGTGGCCATGGCTCAGTCAGATGAAGGACATGGCCACCATGGAACCTGAGGATGTGCTATGGAAAGATGGAAAAGTGAGACAGGAATTATATTGTTAGGTTTTTAGCCTCTGTTCAGTCCAACTGATAGAGAGTCCCTTCAGGGTTTGACCAGAGATTAGTTCAGCCCTCAAGTATGCCTCGTTACGAGATCTCTGAGAACAAATTCACAACACACAGGTGTCAAGAAGATGCTCTAAAGTTTATTAACAATATAGAAGTTTAAATAGAAGAAAGAGATGATGTGGAAGAAGATAGTGATGGCGTGAGGTGACATGATTGGTCTAAGGTGGAATCAACAACTAGATGATTGGTCTTAAGGATGGGGTGAGAAACTCCAAGAAGTGGCCTCCACTAAGAAGGTGTTTAGATGACGTTCAGATCTGGGTCAGTCCGAATGTCAGATAGGAAGGGGATTGTGGATATGCTTAAGGCCGAAGGACAGTTTAAAAGATAGTTTAGATGCCAGTAGGACTGGGTTCAGCCCGACCGCCAAATAGTCTAACTAGAGAGAGACATTTAATTCAGAATGTAACATGGATCATGGATCATTAAATTCCCTTACATATATTAGTTTATCCTGTATTCTTGACTTAGAGTGTAAATATATACTAAAAGCATTCAGCTAAGTCTCTGACATGAAAACCTGACATAAGATGACATGCTTGGTTGCAGCATTCCAACACATTCATTCAACTGACCTCACAGAGGTTCCAGCAGTGGTGGACTGGAACTTCAACTGTGAAATGTATCTGAACCTAATAACTATATAGAGTAGGTGAGCTTCATAAGAACTCTTCATAAGAAGAGTGCATGTGGAGTTAACCATGGGAACACAAAGGAACATAGCTGTTAGTTATTACTAAAGGGTTATAAATAGACAATGATATAAACATTAATCCCAGCTTTAGTAACATGAAATTTTCTATAGTCTTCATATAAATGAAGAGATTTGATTATGTTGAATAATCTGATGAATTGTAAACATTCTGACTCAAATCACTTTAATGGGGTACAAGGGTCACCATTGTGGGTCACTCTCTCTTTCTATTTGTCTCTCTTTTTTATTCTGTCTCTATCTTTACACTCTGTAAAGGGTATAAAATATTAGGTCAAGGCTAAACATATTTACCACTTCTAAAATCACTCTGTCGGTTGTGACTGTGGTGTTGAGTATAACTGGGTAATGGCAACAGAGACCTGGGGCCTTCTGCTCCACTTGGCCAGCTCAGGAACATGCAGGACAGTCTTCTCTATCCTGGCATGTAACAGGAGATGCACTCTGTTCATTCTGTCCTAAGAGCTTCTGGACCTGTTTCTCTCTGTCATGCTCTGTCGTTATCTTTCTCCCTCCTTCTTATTCATTTCTTTTTGTGCTCTCTCATTCCAGTGTGGCAAAGGGGCAGAAAACTTTGACAAGTTCTTCACTCGCACCCAACCCATGCTGACGCCCCCTGACCAGCTGGTCATTGCCAACATCGACCAGAACGAGTTCGCCGGCTTCTCCTTCATCAATCCACAGTTCATCCGCCCGTCCGTACACGGCAGTGTGGTATGAGGCAGAGCGGAGCAAGGGCACTTCCATGTTCCCGACCACACCCTGGCAGCCCTGAGAGGACCTGACCACGATGCATGCGGCAGCCTCCATGGCTTTTACCAACTGAACAAACCTACTTCTAGGACTTCTAGGGTCAGGACTTCATCCCAACAAGTCAGAATGGTCACAAGCCCTAGAATAACGATACAGTCACAGCCAAATGGCACATCTCACATTTAGTTTAATGAACTATCACAAAGAATACTTTGTGGCCCCCAGGTGTGATTCATGGATAGGTTTACTCTCCTTCAGTGCATCAGCTGAATTAGGTCAGTGATGGTCACAGAGCCAGTAGGTAAAGTGAAAACGCTGTTAGTCTGTCGTGTCTGGACACTCCCTGCTCCCTTGCATCTACAACCTCACTGTTCTGTGTCTGAAGCATGATGACATGAAACAGGTTTTTGTGTCTTGGATTTATTCCGACCCTCTTCTCTACTGCCATTTCTTAATATCTTGAAGTATATATTTGTAAGTTTAAAACAAGATGATCTATTGTTATAGGAGTGCCAAAATATAAGTGCATCTAGAGATTTTATAACTGTTATTATATTCACATATGGATTTCCTACTGAAGCTCAAATGGATATGATTGTTCTTGACTCATGTTCTTGAAGCATGTCAGACCTTGAGCTCATATTTGATTTATGATTACCTTTGAAACATGAGGAAATGTTCTCTGCATCAGTCAGCATGCACTATAATGGACCTTCAACACAGGTTTATAGTCATACAAATGAACAGTCACAGAGAGGACAGTCATAGAAAGAATTAGGCTTTTGACAGCAAGGGACAGACCATCGGGATAGTCGGCTTGTGTTAATGCTTGTGTTAATGCTTTGCTCATATGACAGTGTTTGCATGTCATATGAGAGATAGGCTATTGCACAATTTCTTAGTGCATTTTAGACTCCCAGTGATGATTCCACTAGTGGTGTAGTGGTGAATGGGAGAAGTTCAGACACTTGCAACCCTTAAATCCAATCAAATCCATTAAATTTCTGAAAGAAACTTTGGGGTCGAATACAGTTGCTTAGCTGAGATTCCTTAATGCAACAACACTGAAACTGATGCAGTGCACCCTGTGTACATCCTGTACCAGGCAAGCAGCTGTCTAAACTCCAACCACGATGACTCGGTACTCATGGCTGTGCAAGTCTATGGAATTTGGGATGACTGCTGTGCACTGTGGGAAATGCACAGTGCAGCTCTCTGATGCTTAGCTCTCTGTAAAGTCTTAAGAGAACCCAGTCAGAAGGCAGCAGTCTGCTTCTCTGATATTGTGAGACCAAGTGTTTATGTAAATTCTGGTGATGAACTCTGTGCTCTACTATATGCTCTGAAGTTATCTTTAAAGGCTGTGTGTTATGATGCATACATAAATATGATTTCTTATCTTTAATTTTAACTTTTTTCTGCATTTTTGCTCTGTGAATACTTTCATATCAAGAGTTTTACTGTTACATTAAAGGAACACTATATCAACTTTTTGTAAATAATAAGGTTTCAAAACAGAGTATATGTTAACTGTAGATTTTATACCAAGAACTGAATGTGCTTCTACTAACTTTGATGGTTCCAACATTTCCATATGTTTTAGATGATCTGTTAGTTTGACAAAATCTTTGATAGCTTCGGTATTGACAAACCTTGTTATTCCCTGTATTTATGTGGATTTTCATTTCTGTTTATGAGACAGTTTAAGAGAAGAGGGGGTGTGTGATTCTGAGTTGCATGTAAGGGGGATGAAGACAGTTGTCCCTCCACACCAGCTCTATTTGCAGGATTTGTCGTGTTTGCTTTCACTGTGTGCATGCAAGGATGTGGCTAAATCAGAGCATGTGTCGCATGAAATTAAAAAGAAAAAAGAAAAAAACAAAAAGATGGGGAAAAAACTGAAAATCAGAATGGACATAGCTGCTCATCTATGTTTATTCAAAGTCCTTTACTGGACAGAGAAGTGCAATGGACAGTAGAGTTGATCTTGTGCAGACTATTCAATGGACAGTAGAGTTGATCTTGTATAGACTATTCAATGGACAGTAGAGTTGATCATGTGTAGACTATTCAAGATTTTGAATTTCCGACAGGTGCTCTAAAGTTCCGTTTTTTGTCCATTTCCTGTTTTTGTTTCTCTACCCTCACTGGTGCCAAAAATAAATATATCAGTACATTCATGTCAGTGTAAAAATGAGCAGAAACTAAAGAGCAGTTGAACATGACCCCTCAGATGCTACTCTTTAACTTCGTACCCCCATCGCATGTGAAAGAGACTCTCAGAAGTGTTCCTTCCTACCACAGGAACATTCCTCCATCAGAAACATTACACCCACAAACATTCCACCTACAAAAATATAATTCCAGCACAGGACATTTGAATTTGGCTCCCTGGTTATGTGCCAAAGCTGTCCATATATTACTGTAGCTCTCCATATACTACTGTAAACTGATGCTTTATCAGTACATTTGGTCTTATCTGGTTGTTTTTAAACAGTTGGTTTAGGTTTTATTTTTCTTTTGTGGGACCACATGATTTTTGCATTTTTTTTTGTTCATTCCAAGGTAATTACATTACACATTACACATTGTGCACATTGATTTTGTCAGTATCAATGCGGTTGCTCATAGCATCTAGAAAGAGCTACTTGTGTCTCACATTGAGAGTTTGAGGAATTCTGTTTGATATTTCAGTATGTCAAGTAATGTCTACATAAAGTAATCTTGGCTCAGTGAGGGAAAATTATATATATATAAAAACATTTTCCCTCATTTATTATAGCACCAGTTTGGACACATCTGAATGTATGTTTTTATTAGTAACAAATAACAAATAGTAAATTTGTTTCTAAGACAGGTGTTAGTCAATGAAGTCAATGAATCTGGGACAGCACTTTCATTTGAAATTACATAAAACATTTTCTGTCTTATTTTTCTTTACTAAGTTTTTGCAAAAGTTTGTCCCTGTGTTCATTGTGAAGGATAGTGTATAAATAAATGTCAAAGAGAATTTTGTTTTACATTTTGGCTCACCTATTACAGAACAGAAAGGCCACTGAGAGAATCAGTGACTGATTGACCTGAAAGGTTTTGAATATTCATCTGTATGTTCTGATAGTATCTCCCCAGCAGGTTCTATACAATGAGAATATATTGTAAGAGCATGTGCATAATCTCCCCAGCAGGTTCTATACTATCAGAACATACGCTTATTATGGCTTATTATTTCAATTTGGTGTGAGGGCGTATTATGTCAACTTGTTCAAGATGGAATGTGCAATAAGGACAAACAAATGTGATTCAGAGCTCTACAGCAGGCCTGTGGGGGGTGGATGGATCACTATGGAGGATGGATGGATCTCCGAAGGGGGATGGATGGATCTCCGAAGGGGGGTGGATCACTGTGGGGGGGTGAATGGATTACTGTGGGGGATGGAGGGATCACTGTGGGGGATGGATCAGATAGGATCTGTGTGGGGGATGAGTCACTGCACTATTCAACATCTACAAACAGTACCAGTCAAAAATTTGACACACTTACTCATTGCTTATTTTTAGTATTTTCTATAATAAAAAAAAACAAAAACACATCAAACCAATGAAGTAATACATGTGATTATGCTGTGATAGTCAATTTTTTTTTTTATTTTAGATTTTAGATTCTTCAAAGCAGCCACCCTTTACTGTCCTCCTCAGCTCCACACTAGTGATGTTCTCCAGCTGCATGAAGCAGCCGCCTATGATGCGTTCCATCAGCCTTAAAGAAATTCTCATATGTGCAGAGCACTTGAAGGGTGAGGGACTAAGGTTCTGAAAGAAAACTTTTTGCTGAAGGTGCATGTACAGTTAATTGTTTGTGCATGTGAGTTCATGTGTGTGTTTTGAAAACCAGTTTATATGTAGGCTAACACCTTTCCTAATTTATATTTGTCTTAGAAACAAATTTAAGCAAAATCCATCAAACGTCTTTGTTACTATTAAAAACACATTCGTTCAGGTGTGTACAAACTTTTGACTGGTACTGTAAATTACACAAATTAATAAAAGACAATAAATGCGTGAGCACCCCACTTTTTCAGCAAAATTCAACCATTCAAATGGCCCCATTTTTTTTAACCAACCTTAAGTTTAAACCTTTGTGCTGAGCATTAATACATCCCTAAACAGTTCTAAGGATACCTCATCCAATATGGAGAAAAAGCTATTTTGACATGTTTTAGAACACCTGAGATGTACAACACACAAAACAAACATTCCTGTAATCTTTATTCTAATAAAGAAAAAGTACAAAATAAAATGTAATGTATTCAAATCAAATCAAGTTTATTTATATAGTGCCTTTTACAACAGATGTTGTCTCAAAGCAGCTTTATAAGTGTCCGAGTCCAAGCCCCCAGTTCATATTGGCTGTAAGCCTTTGTGCATGGATGTACTGAAACTGTCCAACTACATGCTTGGGATTCACACTGGGGGGATGTGGATTCACACTGGGGTGTTGGGGATACACACTGGGGGGCTGGGAATTCACACTGGTCATGGAGATTCATGCTGGGGGGCTGGCTTCCCAACTCTTAAGCACGCTGCATGTTTTGTATATACATGTAAATAATACTTTAGCAGTATAGCTTTCCTATTTAAGTGCAGCAGTACATTTTGCCTGTCTAGTGCAGTTATTTGGGCAGTCTAAGTAGGTATTTTATAATTGCTGTTGTTAGATTATTACTATTCTAAAATGTAAACAATATTAAGTGTATTATGTCATTTATATTAGTTTAGAAATAGTACAGATAGTGCTGACTTTCTCCAGTCTGTATTAGGTATGAAAGACCTATATCAGTGGGGCTACACCTGTTTTGCATTTGTCTTGAGACAAACTGCATACACACCATGTGCAGACATGCTCATGTACATGTTCTGAAATGATAAGCAAGGCCCTTATTATGCCTGCATGTGTGTGCATGTCTGCACATGCATGTGCATACGTGCCTATGTTTACATGCATGTTTACTTACCCCACAGGTGTGCATGCCTGTGTGTCTGATGTCATCCCTCAGGTGTCTCAGGGACTCACCTTGATGATTTGAATCAAAAAAGCTGAATTAAAAGGACATGGTCATGGTGAAGTACTCCTTTAATCCAAGTGACTAAGATGAGTCATTGTAGAGGTACATTCAGAGACTGTATATTACAGTTTAGAATATAGCTTTTAATACAGGGCATTGAGACTGTGAATGTTGGTGTGGGGTAAAGCAGTCAGAACAATGTGTGGACATGATTATAAACAGAGCTGAAGCTGGTACGGCCATTCACGTGCCTGTGTGTGTGTACACATGTATGTGCACACCTATGTGTGTGTGTGTGTGTGTGTGTGTGTGTGTACACGTGTATGTTTTCTCATTTCTGTGTGTGTACACGTGCCCATGCCTCTGTGTGTGTGCCTGTTTGTGTACATGTGTATGTTTGCACCCTTCTGTTTGTGTGCACACGTGTGTGCTCCAGAGTGTGCGCCACATGAATCCATGTTAAGGTCTCATTCTCAGCACAACTGTTTTTTCTGCCATAAATTTTAGGCATACTGAAATAACACCATGAATTCCAGTATTTGTTAAGTACTTATTGATAAATCTGACCTCTATTGTAGGCATTTGGATGATATGTTTGGGGTCTGGTATCATGGTTTACATTTCAGTTTATAAGTTTGGCTAATATCATCATAACAACATTAAACTCAAAGCATGTATGCAGAATGAGAAAATAGATTTTCTAGACACCACGCTTGGGTTAAACATGGATCATACACAGTAGTCTTAAAGGCAGTAACTTCCACCCTGTGTTCAAATTAAATAAAATCAAAGGGAGTAACCTCTGCCCTGTGGTCAAATTAAATCAAATCAAAGGGAGTAACCTCCACCCTGTGGTCAAATTAAAAAAACCAAAGGTGCTTTATTGGCATGACAAGGTAAACCATCTGTTCTCAAAGCAACAGTATATGTAAATGTAAAATGTATATACATTTGAATAAAAGTTGTTTAAAGAGTATAGGTGCTTTTTAAATGAGAATAATCTGTATGAACCAAAATAAAATACAATAAAAAATAACAGTAAATGAGAAACAGATGCTACATTGCAAAGAACCTAATAATTGTGAAGGTATCTGTTTCAGAGCCTAATAATTGTGAAGGTATTGTGATGGTGGCCGCCCCTGCCTCTTCTTAATCTTGTGTTTATGTGGGCGTGTGCTGTGCTTATTGTGGGGCGTGACGGTCGCCTGTTATCGTTACTTGTTTCACCTGTGTCTCGGCAAGGGTGTGTGTATTTAAGCGTGTGCGTGTAACCACATCTTTGTCGCTCTTCGTCAGATTTTAAGGAAGTGTGTGTGTACAATGCTCTGCGCTAGGGGTTTTGTTCACCGCAATAAAACTACCGTGTTTCGCCTTCTGCCGCATCCGTGACGGGTATCTGTTTCTGTTGTCTTATAGCAGTTTGTATAAACTGTCCTGTTAAATTTTGTTTCCCCCAGAATTGTTTTCAGATTTTCCAAATTGTTCAGTGTAGGGAAGGTGGGATGTTGTTAGTAATTCTGTACAAAGAGAATCCTTTTTTTAAAAAAATTATATTTTGGACATGAAAGTATGGAGTGTTTTGGTTAATCCCCCCCCAACCCCGTTCTTTTTTTCTAAAAAGAAAACCGTCTCTCTACAGATAGCATCTAACACATGATTCTAACACATGACTGTCATCTCATGCATTCTGAAGTGTGCATATGAGCACCCCCCACTCAGACAGAAAGGAAAAGAAATCGAGAGAACAAGAAATGTTGTTCATTACATCTGTGTCTGTCCAGCAGCTCAGGAGGCTTGAGCTGTGCACTTGGATCTAATCTTCTTCCCTTGACATTGCCATGGTACTAGTTATCATGGAGAACAGGATTTAAAGACTATGTTTGAAGTAGATGCATGATGATGGGCTGTCTCTTGGTGTTCTGGAGGGATAGCATCTTAAGGCTATTCATGTATGCATAGATGGATGGTGAGAATTCAATTATGCACTGCTACGCGCACACACACACACCCACACGTTACACCCCTCTCTGTCATATGCTACTGTGATGTGCATGTGTTTGTGTGGGTAAGATATTGGACCTCGGTTGGAATGTCTGCTGCCTGTGGAGATCAGCAGTTGCATGTGTTTAATGTGTTGAATCAGTCTCAGTCACGCTGACTGTCAGCATGAAGAATCTGTCATCAGGGTAGAATAATACATAGGATTGTTTAAATACAGGTCCCAAATGTGTGTGTCTGTTAAGTGTGCTGCTCTTCCATCAATACTTTGTGCTTTGTTGCATATTAAATGATGTAAAGTCAAGGAGTAAGTTCTCTGCTGTCGAAATTCGATAGAGAGGAAAGAGAGAGGGTTGTGGCAATACATGTGAAGTAGTTTACAGTCAGTATCCTGAGTGAGTGCCTTTCTATCCTCTGTGTGCTTTTTGCTATACTTGGTTAAAAAAACTGTTCAAAAAACCTTAAGGTTGAGATGTTTCTAAAGAGGAAAAGGGTTACTGTTTAAAAAGGGTTACTATTTAGTAACCCATGGTTACTACTAGGTAACCCTGTTTGCCTTTTTTTCATATTATAACATTTTGACGTCAAGGCTGCAGAAAGGGACAATACTCCACTGACCAGTATGAACAGTAGTCTCTTATGTAAGAAGTGCCTCCTAGTGGTGAGGAAATGTCATTGCATGCATCTCCTTTGTATTAGCAAAGTGAAGTGAGATGTTCGTTCTGTAAGGCTACTTTTAGTCCAGCCATTACTTGCTGTGGCTTTCCAGGGCTTTGACCGTTGTCCACAACTACACACTTTACCACATCTTAATCCTAAACAACTATAGCTTTCTAACAGTTAATAAAACTAACAGATTGTAGCAGGAGGGGTTTTGTATTTACTCCACCTACTCCTTGATTGGTTAATATGCGGACACTTTAAGGTACTGGGCGGGCCCTTCCAGTGCTATATATAGGCAGAGGGACCTTTTACGGGTGTGCACCTGCGCTTTCCTGTGCCGGTGTATCTCACTTCCAGGTTGGCGGCATTCAGAACGGCTGAGTTAGCGTGGTGTTTTGGCGTGTTTTCTAACGAGGTACGTGTGGCTACAATGTCCTTTTATAGAATGTGACTGGAATAATTTATCGTCGTGTCTTGCTTGTAGCTTGGTGGCTTTAATCTTCGTTGCCGCTCCAGCGGCGGCGTTTCGTTGTGTCACGGCTGGTGCAATCTATCTTCAGTTTTATAAGGTAGGTGTGTTCCTTGGCGTAGGAACCGGGGGGGATGGGGGGGACGTGTCCCACCCAATATCAGAAACAGGTAGATTTGTCCCACCCAAA
>JAOYMR010000001.1:14900042-14916405 GCA_025802075.1 Tenebrosternarchus preto | reverse complement strand
ACTGGTGCAATGTGCAATTAATGAAGATTGGCCACCAGGCTGGTCCAATTTAGCCATGAAACCTCCCACACTAAAATTACTTGTGTTTCAGTTTCATTGTTCAACCCCTGTATATGTACATGTATTTGTTAATTATATTCTGCTCCAGTTCTCCAACATTATCTGCAGTAGTATGAAGTATGAAGTAGTATACAAATACATTTAGGCAAAAGATTCGCAAGTTTAATGACAGAAAGGCATACAGGCTACATTTATCTGTGCAGATACTTTTACATTAAATATCTTGCGTAACTCATTGCCACTGTTCTGTTATTCATAAAAAGGTTCATTAACACACATGTACAGAAAATGTGGGCATGTGATAACCTTGCATACAGGATACACCTGATGTAACACACCCATCTACAAACATGTGTCATATTGATGTATCCAGCGCAACACAGAAAAACATAAGTTAACAATCACACAGCATGAGTATCTAAGAATCATCTTTAGTATGAACTTAAACAGTTTGTTGTACAATTAAAGTGGATAAAAATGTTTTATCCACAATTCATCATGCTCTGTTCCCACCAGTCTTTGTTGTTAACCCTACGAAACCAATTTCATTTGGGCAAATTCTCTTCATCTGTAAATCCTCTTTGCACATGATCAGAGGGAAAATGTGTAGCTTATGTGCAGAGGGGAATATCATGCACTGATTTCATCAGTTGCCTTGGTAACACATTATTTAACAGTAGCTTGCTATTAGATAACATTCTAGAGTTGCTACATAAAACACTGCAGATAAAAACTAAACTCAGGACTGGGAGCAACTACACACATCCTAATCAACTAGGAAAAATAATAGTACTTCACCCAAGTATGCTAATGTGTCTAACTCAGAAGGCATGAGGTACACTTACCATAAACTTCTTGGCGTAATCAAAGGGTCACTGCACTTCATTGATTTTTCAGTGGCACATCCACATTGTGAACAATATGAGAAGAACAAGACTATCAAATATCTAGGATCTATAAGATCAACTTGTAAGAAGCATACCCATTATGAGAACTAGCCTACATATAAAACTGATAAACAGCTCTACATTAGACAAATAGGTTTATCCAGGACACATTGAAAGGATTCAAAAGATTTATAGAGCAAAGTCAAATATTGGCAAATATTGTATGAGACCATACTAATTCTTTCTGCCTTAATATATTGTTATTTCTTTCAAAACTATTTAAAAATTCAATGTAAAAATTCTTTTTTGAAGCTGTTTATCACATATTTGTACCTCCTTGTATAGTGGGTCCATGCTGCCACAGTGTGGCCAAAAACAGATTCTCTTCTGCGTTGACATTTTACAAACAAAGGAATCACAGCTGTTTATGGAGTGCTCCTGAATGCGTCATGGACATGTTAAAGCCTTTTCTTAGACTAAATAGCACTTTGGATAGAAAATCTCTACTGAATCTTCTGTACATAATAGTTCTGACAGCATTCTCGCTTAATGGACTTAGACTCAGGCTTAGCATAATGCTTTTTCCATGGAGACCAGGTAAGACTACTGTACGTCGCTGTGCACAAGAACGTCTGCTGTAGGCTGTAAATGTACATTTTGTTGCATTATGTTATAAGTTTAAAATAGAATGAACAAACAAGGACTCAAAGTGCTTTTCTCCCATAATTTATTGTTTCAAAGATCAAATTGTAGTTACAACAGTACTTATGCTTTGTTTAAATAAATTGCACATTTAAAATAATGCACATATTCATTACTGAAAAAAGTAAACAAGTAAATTCATATGCATGATATAAGTCACTTCAGTTGAAAAATATTTTAAAAGTAACATCATCCACTGTGTTGCATATAAGAATCACCTAGTTGACAGTTGCAGGTGGGATGCAATTTAAAGAAAATATTAAGAGAGCCAATCAGACAACAAAAACATTTCAAAATAAATATTACACTTCCCACACAGAGATCTGAGTAGAGGCTAATACTAGTAAGGAGAGGGTGGGTGGAGAAATACAGTTTTTGTTCATCATAACCTTGTTTTATCTTGAAAACACAAGAGTTTGATCAGATAGACAGAACCTTCCCCAAATTGAACAATGAAAAAAATATATGTTTGGGTGCAAAAATTAAAACAGACTTAAAAGTTGCTAAGATCCTTGGAGAAGATGTGTAGCCAACTATACGATTGTGTGTGGAGGTAAGAGTGGGAGGCACAAAATAAATAAAAACATAACCCATGCCTGGGACCATGGTAAAAGTTATTAAGAAATACAGCACAGTTAGACTTCACCTTTGTGCATGTCAAGTGACATGCAATGAGATCAGGCAAGTGGAACTTGGCCAAACCTAAACTCCTCAGAATAAACGAGCTACACAAGTGTGTAATAAACAGAGAACGCATGTGTGTAAGCATCTGGCAATACTAAACAACCTCTAGACCAGTGAGCCAATCACAGCTCAAAGCTATAACAGACCAATTAAATCTGACACTTGAACCCCTTCCCTATTCCATTCATATCCAGGCTGTAGTTGGACACTTCAGTAATGGTTAAAAAGGAGCAGAGGTTCCAAATGACTAGGCATTTATTTATTTATTTATTTAAAAAAGGAGCAGCCTGAAATGTCTTTCCTGCCATCTTTGCCACACAACAAAATGTTGCCTTTCAGAGTGTGCAAGTAGAGTCAGGCTGCAGGAAAGTGAGGAGAGACAGATGTAGAGATATATGTAGCTGCACATTCCCCCAGTGCCCCCGTCTGTACTTCACCCAGTGCTGGCAAACCCTTTGTCCTTGGCTGGCTTCCATAGCTACAGGAACCTTCCTCTGTGATGGGGGGATGGATCTTCAGCAGATGGGAGCTCATGATGTTTCTTAATGGATCTCAATGTGAACCTGCACACAAGAAAAAGGCAAGGAACTAAAATACTGCTGCAGTTAATTCTTTGATGCCATGCTGAAGATGACAATTTGCAGTTAGTAACATTTAAACCATACCCTAACAACTTACGTTAAAATAACTTAGTTAACTACATTTATGGCTCGTTATCAAGTCCCCTATAATATTTTTTGTTCGTTTGTTAACACCTCTATTTTTCTGCACATGGAACATAGGCTATTCCCATTTATAAACACAAGATGGAATGATAATTAATCGTTCCGTTCCTGGAGTAACTTCGGTTTGTGCTCGAAGAAAAATTCGAATTGAACTGATGATGTGAATCTAGATCAGATCGCTCAATCGTGGACTCGATTGTCCGAGTGTTCTTTTAGGACAGTACTGTCGTGGCAGGTTGCATTTGAGCTTTAAAAAGAACTGCAACCTGGCACTCAAACTTTTACCTGTAAGCGCACGTTAAACATCATCGAGGCAATGAGGTAGAGATATGGAAATCTAATTCGAAGTCTCCATGCAAGATCAAAAAAGATCAACAAAGTCCTCGTCAGTCCCTTGGAAAAGACTCCGTAAGTCCGACCAGCGGATCCCGAAAATCGGAGTACCAAGTACGACAGTCCCGCCATATGATGATACTTAGCGTTTGCTCCCCGGTCAAAAGCGTATTATCCTGTATTAGGTGAACATGTTTTTGTACTCGTTTTGATGTTAAAACGGTATCCCAGCCTAGCTGAAATCATGCTACTACTGGTTGACTCCTCCGGAGCAGAAATGGTGAGACGCAAGGATGTCATGTCAACTTCCTGTAACGCAAACATTATGGCATATTTGATCTACAAGTCCCCTCTTTGCTCGTATTTATTTTGGACTTTTGTGTAATCCAAAAATGTACAATGGTGTTTGTCTGATCAATTATTAAAATAAGTAAATTTCCACTGATCACTTTAATTTTACCAGTCTCGATTGCATTAGTCTTTATATAAACGCTATATTACTGGTAATATCTTATTAGGCCTAATTAAGTTGGCATGGTTGCTGTCAGTTGTATGTTTTATAGTCGGAGCTGCTGTGGGCCAAGCTTCCAAGAATAAATTAATAAACTAGTTTGAAGAAACCTTTTTCGTGAAAAGTCTAAACCGGAAAGGGACTTGTAACTTTACGAAGCTTGTTCCTTTCTTGGGTGGTGGCTACAAACTTTTCTGTTAGTCAGTAGAATCCGGTTAGCTGAACGTTGGAATGTTAAAAGGAAGTAAAAAAAAATATCGTTGATTTTTTTTTTTTGTAGTTTGCATGTTCGACTGATTGGGTATAGTGAACAGAAACTTTGCGAAAATATTTCAAGAATCTAGTGAAGCCTAGGTCTGGGTACTCGTTAGCAAGTCGCACATTAGCTAACAACTAGTTAGCTAGATAGATAGTTAGCTAACTTGTAAAGCCACGCAGGGAAAAGGAAAAACGCTTCCCGATATCACAGACCAATGCAGGCCATAAAGTGTGTTGTTGTGGGGGACGGGTAAGTGGCTTCTCATGTTTGTTATCTTGGAACATTCTGCCTTAATTCAAACAATATGTTGGTTCGAGCAGCAAAAAAAACTGCATCGTCCGTGACTTAGCTAGCAAGCTAGCTCGATAACGTTCATTTCTTAGACCTGCGAGGTCGATAACTTGGCTAGATAGCTATCTAGCTAGCGAAGTTAAACCAACAATTTCGGTGAGTAAAGTCGGCAAGTTTTGCAATTACATGTATTGGGGGCAGTACGTCATATATTAGCGTAACAATTTTTATTAGTTACACTTTCGATGAAAATTATGAATGTGCAAGACGGCTTCGTACGGACTACGAAAATACTATGTGCACGACTTAATTGAAACATGCCTTAGGAAGACGAGTAGCTATCCTGTATAACATGCGATTAACTTGTGATATGGCAATCTCGTAGGCAAGGTCATGACACTGGTTCCAAAAGTACCAGCAATTCACAGTATTGCTTAGATCACAGAACTGCTTTTTTCGCTCATCTGAAACCGACCCTTTAAAAGACTAAAATTCGTTGTGTTTATCTGTGTACTGCAAGTTTAACTTAATGGGCGATTAAAGCCGGGTTTTCCGACTCATTGTATGTGGGTGGATTTTCACCTGTGTCCTGCCTGCTTGTTGCAAGGAAGTTTCTTTTCCCGAGCTGTTTGTTCTAGTAGTTTAAAAGTTCAGAAGTGGGTGTGGTAATGTTCATCCTGGAAATGAAAGTAATCCCTATTGCTACAATGAGCGTGAGAAAGATTTTACACGTCAATCACGTTACAATATTGAGCCAATATTTTACACGTCATTAGTTCACTAGGTGGCCGGACTTTGCCCTATTATTTAAATAAATCACCAATTAGATATTGATTTTCCGACAGACCTCATGGTCGTACATTTTTAAGTGTCGTTGTGATTGGTGTTAAATAATTTTGGCCCACATTTGTATGTTTTTAATTTATTTTCAGATTAGTGTCTCGGTTGAGACAAAATAAAATTTTCAGTCTTGCCTGGACAATAAAGCACCCTTCTTTAAGTGAGAAACATTCTCTAATGAGCCTGTATTTGTTGATGATCAGTGAATAGTTTTAGAGCGCTGCTCATTTATTTATTTATTAGTGCTGGGTGGTATGACGAATTCAAAAATATTTTTCAAAATTATTTCGCTTTCATGGTAATTAGCGGTTCTTTTCTCATGCATGGCGTGTTAACAGCATTGATTGCAAGAAGAATTACTGCAGTAGAGTGGTTAAGAGTACTTTATTCCACTGTCATGAGAATTAGTATCCACATTAGTATTACATGTAGTTACAATACAGGTTTGCATGGCCCCACAGTCATAGTCAGTTTTCAGAGGGTGGCACTATAGTGATGGAATCATATTGCATGACGGTTGCAGTGAAAATGTAGAACCTTTTATTTAACACATTTTTCAGACAACTTCAAAACTATATGCTAAATTTCACAAATAATGGAAAACAGCTATACTCTGTTCGTGCTACAACTTGGGAATCACTATTTCGCTAAAGTACTTCCGACTTGGGATGTCATATCTGGAATTAAGCGTCTTTATCATAGCGCTGAATGTGTCTTTCTCATCTGTGCTTATCGGAGCCATGTCTTTGGCTGTATGAATTGTTAAGGAGTTGGTTATCTCGATCAACTGCTAGCTTGTTCTCTTGTAAGGGAGAACCTTTAGCAAATGCTTCAACAAGTGACATCTGACTCACCTGTCTTTTAGCTTTGTCAGTTTTACCTGATGGTGTGGAAGGTGCTGATTTTAGGCTATGGAGGTGCAGCACACTGCTGGTGTTTCAACCTCCCACAACAACTAGCTCGATGGCATTTGCAGTAAGTAATTGTTTGGTCCACCTATTAAACCCGATGTACCTCCAAACAACAGACACTGCTCTTTTTTCAGCAAAGGTTCTTCTGGGTCATCTTTGACTTCAGTGTCTGGTACAACTTCAGGTTGTTTATTTTTACCAACAGCTCCGCTAATAAAACAGTTCATGTTCCATGTGTGTTTAGCAGCGCAGCTATGAAAAACATCCCCTGTGAAACAATTTACCACTTTTATATAAAAAATTCATATAACAAAAATTAAAAAATCATTTTTTGGTGTGAATAACACCCAGCGCTTATATATACACACAGGAGATCAAAATTAAACAACACACTATTTCCTAAATGTCAAAGTCATTGTACAGTCCTATGTGAAATTTTCCTAATAGGAGTGAAATGGCAGTATTTTAAGCTTATTTCATAAATTGTAGGCTATATATTCTAAAGCACAGCATAAAAAACTTAAATGCCATGATTAAAAAAAGAACACTGATCAAAATTAAAGAACACTTTCATATACCTGCAAGTTATTGGTGTTAATCTGGCACCTGGTGCTTATTTCTTTAATAATCTGACAAACCCTATTTAACTGGCGGCCTAACTTTTCAGTTTTCACTGACTTGGTGAGCTGTTCCAAAGTGACTGAAACCAAGTTTACTTGAAAACAAGTTTAATTTATTTGGGTCTGATGGGAAACATTATGTTCGTCGACAAACTGCGAAAAGACTGAACCCAAAGTGTGTAAAGAAGTCAGTGAAAGGTGGAGGAGGAAGTGTCATGGTTTGGGGAGTGTTTTTAGCAGCAGGAGTTGGATCTCTCATCCCCCATGTCTTAATCTTAATCTTAATCTTAATCTTTTTTGTAAAGAGGAAAGTTTAAAAAGATCTTAAACATAAAGCAGCATACTGTATCAATAGAGATTAGAAATCTTTGGGATGTTAAATTATCAAATTATTATATTAAAAATATTATCAAAATATTATAAGTGTTTATTTTCAGGCTTTTTGTTTCTCTTCTTTCCCACTAACCATTCTCAATACAACAGGACAACAGTTTAAGGTAGTTGTGTTCATATAAATTGGTGTTCCCACCATAGGTTTTTTAAGTTTGTTTTTAGCAATGTTTGTCTGATTTCTGTTCACATCACCCTAAACAGTCTCCTGACACTGGCCTGCAGGAACAAATTTCGAAGAATTGGAGAAGGAATATCTGTTTAAAATCAGATTTTTTTAAAAAACTTTTTTTGGTGTATGTTGGCGTCATCAAGCACTTCTGTGGATTTTGACTTGGTGTCAGCTCACCCAGAATGTAAAGGTGGGTTTCAGTTGGGTTTTACATATAGGGGTTTTTGATGGCCGATACAGATATTTAGAGAGCATGGTGACAAATGGCGATATCACAGTGTGTGAGGTGTTTTTTTTTTGTGTGTGTTTTTGTTTTGCAACTGAGGAAAAAGCAGTTAAATGTAATAGAACACGTGTGCACACACAGGCAATGGCAGAAACCAGTTAAATTACTAATAGAACACGTTCACACAGAGGGAACACCCACACGCAAGAGCAGAAACTGTAGAGTAGCTAGAAGTACATAACAATTGTTCCCCAAAACATTGTTGGCAAGTTCATAACGTTCAGAACGGCTGTTAATGTGAACCAACAAGTTAAAACTCCACTTTTTTTTTTTTTTACGTCAGCCCTTCATCTGCCTGTAGAATGGGAAAATAGAGACAAGGGGGCACAGCAGCCAGACCATCAAGGCTATCTGCATTGTGGCTGTAAATATTTTTTTGATTATCAGGCTTGGCCATGCTGATTATCTTGGGATTGTTAATCGATTGATTAATTGGCCAGCCAATCAGTAGGTTGATTGCTAGTTTTAGGCATTTATTCAAGGACAGTCTGAACTTTTATGTCAATAGTAAAAGAAAACAATTCTTTCAGCCTCAAAACTGTGTCCAGTTGTGATGTATTATCACCTGGTCACGAGTGAGCTGACTGCAAATATTTTCTTTTAACATTTGGTTTCAGACATATCAAACTACAAAAGTGCTGACCAAGTCTGAGATTCAGGCAAACGTTTGAGCGCAGACAAGTCTTGAAATAATCTCGAGTGCTTTTACCTGTATGAGTTTACTTCAGCCATGTTTTCCTTACATGAGTTAATCCTGTACATTATTTGAGGTTTTAAAATATATGCTGCCTAATCGGTATAAAGAAGCTAAACTAAACTAAAATAGTAGCATAATCTCAAACTGTTCAGATACTTCTTACATATCCTATAATCTTGGTTTAATCATTATTTGCATAAAGAAGACACTTGTTAGCTCAGCATTTGAGATTTATCTTGATCCTGAATAGCTTTTTCTTTGTCAAAATTCAAAATGGATTATGATAAATCATAGCAGAGTGTCTAGTTTAAGAGATACCATTACCATAGTTTTTTTGATTAGATATCATAATCTAGGACTAGGATATTTGTGGTATTGCAGGCTATTGTTTTTCAAAAACCAAAAAAGCTCCAGTGTAGGCTTTATACAATATGGATGAAATATTAAATCTGTCTGTATAAAATTACATCTGTGACGTCACTATGTAGAGATGCATGTGTGTAATTCTTTTCTGTTGTAGGTACAGGGGGTATTGTGATTTTGTTTGCTACCTAGGTGAATTGGCATGATCAAAAAAAATCTCTCTACAGTTAGAGGACAGTTTCTGCAACACTGTAATTGGCATAAGACACCATGAGCCATGTTCACATTGTATTACTTTATCGCAGGATGGTTGTAAAGAATCATTTTGCACTTCTCAGTGATAACATGCATCTGGATGACGATCTGCAGGATGATAATCTGAGTTTGTTTGGATTTTGTACAATCCTGAATGTTTGCAGCAGTTTGTATCTAAAGTTCTATTAGTTTAACAGGATGTAAAATTAATCTTTAAGAAACTCAGTTGATTTATGCCAGTTACTGCAATTATAACATTCCCTTTAATAAGCCTGTGAGATCTTGCTTTTCTTATTGATTTTAGTTACTTTTTTGTCCAGATGATGCTCTCACAGCTAGCCAATGGTGTGGACAATTTACCATCCAGACTGTCGGGCCTTTGTTCTCTGTTTCATGCTTGTCTCTGATGGATGCACACTAGGAGTCTAAATACCGTTAGGAACTGCTGTAAAAAAGGTTTTGTTTGTTTTGTATATTAGACATGACTAAAATGATCAGATGACTGCTAACTAATCAGTCTGTATTTCTTGCATGGACATAACATGTGTAGGTCTTTGGGTTCCATGAAAAGGTTGTGATGTTAGTCTAGCAGATGTTTGGTCAGGTTTGTGAGGCACTTCAGAGTAGAGGTCTGCGCGGGACTGCTTTTTTAAACCCGCTCCCGCTTGTTTTAGTCCCGTTACCGCCCACTCCCGCCAAAAAATCTCTTGTTTTAATCCCGCGCCCGCCACATAAACATTTCTGTCGCTCCCGCCCGCAATCCTAATATGAATTGAATTAAATTTAGTACTTGAAAATTTCTTATGTATTTATTAAAACAGCAATATAGCAATGGATCGCAGTGTCGCATTTCTTACCACAGTCCAAACACATGCCGTCAGGTGAATTGGAGATGCTGAAATTGTCCCATCGGTGTGTGTGTCTGTCGGTCCTTCGCTTTGGTATTTATTAGTACTATCTTGAGGTTTTTTTGTTGCTTGTATTAACTTAACTTGAAACTGCTTCATTTTTTGTTTGCCGCGCTCCTTGAGTGCCAGTCGTGTGTCTGTCATACTCATATGAAAATGACTTCCATACGTCAAACTTGCCTGTAGTTGGCTTAATTGTGGTGTTTTAAGTGAATTTTCCACAGCTGAAACTAGTTGACCGTCTACAGTCTCTGCCATTTGTGTAGCAAAATGACACACACTTCATGTTCACATGATCAGTTGCTTAGCCAATATTTTGAATTAGTTTATTGCCTACTTACTGAATGATTAGTTGTTTTCCTCCTGTTCCTTATGCATGGAAATCATTGCGTTATTATTATAATTTTCTAGACTATTTATTAATTTGCGGGATTTTTCTACATGTATATGTGGTCCCACTCCCGCATTGCCTGGACTGATTAAACTCCCGCTCCCGCCAATAACAATTAAATTCTGTCCCACGCCGCAAGATATTCTGACAGGTCCCACGAGACCCGCGGGACTACCGCGGGAGTGCACACCTCTACTTCAGAGTAGCACTTGCGCAGTGGAGCAGCTGTGTTGAGGGCCCGAAATCTGAAATCTTTCCTTATTCCACTTTGTGTGCCTTTTTTAGCAACAAACTCGGGTGGTACTGAAGCGGTTGCCTCTTCAGGTCTAGTCTCTGAACAAAACAAAAACAAACCTCTCCCATTGCTGTTAACTTATTTTACGCCTGCTGCAGCTCACATCACAACTTCAGTAAGGATCTAAATGCCACACAAGCTTCCACTAGCCAAGTAACAGCATTAAGCAAAAAGGGACAGATTCATATTAGCCAGACAGTCGGTCAACAGTCATTTGCATAAGTAAAAGTATTGATTTTCCATTTTAAAACTCTAGTACTGTGGTGATGGTGTTCCTTTGTGTTATAGTATTTATGGTCATACAAGCATACTGTAATAGTGAAATTTAAAAGACATTTGCGACAGTCATCTAAAATTCGTGATCGTGGCAGGCTTATCTTTAGTTCTTCAGAGGAATGAAGAAATGCCTTGAATGTCTTAACATCGGATCAAAAGAGCCGCATTATACCAACCTGTTGACTGATGGTGATTGTGCACAAGAGCAGCTCAGATTTTTCTTAAAGCTTCTGTAATGTCATCCTGTGTCGTGCTTTATTCTAGGGCGGTTGGTAAGACATGCTTGCTGATCAGCTACACCACCAATGCGTTCCCTGGAGAGTATATCCCCACAGTGTAAGTCAACAAAAATCATTGTTTTGCCTAATTTTTCATTTTATTTCATTTAGATATGCACAAAAAATCTAATGTATGTTTCCTGTTGAGAGCTTTTCTGACATTTGGTTTGGCAGATTTGATAATTACTCTGCAAATGTGATGGTGGATGGCAAACCAGTCAATCTGGGTCTGTGGGACACAGCAGGACAGGAAGACTATGATAGGCTCCGCCCTCTCTCCTACCCTCAAACAGTAAGATGATTGGCTTAGCTGAAAACCAGTTTTCACAATTCCTCTTATGGGGCAAGTCTTTTCATGTGTGCTGTAAGAGGAAATTCCAACAATCATTGTGGTCTTATTACAAAGAGGCCAGGTGATGCAGGTTTCGTAGAGGCATTTTCCATGAGCAAACTGACCAATCTGTTGTGTGTAGGATGTGTTTCTCATCTGCTTCTCCCTTGTGAGTCCTGCGTCTTTCGAAAACGTCCGTGCAAAGGTGAGTTCAGCTCATGCTTTAATTGGTCCTGTTCAGGTGTCCAATTTAAACCAAACATGTTTCATGAATATCCTGACCCTATGCAGTGGTATCCAGAAGTAAGACACCACTGTCCCAACACACCAATCATCCTCGTGGGAACCAAACTTGATCTGAGGGATGACAAGGACACCATTGAGAAGCTCAAGGAGAAAAAACTCACTCCCATAACTTACCCTCAGGGCCTGGCCATGGCTAAAGAGATTGGTATGTGTGCGGCACGCTATCTTTCTCTCTGGCCTACAGTACACTGCACTTTATATGTATACACACATGCACATACACGTATATTGGGGTGTTTCCTCAAAAGATTGACAAAAAACCCACAGAACATGTCTTTACGTTTGTCCCTCAGGAGCTGTTAAATATCTGGAATGCTCGGCACTGACACAGCGCGGTCTTAAGACGGTGTTTGATGAGGCCATCCGAGCTGTGCTTTGCCCCCCTCCGGTCAAGAAGAGGAAGAGGAAATGCTCCCTCCTGTAGGCGCTGCCAGGCCTGTGATCCCAGCTGGATTTACAGATTGAGGAAGGAGGCGCCACGGTCACTCTGAATCCCTCCTTTTTGGTTCAACCAGTACAAGTTTTACCTTCAGAAAATGGATAATAATTTCTAGATGTAGGAATGGGACAGACTGACCTTAGACAGAAACATGCTGAACATTAGAATTCCTGCAGCCTTCAAACACAGATTTGTTCATTTGTCCTATACATGGTTCACATCCTTTTAAGAGTTTGTTTACAGTCTGTTGGATTAAAATGAATTTCTTGCCAAATAGCACTACATTATGTAATATTTGCATTATGAACACTATCTGCAATAGACACTTGTTGCATCTATTGCATCTATTTTTTCAAGTCGTCGTTGTCTTACTTGAAAAATGTTTGAACAAGAGCTCATGAATAATGTAGGTAACAGAATAACATCATTTTTAAAATATTCATTAACGATTAGTGGTGTATGTTCTGTCGCCTAGAAAACAAATCTGTGGTTGTATCATGGAAACGGGTAATCCCTGGCTCCATTTGTATTACCCCTTTATAATTGGTTGTTGGATATTGTTTGTTTATTTTACACTGTAAAACATTTGGGCCTAAATAACACTTCAGTGGTGTTGAAATGCTTCACAAGGCACCGATATGCCTCCTATTCACACCAGGGTTGGAACTGCTAGGTACAGTCCAGTATATACAGCCCTTTCAATATAAATGTCCCTAAATACAGAAAACAAACTATGGTCTGAAAGGATGTGTGCTGAGGTATGTATATATTAGGACACTATGGCATGTTATAGTCTATAAGGGTTTTTACAATAAACCTTTAAAACAGCTTGTAAGCAGTGATTTAATGGCACACCCAGCACAATTTTTTTTCTAGAAAATGAAAAGGCACTAGACTACTGTCAAACCTATGCTACATGATCATTTGTGAAGTAGTTTTATCTTTTTGATTTTTTTAAACTGAAATTCTTTGTACTCTTACATTTAACTATCACATATGTCCTATAAGCATAATTATTGTGTAACTCTGTCCTGTCTGTATAATAATTAACTCTGTCCTGTCTGTATAGTAATTGTTTTCTCTGCATAGTACTAGTTGATTCAGAGAGCAGAAACATGCCATGTAAACCACTATCCCAAGATTCAAGTGCAGAACAGGTATTGACCATCACATATGTTTGTCTACACAATAATAGCCAGCATTGTAACCCTGTTTTTAGGGATTATTCTAATTACCTGTTTTACAGAAATGAAATAAATCAGTTAAATGTGACTATCTTTTTCCTGTACTTGATAATGGCAGTATCACTGGGGAAATATTAATCATGCTATGTTTTCCTCCTAAAAACTAAAGTTCAATAACCATGTTTATTTCAAAAATCAGGAAGGAACATTTACAGACATAAAACAAAAATCAAATCCAGTATTTGTAGCAATATTATTTATTTTACAAAAATTATAATATTTGTAGTGGATTGCACATTTTTGCCACTCACGTAATGTGTATCTGAAGATTACACCTGCACATTTGATATGATGTATGGAATTCAGGTGTGGTAATTGGCCTGGCTTGAAACGGACTCGAGGAAGCTTCAGAACCATCAAGCTTCACAGCCCAAAGGCTTATGTTTCCAAGGCTTGAAGATCAAGTGTCCATAAATCGCAATAAAGTGCCTGATGATGTGTGAATGCTAAAAATAAAATTATAATATCAGTAATAATGCATGCAAAACGTGAGGATATTAAATACAACTGACTGCAGTCTTACCATTGTACCAGTTCTGCACCAATGATATCATGGATATGGTACTTCATCTGCAATTTGATTTGAGAGGGCCTGCGATGCTCCTCCAAGCTGGTCTTCAAGATTTCACCATATTTTGATTTTTTTACCATACCAAGAACAGCTTTGCGCCCTGAAAGAATAAGGATGAGGTTCAGATGGGATTGTGTACTGGAGTTGTAACGTTTTGTGGTTGTACTCACCCTGAATTAAATACTTAGTGAATCGACCGGAATTTGGAATTGCTAGCCACCAGCTGCCAGCATCCCTCACAGTCAGCACTCCAGATTTGACAAGCTGCCTGTGGTCAAACAGAATCCATCTATATGTACTTGTGTGATGCGTAGCAGTGATATTGCAATACATTATTTACAGACAGACCATCCATAGTATGCGTGTTGTAACTTCTAGAAAAAGACCAACCATATTTTTCCAAAAACTTCTTGTACTTAGGTTTTCTTACACTAAATTGGCATTATTGTACTACTCTTTTGCTGAATTCTGCAAAATATCATTGTAATGAACATTTGTTCAAGTGATTGTAATATATATTGCGTTAAATATATATAATATATATTTTGCAATTGCCCATCCCCAAATAGGAGTGATTGTTATGTTATCCTTACGTTATCTCTGAATCTGTGAAATGGAACTCCTTAAGCATTTTGTCTTTGCTGAAACTTAGGTCTGGGCAGATTGGTAGAACTTTATCAAGAAACTTTTCTACAGTTCCAAGTGTCTCTCTTCCAGCCTCTCCTGCCAGAACTTTGGCTCTGTAGTCCACAGAAAATACCAAGGCAAAGGTATCCGAGTCCAAACCCAGCTGGAACATGAGCAGTTCTCTGCTATTTCTCAACTCATTCTGCCAACAGAGAGAGATCAGGTGGAATAGCTAAAGGGTGGGGAAAAAAACATGCGCAGGACAAGACTGAGATTTAAACTGTGTGGCATAACAGAAAGGTCTGAGGGAAAATGGCCTTTAAGATGTTCAAGATGATTTCACATAATTTAGCAAAGGCTCGTCATCGTGTTTAAAACGCTAGCAGATAAAGTGCACTGGCCAAAGGTTCTGGACATTCTGGAAGATGAAGGTTCTGGACATACTTAAAGATGAAATGTCAAATTACCACTTGCTTATCCACCAAGGTTTTGCCATCGTTTAAACTGTACAGTTGATGTTTCAACACAATTGGTGGAAGGTTGTCATTAAACAGTTTACGTGGAAACAGTGCCATGAGATATTGCAAGGCTGCCTTGACGTCAGTAGTTCCCTCTGTTAAACAATCAATCACATATAAAACTGTATAAGTTGCAGTTAATGGGCTAAGTATTTATCACCTTGATCTTATCAGCTGACAAGTAGAACTAACGCAACCTTACCTTCAGATCCCGATTTTCCAGTGGGATTGTTAGACTCACTTTTTCGTTTTTTTATGCGAAATGTGTCAGATATTAATGATCTCTTTCTGTTCATAGCTGAACGTATAACTGAAAAAACTGAGTAAACAAATTAAATTAGTCAGGAATCATGTCCTGGACAGGTTTTACTTTACATTCACTAAACGTCTAGCTAGCCAGTTAGCTAACCGAACCACTTAACACATGGAAATCATATAATAGATTTGTTAGTCAATCAAACTCAGTAGCTAGCTATCTGGCCAGCTAGCTGACTATAGACTGAAACAGCTTTGTATATCAAGCTTTGCATCAAATAATATCCCGAGACAGACGTTAAAGAACTCTAACTAGATGCTCTTGATAAAAAATAGCGAGAGCCAGAAACCGCTTTCTCGTCTTACATTTCTGGATTGATGTAAACGTAACTTCGTCCTCTGCTGCCACCAAAGGGTATGGAGCAAATAGAGTACTCACAATCAGTAGTATCCCACAGGCGCCAACCTCTACGGCCAGTAATGCATAATTATATTTAAAATGGTCACCTCTGTTATACCCGTAATAAAGAAGTACAGAAGCGTACTACATACATAAAAAATAGAAAATATATAATATCCTGTAATTATGAGAAAGGGTTGTGAAATAACGAGATTGGGATCTCGTAATTATGAGATGAAGTTTAGAATGTATCTATTATTCATCTTGTGAATGCAGTTGGGTTCAATGCTCGTAGCACATTACAGAAAACTTAAATGTTGATAAACAACATATTGTGGCGAAGCGAAAAAGCGAGTCAGGAAAACTGCTCATAACTCGTTTTGTTGAACTTGCTCTAGACAACAACAATCTTTCTGCAAAAGAACAACCGTATATAAAGAATCGTTTAACCTATACAATTAATGCTAGCCCCATAAACACAAACATAAATCACCCTGACGGTGACTGAACAGGCTCTTAGGGAGCATTCTGGGAGCAT
>JAOYMR010000001.1:14867873-14881449 GCA_025802075.1 Tenebrosternarchus preto | reverse complement strand
CACTTCATGCTTCCTGCTGCTGACCAACTTTATGGAGATGCAGATTTCATTTTGCAACAGGACTTGGCACCTGCACACAGTGCCAAAGCTACCAGTACCTGTTTTAAGGACCATGGGATCCCTGTTCTTAATTGGCCAGCAAACTCGCCTGACCATAACCTATCTATGGGTTAAGGGGTATGGGGTATTGTGAAGAGGAAGATGCGATACGCCAGACCCAACAATTCAAAAGAGCTGAAGGCCACTGTCAGAGCCACCTGGGCTCTCATGATACCTGAACAGTGCCACAGCCTGATCAACTCCATGCCACGCCGCATTGCTGCGCTAATTCAGGCTAAAGGAGCCCCAACTAAATACACTGATCAACATTTGAGTGCTGTACATGCTCATACTTTTCATGTTCATACTTTTCAGTTGGCCAACATTTCTAAAAATCCTTTTTTTGTATTCGTCTAAAGTAATATTCTAATTTTCAGAGATGCTGAATTTGGGATTTTCATTAGTTGTGAGTTATAATCATCAAAATTAAAAGAAATAAACATTTGAAATGTATAATTCTGTGTGTAATTAATTTATATAACATACAAGTTTTAATGGAATTACTGAAATAAATAAACTTTTTCATGATATTGTAATTTTATGACCAGCACTTGTAGTTATCTAATATATAGTTATAGGTGTAAACATTATTTCAAGCTGTAAGGCTAATGTGGAGTTAATGTAGTAAAACCTCCATTTAATAGTTAATAGTTTGCAACATTAAGCATCTGCATTTTGCATTAAAAGGCATCATTTTTATTATTCTATAAAAATGTAGGTAATTAGTTTTTCCATTGCTATTCTGGTAAAAAAAAAAATTGACAGTTTTGGTCATTATTCTGGAGATCTCATCTGTTTTGCTGCACTAATGTAGGTGTTCAAACCTTACAATCAACATTTGAAAAGGACAGCTATACATATGCCTTTAGAAAAGCCATTCCAAGCAGCTAATTGCACTACTATACATTTGGATAAAAATGTTCTTCAGACTTATGGTAAGAACATGGGACTGCAGAATTAGTGAGATCACCGTTACTGCTTTATGCAAGAAAAGACCATTCGTGCTAAATTGGAAAGTGAGAAATTCTTGCAAAATTTAATTAGTCTTTTCCTGAACTGTGTTATGATAAGGCATGATTTGTACATAAACATTATGTGCCTTGAAGAGAAGATTAACCCATTTATTTAAAAAATTACACATTTAGGTCTTCTTGTTCTTTATTTTAAAAAAATTACATCAACTTTCAAGAGACTGCAAGGATCAGACTTTCAGAGCCCTTCAATCAGTATTGAATATATTTTGATCAAGGACTTTTTGTTTTATTTATTTAATTTTTGCTGATTTTTAACAATAAAAGAAACACACAGCCTCCCCATCACCCCGTCATAAAAACATAAATGTAATATGTAGTACTGAATATTTATCAGATATACCAAATATATTTTGTACTTCTACTTAAATAAGAGCAAAGCTGTCTTAGACAAAAAAGCCATGTTTCATATATTATAGTATTTTGAAAAACATCTAGAATTTCATAAAGACTTAATAGCAACCACCTGATAAAGGGACATGGCTCTAAAGACAACTAAATAATTATAATTACTAAAGATTCCACGAAGAACCCTGCAAAAAAGTTATGCTAGATCCAATCAATGTGCAGAACATGTACATTAACAATAGGTGTAAAATCAAGGGTAAAACTATCCAGATATTGTTATGCAGAAACAGATCAGATGATACACACTGCCCACAATTTCATACTCTGAGATTGGGGACATGTAGAATTGCTGAATAAATGAGACACATTTAACCTGAATATACCACTTACCCAACATTTCACTCCTGCATACAAGACAGCTGAAATTCCTCTTAGTTATTATCATTCCTTTTTGTGTCTACACTTGGTTCTGGTAATCATGTTCCTGAAGCCGCTGGAGTTTCCTGCCTTACAGGCTGGATCAGGCTGGATCAGGCTCTCCACCCCCATATGCACTACAGTTGATGAGGGCTGAAGGACTCAGGCAAGACTCACAGACTCGCATGTATGAACAGATCACACAATCAGGCATTGAAAGAAAAACACCACACACATAAATATGTGTCTAAATACATTAAAAACGAAGCAGCTTAGGTTTTGGCAACAGAAAGATACAACTTGTTTTCTTAAACATAAACCTCCAACTGAACATTGTTTACTAAAGACAGCAGGAATATGAACATTTGTCTCCAAACATAAGAAAATTATGCTACAGCTCTGGAGAGACTCTGCTGGTATTGCCCTACCGTCAGGAGCTCGCTAGTTTGTATCCCACTAGTGCCACAGCCATCTGTGGCTCGGAGTTCAAAAGAGCAAAACTGGGTCTGCTCATTGGGTGCAAAGGACAGCTTTTTCCCCTCAGTCTTTATTAGGGCAATGCTAGCCAACAATGAATCTCTGTCATGTCACAAATACATAATTGGTAAGTAAACATTCCTCCATTCATGCTTCTCATGTCTAAGGAAGTAAAATTTCCTCTCACCCTTCCAGGTTGGTAGCTATATTTCAATACACAAAGACAGTGTCTTGGAAATTGAAAATGGAATTTTTGAAAACTACTGGTAATGCAAATATTTAATTGCTGCAAACAAATAACAGGTAAATAGATAAGTAAATATAACAACAGGTAAATAAATAAGTAAATTCTTTTAACTCAGGATTTTGATCATTAAAATATACCATTCTCTGTTTTTTTTTTTTATCTTTATCAGTTGATGAATGTCATGTTAGGCTGACACTCCCTTAGAAGGTTCTTGGCAGTAGTTAAAGCATATCAGTATTCATGCACAGACCAGCTCCAAACTTCACAGGTATTCAGTCATCATTAAGAGACTTAAGGGACTTCAACTGGTCCCTTAATGTCAATTGGTACTAAACTATTCAGTCTATATGAAAAAGACAAGTTCCGTTGATCTAAAATGGAGCTGCCGGAATTCTTACCAGATCCAGGAGAACTGAATATATCAACCTGGTTGTTAAATCCATACATTTGCCCCCAGTGCGTTAAACAATTGACATTACAGTACTACTCATTTGTAAATGACTAAATAGTTTGGGGCCAATTCCTGCCTAACATGCTCAGACAATAAATTCAAAGGGTGTGACTTGTGCAACCAGGTTATTGGCCATTTTTCCTTACAAAATAGTTTAGATCCCTTAAAATGTTCCTTATTGTTTTTTACTTTATAGGTTGCAATTTCAAAATGGTAGAAAAGGTTTTCACATATCTTTGTTTTATTTCTTTATAATACAAAAAAACCTCATTTTAACCAGGGTATATATCTGTAGGGTTGTGGTATTAAGTGTGGCACAAGAATTCTCTGAGAGAATGAAAAAACAATAATAATGTTTTGAATTTATGGAAATAACAAGGGAATATTTGCTGGGCAGTAGGATTGTTTAATGTGCTGTGGACACTTACTTGTCATGACATGTTTATGGTCAGCCACATGCTCAAAATAAAAGTGAATAAACTCTTGTTTAGAGCATGTTAAATCCATGCTCCTGTCAGTCACCTGGTAGAGCAGTTAGAACGTGGTGCTAGTAATGCCAGGGTTGTGGGTTTGATTCATGGGGAGTACATGTACTGCCAGAGTAATAGATATGCAAGTTGTTCTGGAAAAGACTGTCTGTTAAATGGCACAAATATAATGTATCATTGCAGAAATACAAAACAAAAATCTCTCACATCTACTACAGTAAACCTGTTTTCAGAAGCATTTTACCAGGGCTCTGAACTGGCTTACAGCTTTACACACACTTTAGTATGTAATTTAGACCACTAAATTTGTGGCATACCCCCAAAGCTGCTGGTGTAAAGGAAACAGTTTGTACAGTTTTGGATTTACAGGAGCCATTATAAACTAAACTGTGTAAATCCTCATGTAAATTGTCATTTAATCTGCCAGGCATCGAAAAAATTTAAAGTTTGTCATTATATCATTATATTTTGCAGTTTACAGAGATTCTACAAAGTTCTAAAAGTTGGATTTACATCAAACCATCTAGCTCCTCTTGAATAAACACTTCCACATGGTTACTGTTTCAATTTGCTTATGTTGCAAACCTTTCCATGGTTGCACAATATAAGCCTTTCTCAAATTCCCCCACTGAGGTGGCTAACGAGAGCAATTATCGTTAGCTAAATTAGTAAAATCCATTCCCAGAAAATATTCTTTTTTTCAGGGTTACATGGCAGACCACTCTGTACAAAAAAACACTCTTTTTCATTAACTACTATCTAAGTAGATTCTTCCAAAGAGCAGAGGCAGAATTCCCTCTCTCTCTCTCTCTCTCTCACAGACACACACATGCTCACACATACACACACACACCCACCAGCATTTTCTCACACACAGTCTAAGTCTAAATCCCTTAAGGCAGATTCAGATCTATATTCTCTCACACACATAAGGTGACCTACACAAAGACACAAATACAAGCTGTAGGTGTGGCTGTATGTGTTCATTTTGTGACAGGATCCATTAGAAGACAGAGTGGTTATGTAATAGCTTTTTACTAAAGCAAGTGTAGAAGTGTGTATACTTGTGTGTCTGAGAAGTTTTAAATGCTCAGTTCATTCAACAGTGTGACTTCTGTATTGGAATTCTGTACCTTATCGCTAAGAGCAAAAATTCAGACCCTGTTGTGAGTTCTAACACTGACTCACTACCACCTCCCGGAATTCCTTACATTCCTCGGAACACTCCAGTAATCATGCAGAGAGTCCAGGTCTGGTCCAGGTCTCTTCCCCAAACCATCCCCAAACAACCAACAGCCTTTTAACTCTTCCTCCTCCATGCCCCGAACTGCCTCCCTCCTTGGAAAGTCTGAGCTGTGCTGCTTGGCCTTCCCTTGGCTTCCTTCCTTTCTCTCTGTATTCTTCTGCTCTTGTGATTGTTTCCAGAAGAAACAAAGAGGTGTGTGTGTGTGTGTGTGTGTGTGTGTGTGTGTGTGTGTGTGCAAATGCACCACAGAGGCAGCACGGCTGTCACTGTGCGTGTGAGGCTGTGATCCCCCTTACTTTTTCTTGCTCTTAGGCTGGTTTAACCACACCTAAACACAAGAATAAATTAATCTTCAGAAGTGTTCCATAAACCTGACAAAAGCTGGGAAACTAAAAAGTAATTACTGCATAGAAGATCCATGAACAATATAAGCAGGAAACCATTAAACTGCTGATGCTGGTCCTTTGTGAGGATTTTTAACTTTATTGTAAAATTTAAAGTACTATGCTGCACATACCTTCCATTTGGAATCCTCCCACAATCCCCAGCTCTTCCCCGGCAGACAGGTTGTCCTGGCAACCAAATACAAACAGCTACAGAGCAAGAAGCTATTTGCATAAGACTGCACATGTATTTTAAATAGCAGCTAAAACACAGCAACAAATTAACAGTTGCAACGTTCCTTTTTGCTGGCAACACAATCTGATCAAATCGCATATGAAGTATTAGGATGGTTAAAATGTCAAGAGAAAGTAAAAATGTGGCCATTTTCCTCACAGTGCCATTAGAGCAAAATGTGTCTTGTGTGTGTTTTGTGTTTTAGGAGGAGAATGAGATCCCCTCCAGTGTGTTTGTGAAGGAGCCGACTCCGCTTCCTCAAGATGGCGAGACCGAATCACTGGCCCTGGATGCCAACCGCTCGCAAGAGGAGGAGGGGCTCCAAACCATTCAGCTCTCCTCCGATGAGGAGTTTGGTCCAGAGGAGGAAGAAGAGGAGTCTGTGGGAGTGGAGGAGCTGGCAGGAGAGCATGTGGAGAAATCCCGCGCTGAGAAGATCAAACGTTCCAGCCTCAGGAAGGTGGACAGTCTTAAGAAAGCGTTTTCCCGGCAGAACATAGAGAAAAAGATGAACAAGATCAGCACCAAGATTGTGTCAGCAGAGCAGCGTGAGAAGATCAAGAAGAGCCTGGCCCCCAACCACCAGAAAAATCCAAGTGGCAAGAGCTCTTCTTTCAAAGTATCTCCCCTCACCTTCAATATCAAGAAGATTCGGCACGGTGAGGCCGAGACCGAGACAAACATGCACGCAGAGGCTGAGAGCTCATCTAGTGCTGTGGCCACCATTGAGTTGTCACCCATCAATAGCCCAGAGCAGGATTTGTCCTTCACAGAGGTCCATTCACAACTGGCACCAGGTCAGGAGGAGGCCAAGGCAGCTGTGGAGGCCATGGAGAAAGAGGAAGTTGCTCTGAAGTACCCCACTGAGACAGAGCTGTCAATCACAGAGGAGATCAGTGCAAAATATGCTCTATCTGCAACACTCCCCCAGGATGTCTCCAATATTGATGTGTCCTACGACACCTTCCATGGAGGGAACATGGAGGATGAAGAACAGGAAAAGGAGGGAGAGGAGGCTGCTGTAGCCCAAGCTGAGAATGTTGCTGTCGAGCAAATATCTTAAAGTTCTTTTACTCTGCTCCCATCTGGGCCTAACCTGGCACCACCTGTGCTCCCCTCCTTTTGCCCCAGCCCTGTCCAGACACCTTGGTCTTCAGTACAGCCTCAGTCTTGTATCTAGCAAACTAATGCACACAGATGCTGTTAGAAGCCCTGAGAGATTCTTATGATTGTTCTGTAAGAGGTTATTGTTATGACAACCTTAGAGTCCCCTGCCAGATTCGGTTAGCTCAGGCAGCACTCTACACCTACACCTCCTCTACCCACAGCCTGTTGTGGAATGTTCTGCGCAGTGTTAAAGCTATTTGGAGTTCATCCTGTTTGTAGACTTACTACACCATTGTCAATCCACTAAACATTGATTTATTTTTAATCATGGTCTATGTCTATTTCGTGTTTAATGACTATGATCAAAGTCCATTATTTTGATGTCTTTATCTATTTGTTTTAAGTAATATTTCACAACCAGGCATGGGGCACCCCCACACTCATCGAATGTTAGAATGTAGTATTTAGGAGTAGGAGTGGCATGTGGAATGTACTACACCTCCTCTGGGATGCTGGACTCCACTCAGGAGTTCAACCATTTGCTGACAGCATCTTGGGAGATCACTTCTCAGTGCTGGTGTGCTGCTGGCAGACCAAGGTTCTTTCACAGGGATGATGCAGGACTGGTGTAGATTACAGTAAGGTTACATTAGTTTACATAAACTTATCAGGTAATTAGTCTGTTTGCAGAACCCAGTATCATCAGAAATTAAATTATATAAAAAAATTACATAAACCAAATAGTGACCCTTAAATAGTGAAAATGTGTTTACCTCCTGCTGAGACCAGGTGTGTGTTTCAGATGTGAATAGGGAGGAGTTTAAGAATTAAAGATAGGCTTCCTGATATCAACATTTATTGCTAATGCTTAGAATATCTGAATTGCATTTGTATAACCTTCACAATGTTAACTGCATCACTGACTTAGTAATATATTAGAAAGATCTTTATTTTCACACGTACAGTATACTTATGAAAAAAGATCACTGTTACCAAAGAAACTGATCATAGAAGACAACTTGTAGCCATATTCTATGGAGCTTTTGATTTCATTTAACATTTTCTATACTGTTACTGAAGCACACCTTTCTAGAATATTCTCAGAATGCTAATAAAAGTTTCTGAACCTCATGGTTGTGAGTTTGTTTTTCCCCTCTGAAGGATCAGCTTTAAAACAGGATAACTGGCAATAATTACTAAGAATCCGTGCGCATCATAATTAAACATCCAAAACACTTTTCTCCATCACTCTAATGTATTATTGCATTGTTTCTTTAGGTAATGTTTTAAAAAGCAGGGCAGATTTAGTTTGGCATTTACATACAATTTTTTCCACAATGATTTTGATGAATGATGACAATATTTCACAATCTTAAACACAACGGTGTTCCAACTGCACATGCGCCATTTTTCCTTCATTTGTCTGGGAGGAGTCTAGCTGCTCCTGGAAGACACTCGACCAAAAGTGCAGTATCCTCTACTCAGGTTTCAGCTTCCTTCTAATATAATCAACACCCAAAACTGCAAAACAACGGTTCCTTTAGGCAAAAGTAAAAATACTAGTAAAAATAAACTTCAAACCTACATCACAGACAAATCAATAACCCTTTTTTTCCTTAAAACATTTTACATGAAAAAAAATGCACAGCACTAGACAGCCTTAAATACTACAAACCAGGGACATACAAGCCCCAGTTTGTAACTGAGATTCTATTACACTAAAGTGCTATTACTCCGTTAATTCCAGTATGCCTCGTTAGTTAAAGCTGGTGTTATCAATTTTAAACTTCTTGCTATCTTCCTCCAAATACGATGCACTCCATCCCTTTCATTTATTTCCGCGCCCTCTATCCATCCAGACAGGGCGGGCTGAAATTTTACCTGCTAATTACAAGACAGTCACCGACACCCTTTTCCCTTCTAAGCAATTTTAGTGATAGCTCAGGATGAAAAGACGATTTAGAAAAAATTCTCAAAATACTGTAGATCGCTTACGTTAGATTACGTTAGATTCATTACATAACGGTTTTTGAAAACAACACGAGTGTTGGAAAGGACATGACCTGGTGTACTGTGCTCAAAGGACTTCGAAAGTTACCTTTGTTTAACAGGGTATCAGGGGTCTGTCTGAACTGCGACCTTCCCGATTTGTACCGCGCAACTGCTCCTATGAGAGGGAACAACTTAAAACATCTTTGTACATTTGTCGCCCCCTGGCGTTATTCATTAGTCTTCTTTATTTAACCACGCGTTCAGGAATAACCAACAACAAATGCAAACATAAAAGTAGATACATGCAATATTTATATTAAGAAATCAATATAACGACAATTATATCGGAATTATGTGACATTCAATATACTTCAAGTCACAAGGTAAATTTGTAGTCACGGTGGCCGAGAGGTTAAGGCGTTGGACTCGAAATCCAATGGGGTTTCCCCGCACAGGTTCGAATCCTGTTCGTGACGTTGTAGTCTTTTTTTTCTCTTCTCTGCTATCCAAAAAACAGCACAATCTGATTTGAAAAAAATAAGTAAATAAACAGCAACTTTTTAATACAACTTGAATTCATGCAGCAATTAATACAATGCGTTTTTGTATTATGGCCGTCAGTGTTAACCTCCATCATTTAAATTTCATTTAACCGAAAAGCCAATTTTATTGAAAAGGCAATTTTATTTTCAATTTTATTGAAATAGGTTAATTTAACGTAATTTGCAATAACGCCAAAAGCCTGTAAACAATTAATAAACTTTTAATTAATAAATTAACTTCCGCTAAGTATTTACACGGTCGTTTTTACACCGTAGTTCAAACAGGCTATACCTAGGCCTACCTCTCGCGTTACAATGGCAAATACTCCCATTGAAAATATATGTTTGTTAAAGGATCTTAAACATGGGTTAAAAAATGTTAATGTCATTTTCATCGTGCTGGAAATAGGTAAGTATGCTACAATTCGTAAGAAATCAAATTTATTGTAGTTCATACGCTATATTTGTTCAAACAAACAGATAAACTAGCATCATTCAAGACTACAGAGGTAGTTATTAGCCAATTAAAAGTGGAAAAACTTGTCTATAGTAGTTAACAATCTACAACAATGACGTTCTTGCAATAGGTGTGTAAGCCCAAATTCATAACTAAAAAGCACCTTGTGTTATGGGCATTGCACATGTGAGGCTAGTTTGATGCATGCATCTCTAAAACTATAGAATGAAAGATCTAGAAATATTGGAAGGAAAAACTTTTTCATATTTGAAAAACGGGGTCGGTTAAGGTTAGCGGTCAGCACAGATAACAGAACAAGTAAATTCAATGCGTGTTCTTCACGCATTGAAAACTCGCATTTACTGTACGTGTACCTCCAAAACTGCGAATCAGTGACGTCACGAAATACACATGACTGACCGATTGTGCGAGAGCTTATGGTTATTTGATTTCTCCGTGCTCGTTTTACAATGGCGGACTGTTTCATGGAAATCTTTTTATTCGGTGAAAGTTCAGTACCCCACAGGTTTTCCACTTTCGTTCATTTTACAGATGGAAGTGAAACCCTAACTCTAGTTAATCTAATCAAATGGTGGTGAGTGTCTTATGTGAATGTCGAGAGGATTTGTACAGCTGTTAAGGTTAGTTACTGTAACTCGTAAAAGCGCATATCGCTGTCTCATTGAGATTACTTATAGAAGTGAGATACGGCTCCTCTGTAGATTCTCACTGGATTTAAATGCATACGGAACCCTTGCAATGTCTTTCAAATGTTCTGCATTTAATGTGAGTTTAACGGTTACTGATGAAATGTAGCTTCTTAGGCGTCGGGCAGAGACTCCTACTGGCTGATAAGTCTTCTACATTACATATAAAATAAACGTTTCTACCAACCCCTATAAGATTGTAGCATGTTGCAATCATAACATCTCGGGTATACTTTCAATAAATGTAATTTCTGCATTGAGTTTACTCAATATTTACATTTTAGGCAGAGCGACTCACAAGTGCTTTACATATAGGATCTCATTAAGCGTTAGTGTGATTTTGGGTATAAACCGCAGCTACATTTGTTCTAAAGCTGAACTGCATAGAAAAGCCATGAACTTTGGGCTGATCTAAATAAATGCTTGTGCTTCATTATGAACGAGGTCGTGTGACAAAGACCAAAGATGGCCATGAGGTGCGCTCCTGTATGGTGGCTGATAAGACGGGAAGCATCACCCTGTGTGTGTGGGACGAGGTGGGAGGTCTACTCCAGCCTGGAGACATAATTCGGCTTTCACGTGGGTACGAAAAGAATTGCATGAACTTGCCCCACATAATAATAATTTTGGGTCATTTACAACTCTGGTCTGCCCAGCTTCTCTCTGGCTTTATATTAAGGAATGAGGAATGGTTTGAATGCTTAAGTCTTATTTACTGGTGCTAACCTTTTGACTTCCAGGTACGCGTCACTCTTCAAAGGCTGCCTCACACTCTACATTGGGAGGACGGGGGAGCTACAGAAAGTTGGAGAGTAAGAGCATGGATAGGTTTTATCCACAATAGCACTGTGGTGAAATGGTGATCCACTGGTCCATGGCAGTGTGTGTGTTATGGGTCTGTTGCTCTGTTCTAAAGGTTCTGCATGGTTTTTTCGGAAGTTCCAAACTTCAGTGAACCAAACCCTGAGGTGCTGGCCCAGATCAGTCAGATCAACCAGGGGAACAAACCTGTGAGCTCTTTACATGTGGTGTTGTCATGTGGAAGGAAAGAGGGTTTGGGAAAGTACGGAAGTATGAAAGTTAAGGGAAAAGTTAAAACTAGTACATGCAGAATTTAAACTTTAACATGTCCAGTGGAATGATCGGTGAGTGTGTTCCATATTTTGGATTTCAACAGGTAAGGGCAGACGTTCAGAGTAACGTGGCTGCCATTCAGAACCCTACAGTGTCTGGACCTGCAGGTCAGAATAATAAATTAAAAATCAATAAATAAATAAAACATGGAAGGGTGGAATTAAAAAAGGGAATTGGATTGGTTGACTTGGAGCCTGAAGCAATACCTGGCCTGTATATCAGTTTTAAAGCATGTTATGTTGGAACAGTGCATACCAAATGTATCTGTCTCTCTTACTCTCTCAGCCAACGGATCTCCCACTTCCCATGCCTCAAATGGGCCTTTGCCCCTCCTTCGAGAATCCTTTGGTACAGGACCCCATAGATTGAACCATATCCATGCAAACAGCCTGTCTGCTGGAGCACAGTGCCCCAAAGCATGTAATGGGCGGGATCCACGTCGAGCATTAAAGAGATGATGTATCTCCACCTACTGCCAAAAGCAGCAAGGTGTTGGCATAATGGCGTGTTTGTGTGTTATGTTGCACTTAAGCTCTCAGTGCACTCAGTGGTATTAAAGAGCAACTGCAGGTGTTTGACTGCTGATTGGGGTTTTTCCTAGATTTAACAACTTGTACTTTCCATGTGCCAAAAGAATAACCTGAGAGTATTGCACTGGTATATTACATTTTAAAATAATTATTTCTAGACCTGATCAGTCTTAATTGGCCATAGATTTATAGTATTTATGCCTTTATGCCACTGAATGTGGAAAAAGGTATCAAATCAAATTTTATTTATGTAGCGCTTTTTACAACATGTTTGTTATATATATAAAACCACACCGAGTCGTACGGCTCGCACCACGCTTGTTTATTCACACATACATCATGCATGCAACAGGCTTCCGCTAATCGGTGACCCTTAACCCTAGATGATGTAATGGCTTTTAAAGACATAACATTTTCCCCCCTTCCCGAAGGAACCCCCAAAACACATCCTCTCTAAACCGTACCCATATAGATAACAGCACCTGTATGAACTACAGTCAGGTATTCAAAACTTTGTCCGTAGACATAACCATATGAGAACGTTAACTAAGGCTTATACTATGGCAGGTTGACCTGAAACGTGACACCGATTAAATGATATTAATTATTTAAATTCGGTCATATAGTCCCTTAAGTAGCCTGGTTGGGCCCGTGCTCGGGTCCCTCGCCTGGTAGAATTTTCTGTGCCGGCCATATCAGGTTTTGTCTCCTGGTTGAATTCTGAGTCTGCTGCAGCAGGTGGCCGCACCCTGCGGAGGCGGCGTGCATGCCGCCTCGTTCCGTCCGACAGGCGGAAAGTGGCCGGACCTAGCTGCTTTGTCACTTGAAGAGGCTCGGACCAGAAGGACATTAATTTATGGCCCCGTGTTGGCCTCCGAATCCTAACCCAGTCTAGGGTCGCCAATGCAGGGGTTTTGGCCCTATTGGATTGGTCGAAGTGCCGCTGCCGTGTAGAGACTCTGTCACGGAGCTGGCTAGTGGACCGTCACCGCGCATTATGTTTTGTGTGTGGTGCCAGGTCGAATGGGGCCCGAAGTCAATCCAAAGGCAAAGACAGCTCCCGTCCCAACATGAGGTGTGCCCATGAATTGTGGCCCATTGTCAGTGGTTATCGTTAATGGCATGCCCCAGCGGGTGAACAGTGTCTCTAAAAATTCGATGACCACATGTGTGGTAATAGTTCCTGTCGGGAGAACCTCTGGCCACTTTGAGTAGAGGTCATAAACTGTAATTAAGAAGCGCTGGTGATGTGGGACACCTTGAAGCTCGCCACAAATGTCCATTTGAACATGCTGCCATGGTCCAGCTGGCCACTGTAAAGGCTGGAGGGGCAGAACCGTTGGAGGGCCAGTCTTACCACTCACCAGGCATGCTGTACAGTCTTTTACCATAGTCTCAACGTCCTCGTCGATGCCCGGCCACCAGACTACTTCCCGGCACCGCTGTTTGACCTTGACAATGCCCAGGTGGCTAGGGTTAGGGTCTTCATGGGCCATAGCCAGCACCTGAGCACGTAGGGCAGTCGGAATAATTGTGCGGTGGCCACGAGCCACACAGTGAGTGTTCCAGCAGAAAAGCTCATCCTTGAAGCGGTGAAAAGGTGTGAGGCTGTCTGGCAGGCCAGAAGGTAGAGGCCACCCTGAGTGAATGAAAGAGCGGAGCTGTGTCAGGTCTGGGTCATGCTC
>JAOYMR010000001.1:14849859-14863904 GCA_025802075.1 Tenebrosternarchus preto | reverse complement strand
ATTTGCGTATATGTAAAGTAAAGAACAGATATACTAAAACATATGAACGGGGAAAATGTTAGATTTTCCACCACAATTCTTACTTTTTACCCAAAAAAGTGGTTTCATATTTATTGATTTAAAATTGTGAAAGATGAAGTGAAACACAGTCTGCTTTGTATGTTCAGTGTTCTAAAGTAAATGTTAGTAATTCAGTATACAAAAGTAAATATTAAAATGGCTGAACCCTAGCTCACCACCACACATGAATGGAGAAAGGTCTGGTTTTAAAATCATGAATGTATTTTGGGGCAAGGAAACTTCCCTGGATGACAGACAGCTTTGTTTTTGAACAGTTCAAACCCTGAAACATGAGACTGAAAGCTTTTTTGTGGTACAATGATTTACTAATTGTGAAAAACAAAAACAAGTCTGATTCCGTCATTAGAAATGTACAACAAAATGTTTATAGTCAGGCAATATAACCCACAGTGGACATGGCAAAATCATTTCAAAACAGGCAAAGGGGTCAGGAAGGCCAGGCACATATACTGCAGTCCAAAAACAAAATCACAAATGAGTGAGAAGTAGCAGTGTGTAGACCAGAAAATACAACACTGACAGAGCAGTCAGATAATGAATGGGGTCAGAAGAACATCAACATTTGATGTTTTACCATCGTCTTTGCCTAATCTGAATTAGATTAGGCAAATATGATGGTAAGATATCAAACGTAGTGTGAGAGCAGATGGCGCCTCAAACGTCTCTCTCCAACCCTGGTATGATCATTCAGACTGAAGAGGAGAAAACCAGAAGAACTTTGTTAATTCTTATTTCATTTGTAACTGTTTAGGTTTTGTATAGGCTACACATGCAAATGCGCTTACCTTTAATGATACTCACTCTCTCTCTCTCTCTGCCCTTACCCCCACCCTCCACACCAACATATACTCTGTCCTTGTTCAAGACACTTTCACTCTTTATTCAGAACACTGTTTATGGCTTTAAAATTGTTTAAATGTTATTGCAGTGATCAACTGAAATAGTCTCAGATTCATTTGTTAAAAATGTTAAACAGAGCTCTACTGTATATCCTTTGCCTTCTACTGTGTGTCTTGGGCCAATTTGTAGTTCACTTTAAAAGTCTGTAACATAAACCACTCGTATATGAACCTACTTCCTGAGCACTATGTAAAATATACTGAGGTTTATTTTTCATTTATATTCTACATTTTACTTTACTTGAATTCCCTTTTTTATTCAATTCCATGGTATCACCAACAAGTTTTTTCAAAATCGGACTAAAACAATGCAGAGTGCAAAAAATATCACAAGTGAGACTGGAATCTGATGGGGGACTTGGCAAAGACATTACAGACAGTTTGACTGAAATCCCTTTTATCTGTAGACCACAAGAGTAAAACCTTTCTTCTTGTGTGTCTGCATGCCCAGTGGTGGATGGCGCTCTGTCCTGGGTAGTGTCCTCTCTCTCCATCCTGTGCCTCATACAGTCCCCCAGTGGGCTGTAGCCCCTGGTTGAGAGTACACTGTGCATGACTGGCTGCTACTTCCCACCACCATGTGTCTGCATCGTGTGTTTGGGTTATGAAGAGTCCTTGTGTCTGAGAAAGGTGCTGTATAACTCTGAATCCATTCATTCTGAGAATTTATGTATTCTCTCAGCAACACAGACCAGCGCAAGCCTTCCATGTACTGAAAATCATTTTCTGTAATTTCCTTTAAAAGCTGTTTCATGGATGTAAATTGTTGATGTGAACCATCTGTAATTTTAATGTCTGGACTAGAGGAACGCCCTCTAGTGCATATGGCTTAGAGTACAACTTTTACTCTCAATGATTGAACGCCTTCTCTGCCTAATCCAGAGTCAAGTCCAACTTCTCTATGTGAAGGAAACTTTCACTTTCAGTTCTGCAGGCAGGGAGGAGTAATTTTTCTTCGTGTTTACAATTTACTGCATATTTTATTTGTTATTACGTGTTTATATAGTGTCCACTCCTTTAAAAGGAACATTGATTACTTATAGTTTATCCCCGCTCGAATTATGTTGAATAGTACACCACTTTGTAAAAAAATCACATCGCAAAGTTTTCGATAGTATGTTTCATACTGGTTATTTGCAGTCCAGAAAAAGGAAAAAAAAAATTAAGGAGAATTTCTTTCTATATTTCTTTAAGGAGAATTCCATACGGACGGATTGAGCAATCAACGATCTTTCTCATCTCTTCTTTCCTTTTCACTTCGTCTAAGACGTACACGTCAAGAGGGACTTTAATGAGCCAAATCTGGTCAGTTTTCTTAATTCTCTCCTCTGGGTTGATTCGATTCTGCATTATGACTCTGTAACTCTTTCCGTTCTTTGATGTGAACTCTTTGTAGATCTCACCATCCTTCTCTGCCATTTTTATATCTGGAGTGGAATAGATTCCAAATTCTTGAGCTTGTCGGGGGTTTGACGGGTTGATTCCTTCTCTGCCGGTCCCGTGGTAAGACACTGGCCACTCGCCAGCAACAGAGTGATTCCTCCATCCGAGAGTTCCGAGCCAAGTGTTCCCATCTGGATATCTATTTAGGACTTTCAATCCAAAGCGATACCAACCACAGGGCCGTGTATACGGCTCGTCCCCGCGCATGCACACAGAAGATTCCGATAAGCCTCTGAAATCAAAATTGTACGCTGGGTCAAAGAAATTATTCATATCCACGAATAACACCTTCTGTGTATCTGAATTCGTATCGTCGCTGGTCGGCTCATCTTTGCATAATATCAGAGGAGCCAGAGCACACGACACGAAGTTGTGTACAGTAAGTTCAGCGATATCGATTCCTTCGGACCCAGTGTGAGGCTTCACAGTTGCGCCTGTGAGAGCTGAGAGAGCTTCTAGAAGAACCGTCTTGTCCATCCCGGCGAATTTCGCTTCACTGTAAATAAAAAAATATTTTCAAACACGGTTTGAAAACGTTATACAGCTGATTCAGTTACAATCATATGCTCACAGAGAACCTGAATGTGCTTTCAGTTTCACTATCCAATTACCGGTATTCATCTCCGCAGTTGCAAAACAGCTTACCAACCAATCTATAGGTGGTAGCACTACTTCACTGCGCAATGAACAGCGTCTATAATCTTCTACATTGTGTATCAAAGACAGACTGAAAATTATGTCTTGTAGTATTTATTTTTAGACAGTACTTAACTAGTCGTTTTAATATCAATCTGTATAAAGGACCCGATTTAGTGTTTAGTGTTTTACAAATGTATACAAATGACCTGATATATTTATTGTTCCCTTTTGCAATTCTATTAAAATTTGATTCCCTAATGTGTTGGTGATTTGTCAGTCCTTTATAAAGCAACATAAACTGTACTTTAAATGAGACGTTGTATACCCATTTTACACAACTTAAAAAGTTCTCACTTCATCTTATGTCATGCATCAATATGAGGATCAAGCACCACTTCTGTTAAGAAGGCATGTTTGAGTGTCTATTCCAATAATGAGCCCTGCTCACCCCTCCCCTCAAATGTATGGTTTTGTCTGAAAGAACCACAAATACAAATCACATCATCGACAACACATGCTTGTTCAGAAGACGTGAATAAATTAACATAAGTATTATGTCAGTCTACCAGTTCCTTTCAGGAAAGACAAAAAGGAAGAGACAAGTTTTAGGAAAAGTGCTTTGAGAGTATTCTCATTTGTACTATATAAATATAACACACTGGTTGGTAAAGGTGGAAGACAGGACCATGTTGAGGGTTCAAGTGTGGGCTAACACATCCTATTAAAGCAAGTAGCTTAGCAAATCTAAGCAATAATGCGTCACCCACTACAAATAACCACAGAGCTCAACCTGGACTAAGAACAGGGCAGGGAAAGGATGAACTGCTAATTGCCAGTCAGACGCTGTATAATGTATACACATTAGTCCATCCATACAACTGTATAATGTATACACATTAGTCCATCCATACATCTGTCTAGGAAGTGGTTAGGAGTTAGTCTTTTGTCCTGTAATGGTGATGAAATACGAGTCAGGGAAAATAAGACAAGTCTTTAGTTTAAACCATACTACATCTTTTTATGTAAATAGACAGACATCATTTTAATGTTTGTTATAACAGAAAGCTGCAAAAATTATTTACTACTCCTTTTGTTTTTTCAGTAACTGGAATAGTCCTGTTAAAATACACAAATGCCCTCCCTCCTACTGCCTCATCACTTAATGATGCTGGAAGACTGTGGGCTATTCAGTAAATGTTTTCATGGTTTGGATTTTGAATAAAATGACATTTCACAACACATCCAAGTCTATTTCAGTAATAATTTTATCATCCATATTTCATTTACAGTTTAACTTTACCGTCACCCCCCCTCCCCAAAAAACCTTAACATAGGATATTTAAAAGAAAACTAATGTGTTATCAAAACTAATCACAGAGTTTCATGTTCCTTTAAAAACACAGAACAAGGACAAAAAAAAATATGTACATGCAGGAATTTCATCTATAACTGCAATATATTGCCACTACCCTGGGAGTTCCTCCAGAGTAAGATTCATCCTAATCCTATTAAAATCAACCTCAAAATACTTGTTCCACAAATGAATAATCTTATCTGCAACAAAAATCTCATGATTTTAGATACAAGATGAAACTTTGAATAGATCCTTGAAGGATGGATTATATAAATGACCCATATAAATTTAATCTGGGAAACTACGACAAGGGGATGTGGGTGACGGAGTTTCATTGTTAAGGCATTAAACCGCCATAATTCCAAAGACCTTCAGTCTGAACCAGAAACATGGCTGGGACAGGGAGCCAGACACTTGTAGTTGGTGTTAGAAAATACAGTACTAACAAAAAAGGCAAGTGATGTGCTGCGAACTGAGAAACTGATAACAGAAGGGCAAAATAAACCGATTCCTATTCCTAGTAGGAGCAGATAAGATTTTTCCCCATAAACCACTGGTGGGAATCTTCTGTGGGAAATTCTCAATTCCTGAAAGGTCATATCCAAAGTGAAAGCATCATTTGTTTAGTACGGTATATCTGCAGGAACCTCTGCTTCCGGATGGTTCTGTTGAACATTCCACAGCAAACTCTTGCTGAACTGGTACCACAGCTACGTGAGGCTTGGATTGGCACAGAGTTCAGATTTTGATTACTGGGTGGCTGTGAGGTGCTTTTGGGGCGTGGCTTTTCCCTATGAGTATGGGTTATCTGAAGACACCCACATTGATTGACAAGGCTACTTCTGGCTTTCTGTTATTAACTGCTCTGGCCTTTACCTCAGGCCATGTCTCCTGAGTGATCTCCCCACTGGCAGTCTGTCCTCTAGTGTTAACAAACAAACACATCATTAGACAGTTAGACAGCATGTTCAAAAATTTTTGAGGTGTCACTGATGTTTGAATTCAGTGTGTGATGTGGGAGGTGTTTTAATACGTTTATGGGTGGAGGAAGAGGTGGTGTCTCACCCTTTTTTGTTGGTGTCTGTCTGTTCCCAGAGTCTCTGTTGCTCCAGTTCATCCTTCAGTGTACTGAACTCTTTATTCCTGTCAATTAGCATATTCTATACACACACACACACACACACACACACACACACACACACACACACACACCACTGTGCTAAGGCTCTCACCACAATACAATGGCTTCATTCCTTAGCACATAGAAAGAAAGGAACTGACTAGATTTTTGTTTTGTTTCACCTTTACTCCAATGATGTCTCCATCTCTAAGACAGTATGGAGTTCCCAGCAGATTCTCAGCTTTCTTCTTCTTCTTCCTTTTAGAGACATGCTGGGTCTGGAGGAGTAAGAGGATGAGCAAAGCAGGGGACCAGCAATGAGAACAGCCTATATCGAATCTAAAACAAAATTCACTCCAATCCACCCTCCCAACTGACTGGAATTTGACTTCGTGAGCACAACCAAAATTGAATTTGTCTACAGTAGATAAACTTAAAAAATAACTTATTTTCTCTTTTCTCACTCTCCTCACCCAGTTGTGGATGGCCATCCAGGTGTGTTTGTCAGGTAGATGTTTGGCAAGCAAAAGGTTGTCAGGTGAGGTGCTGTAAAAGGAGGCCAGGGTGTGGTATAGCCCCTTAGGAGAGGGGTCTCGTCCTGCATCCCACACAAACTCCTGGGCGGAGTAATATTCCCTCTGACCTGGAACGCCCATCTGAACCCTTAGCAACACGTCCTTAAGTCTGAGGAAAGTAACCACACAATGCAAACAGATCTAGTGTCAGAGGAAAAAATGAAAGAGGAAAAATATGTTTCCAGCTGACTGAAGATTTTCAATTCGAAGTCTGGGCATCAGGAAGCCTCTACATTCAGGAGCAAGACTGCTTGTACTACACTGGTTCAGCATCAGAGCAAACGCCCAGACTGTAGGAGATCATCAGAGTGAACGCCCAGACTGTAGAAGATGCACCTCAACTCACCCAAGATCCTCCTCACACAGCAGCTTCTGCGCACACACCTCAGACCCCGACACCAACTTTAGTTTCCTGAAAGAGACAGGCAAAATGGGCACAGGAGACCACTGTACGCAAGTGGATGTGGTGCTTTCTCTACTCATGTGTGTGAGCTTGGGAGTGTCTGTATGAGTGATCTCTCTACCTGCGAGTGTGTGTGTGCGCGTGCGCGTGCGATCTCTCTACCTGAGTGTCTGTTGGTTTCCTCTGAGGATCCTGCCAGGTCTTTGCCCCTCAATTAGCCAAAGCCGCAGGAATTCAGTAGTGGGTACGCACACACCCACCAGTGCAGGCAGTGTGAGGACCTGTCCATCCCCACACACACACACACATGCAGAAACACACCCGAGCACATTCATAATACACTCTGGGTTCTCCCGTAATTCAGTGTTCGGGTTAGTCCACATGGTGCGTCTTGGATAAGGTTTTACATATTCTCACACTTCTTAGCAAGACGTTCACATACAGTCTGTGGCCTCTTTATTCCGAAGTCTTCATGTAATCAGCCAATACGCTAATCGCATGTCCATAGCACAGTACATGATATCATGCAGGCATGAGTCAAAAGCTTCAGATAATGTTAGGCTAGTTTGAGTATTTCCCGGATGTATAGTTTATGTAATGTGTGTAAAATATTGACTATCCCTATGTGTCGTGTGTGAAACATACAAGCCTTTGTGTAGGTCAGATGAATAGTGTTTTGTTGTTGTTGAATGGTGTGTCTCATGTACAGTGGAACATCAGTTAGGTGGTGAGAAAGCTACCTGACATTTTAGGTCATGTAGTGATGCCTCTTCAGAGATTTCCACATGACCAACAGACGTCATCTCCATTCCTGCCCAGTCTGAACATGAAGACAAATTCATACACGTGAGGACGCAGTACGACACCAGTGCTCATGTTATCCCCCCCCCCCCTCTGAGCTCAGAGTGATTCTGACCTTTAGTGTCTGATCTCTCAGCTGTGTGACTGAACTCTGGAAAACTGGACACATGGTGACCACTTTGATCCACCAGCCACCCGATAGGCAGCTTCAGGAAGCCCTAAAGAGACACAGTTACCTTTAACCTGTTTATAGCATTAAAAAAAAAATTCTGTTAGTCACGTGAGGAAGTTGTCAGAAGGTGGTTGCCTTCGGGGGGAGCTGTCCCTCTGCGATGACCAAAGTGTCACCAGAGCAGAGCTTCAAGTCCAGCAACAACGCATTCTAGTAGAAGACAAACAGTCTCTCAAAGCTCCATTCGAGTCCCCTTGCACATACACATCCAACGGCAAGCCAGCAGTGAAACACAAATGCTTATGGTAAAGGCACGTTTAAAGAAGCAGAACAGTAGAGGACGATGATGTGAAAACAACGAGCAGATGATCGGTTCTTGCTGTACCTCATCCATAAGGGGCTCCCCCACCTCCTCACACCAGTCCATCCTGCGCAAGTGCCACAACATTCCTGCAAGTACGTGAGCGGTTTTTAAGTCCAGGATTTTTTGAATGTTGAAGGAAAGCAGTTATAATATGCAAAAATAAAATCAGATCAAAAAATGTTACCATCCAGTCCAGCCACCTGCAGCATTTCCGTCAGACACTGAAACACAGAAACCGATCCAAGGGTGTAGTCACAGTAAACACATGAGGTTGAGGGGATTTTAAAATGAGGGTGTGTAATGAATCTACAGGCATTAGGGTACAGTGATGAAAATGTATCATCTAAATTAGTGTACCTGACCCTTAAGAACAAAATCACCTTTTGAAATTTGAACAATGTCAGACAGATTCTAGAAGCAAATGTTAGACTGTGACTTGCTATTATTGACCTAACTGGAGTCTACAAGAATAGTTTTGTTTTTTTGATGCAACCCCAGTGAAAATTTACTTGTAGCTTTTCATCTTTGCTTTTAAAGACTCTGAATAAGTCTGAGTTTTTAAAGTCTCTGAGTCAACAGCAACCTCCAACACTTCATCTGTGGATGTTTTTGTGGGTGCATTTTAGTGTTACCAAAAGAAGCTTCACTATGTTGTTCTCCATTTTCTAGTGAACTGAGCCTTTAACAAAGTGAACTGTCATCACAGTAAATACTCATTCACACAAATTAGTGTTTGTTCTCATGCATGAAAGAGCTGAAGGAAGCATTTCCTTTCCAAAAGCCTTCGCAGAGGATTGACATCTGGAAGGTAAATTCTACTATGTGTATATAGCCTGCTAATTTTCATACCCAACTTATCATTACTACAAGAGCTTTTAGTAAATAAAAAATATTTTTGCACTTAAGATGGAGGGAGATTTTTTAGATTAGATTGACTTGTTTTGTCTTTATAAGATATGATTTAATAGTAATATAATAATATTTTGGGGGGTATATTGCATCAGACATTTATTGGCTGGGGAGTGGAAAATACCGTGGCCCAGTCCTACTGCCAAACGCTTACCTCTTTCACTGAGAGAGTCTCCTCCACAATGATCTCTAGCTCCTTGCCAGCAGTGGGCACTACACCCACTCTAAAGTACAGGAAAAGCTGCAGCAAAGAACACCAGTCACTCAAGGATCACATAAATTAAATAAATTAATGGGGTGTGAGTGTGTGTGTGTGCGTGCGCGCGCATGTGTATGTATGTGCGTACACACACACACACATATATACACACACACATATATAAATATAATATTCACATATATATAAATCCACTTTTACCTGTGATGCTTTTGGGGTATATCCATGACACAGATACAATAATGTCATCAACCTAATGCCTGCATCACGCACACACATATGTTCACAGACTGCAGAACACACACACACACACACACATACAGACCAATTTAACAGGCAGTTAGGGACATAAGAGTAATAATTTGAGTGGTATTAAGTCACTACCTGGAGGTAAAAGTTTTCCTGCATGATCCATCTGTCTTAGACAACATGGCCCATCTGTGATGGGGAGAAAGAAACAACCTGCATATCTGGAACTCAGGTCCACTTTCCTGTTCTTAGATTTTATCATTGGTAGCTAACTGAACGGTTAATGTAACTGGTTGGCTATTTTGTGGTCAAATCTGCCTCCCAAGTTTGATACTGTGATTTCAGTATTAATATTCTGTAATATAAATTACAGATCAGTGATAAAATATTCAGAAAAACATTGTGGATTTGAGATCCAGAGTTGAAGACACCAGGATCAAAATTTAGGGCTCTGTATTACAGATTATGGGTTAAGGATTAAATAGATGTAAGCATAAGGTTGAATAGTTACACATTGGTATAGTTTTAGGCATTAGGAATGAGGGGGTTACATATGGATTATAGATGTTAGGTTGAGTATGGTTACAGGTTGCATTAAGAGGTAGATGTTAGTAGGCAAGCGTTTGTGTTAATGGAACTGGGGTTAGGAATGACAAAGGGGTTAATGGATTAACGATTTCAAGGGATTAGGTCTCACCTCTAAAACACTCCTGCACCTGTAGCTCCTCCACTGCTCGCTGTTTCACCTCCCCCAACAGCTGCACACACGCACAAAGTCTATAAACATCTGTTTACACAGCAGGTTACCAATTCATTATCTTTTACCTTTCTAAGAGTGTTTTTTAGGAGTGCGTGTAAAAAGCGCAAACAATCGTGTAATAATTGTCTGAAGCTTGTAAAACCAGTATAGCAAACCATCATGATGCATTGGAAATCACCAAGGTCATTTGTTGAGCCTTTGTTCATGCTAGAATCACTAACTAAATGAACACCACCCACTGCAGTCTACGCCTACGACACCCACCCAGGCATGTGACGTATTACTTGGGATGATCAATTTAAAATGATCTTGCATGTGCAAAATAAACTGCCACATCAGCGCGTACATTTGTTTAATTCCAAGTTCAGATTCTCAAAGTGCTTTTCACAGGAAATATTAATAAAAATTTTACAATAAAAGTATATTAATGAAATAACTTACAAATTAAGACAAACAAAACAAAAAATTTACACCCAACAATGCAGGTCACGCAATCAACTCCACCTCCCACATACCACAGCACAGGCTACACCCTATTCAAGGATGTACTGGCAAATGTTTGTTTACGCTGGCCTGTCTTACAGTGTCACCAGAGGCAGGAATCTTCCTCATCTTGCCTCCTCGTCTTCCATCTTCCTCCTCTTCTAATGCCATTTGAGGCCAGTACCCCACTTGCAGCCAGCGACAGTCTGAGGGAGTCATCACAGTAACCACATCTCCATCCAGGCTGAACATACTGTGAGGAAAAGGTCAAGGTTTAACACACCCCAACTCTCAACCACCCTACACTCACCAAACACACCCCAACTCTCAACCACCACACACCCAACACCCCAGACTGCCATGTTAACATCCTTCCAAGAAACAGCTATAAACCAAGTTCAGTTCCACCCTGTTTCTGGGCTATATTGCTACCTTTACCATAATTGGCCATACAGACTTATGGGTTTGATCTACCAATTAGCCGCGTCATGATTTTTTTTTGTTGTTGTTGGTGCTCTAAAATTCGGCCTGGCTTAATTTACTTCCGATTAATTCAGATGGCCATTGATACAGAGTTCGAATCAAGTGTCTGACCTGTTGGTGAGCTGTGTGGGTTGTAGTAGCAGCAGTGAATCTCCATCCTGGAGCGTGAGTTCTCTCAATGTCCGCCGCATGGCCTCAGGTGAACACACCCTCCAACCACTAGACCCGCCCCCACCCGGCCGTGACGCTTTTGCCTCCTGGCACACCAGGGCTTGTTGCGTCCCCAGTACCTCTCGAACCCCTCCCAGTGTGGTCCCGCTGGCAAAACCCTGAGTGAAGCGCACAATTCCTGATCCATCTGCATCTGTAGCTCCATCTCCAGCCCCACTCCGGGAGTCCAGCTCCTCCTCACACGGCCGCAGAATGTTGAGCAAAACTGGCTCCCACTCAGCTCCTGTGTGCACCTGCAGCCCACTTACCTTACATGCGCATGCACGCCGCACGCACACGCACGCGCACACGCGCACACACACACACACACACACACACACACACACACAGGATGTATTGTGCTGCATGGCTAATGTTGGACTGTTGCTGTTGAATAGTTGTGCAGTGATGGAGCCGTGTTGGGCACTATTTGGTTGTAGGTAGGTTTAGGAAATACTAGATGTTGGAGTATACCAGCCAGTTGCATAGTGTGGGGCAGTATTGACTAGTACCTCTCTCCCATTCCACACAAACAGGTCTGAGCCATTACACACTCCAGCACTGTACAGAGACTGCTGGTCATCTGTAAATGACACACACACACACACACACACACACACACACACACACACACACACACACACACACACACACACACACACACACACACCTTATTTGCGAAGGCTTTTGTTTGCTTCTCAATGCTGCTGTTGCATGTGTGTGTGTGTCGTACCACTGAGTGAGTCATACAGGTGTAACCCTGCTGGCAGGTTCTTGGCTAAAGTCAGTGCCATGTCACCTTCCCAGGTAGTCTGCATCTAAACACACCAAAAGGCAAAAATTTAAAAGCACGGTAAAACTAAGATCTTGAGAACATAAATGTCACTCTGGGGTTGTAACCTGGTAGACAGTCAGTCGCAGGTCTCCCACAGTTTTCCTGCGGTCAATCGTCACTGTGATGATGGCAGGGGTGTTGCCGCTGGATGGTTGAAGTGCTCCATTCTTCACATGGTAACGAGGAGCCAAATGGAGCCGGACCTCGATACTGTTGCTGCTGGCATCAAACTCAGCCCTGCAGAACATAGAACAACCATCAAACACAGCCCTGCAGATGAAAACCATCACACAGCCTGGAGAAACACACACAGAGTGTGTGTGTTTGCGTCTCCATACCTTCTCTGTTGCAGTATAGCATTCTCCTCTTGAATCATCTCCAGCAGGTGAGGAGGCACTTTGTAAGCAGGATTTTTAATTGCTGTGCAACAAATTGTGCAACACCATTACACCATTAAAAGCATCTTTACATGTGTCAGCAATACATACCGCCATTACAACTCAAAGGCAACTGCTCATTATTTAGAGTTTAAGGGAATATTATTTAGTCACTAGTGTGAACTCCCGAGCATTTTTTTCACAAGATGAAGGGTATACAATCACAAGGTGAAGGGTATACAATCACAAGTTTAACAACATAAGACAAACAGGTCCCGAATGCTTAGGGCCCATGATACTAGAAACAGCCAAAATAGAAAAATGAATATTTATTTACTAAAAATGCAACACTCCTACACCATTACTCGTCATGTTGCTATCGAAAGATAACATGTTAAATTAACCTTTTTTTCAGTTCTTATTCTTCAAAATACTGTATACATAAAAGCAGGTGGTTTGCATTAGACCTGCCCGTCAGCTAGGCATTTATAATCAAACAGGAATCTGTTCCAGTATGCTACATGTCTGGACATGTTGAACCTGGACATGTTGCTGTAAAATCAACTTTTGAAAGAATGTTTTTACAGTCTGGCTCTTGTGGATTCTAGCCTTGATACAGCCATCATTTCTCCTCACTCCTCTCCACACACAGCCTGCCTCTGCTACATCCACATCCCCATTCCTCTCCATACACAGCCTGCCTTTACGACACCCACATCCCTTCTCCTACACCTACACCCTACCTTTTCTGCATCTCCATTCCCCTCCACTACACCAACACCTCCATCTGTTCCCTGCCTCTGATCCCCAATATCCCCATTCTTCCCCGTCCGCACCCTGTGGAGGTCTCTGTAGCGTGCTCTTCCTGTAGAACAGCATGTAGGCACTCTCTCGACCCTCAAACTGCTTGCTGATGTTCTCCTCTCTGATGGACGTCACCGCAGAGTCATTCAGATCGAACCAACAACTTCCTCTTGCAGGTTCCCCCTCCAGTTCTGCCTCCTGCTGTAGTTCTGCTTCAGCATTCTCCAGTCCGCTACTTTGTGGGGGTGGAGCAACTGGTGGCGCTGCCGCTTTCAGTACCACACGGGACCCGTTTGAGACCAGTGCAAAAACATTAGAGTGGTTTTGTAGGAACTGGGTCACCCAGACAAGAGGAGAAAATAAAAAGTGTGATTGGAAAGGAGATACAACCATCTCTCGACCACCATCATACCATCACATGCACTGAATTACAGACACCCAATAGGCTCATTACTTCTGCCAACACTCCCTGCCCTCCTTGCTACTGTTGAGCCTTGCTACCATTGAGGATGGCTCACCTTGTTAATAGGACCATACTGCTTTCTGAACCTCTTGTTCCATGAAGAGCCAGTTTTGTTCATTAGTTTCTGACCAAGCTGGTCCACCAGCACACTTCCAGAAGCTTCCTGAGAGAGAGAGAGAGAGAGAAAGAAGTATTTATTATCTTGATTTATGGAATGCTGGTAGAGATAGAGAGGGCTGGGAGCATGTGTGGATGAGATCAGCTAGGGTATATGCCAGTCAATAAGTGTTACTCTGTGTGTGGTGGTGGGGGGGGGGGGGGGTTGTTTACGACAGCCCGACAAACATAAAGAAAAACCACGGGAAAAACATGCACAAACGCACAAAAAACCTTATAAAATTATG
>JAOYMR010000001.1:14820542-14842088 GCA_025802075.1 Tenebrosternarchus preto | reverse complement strand
TTTATGGACCTTGCTTTGTGCACTGGTGCATAGTCATTTGGATGGGTGAGCGAATACTTTTGGCAATATAGTGTATGTTTCAGGCAGTGGTGTAGATTTCTTTTTAATTTTGTTGGGTGGGACACTGCTCACACCACCCAACCAGTTTTATCGTATGAGTAGTACTTTATGTAGTATAAAACAAACATGGGTAGAGGGCAGACATGTCCCATCCTACACCTATTCAAGTAACGAAATGTGTCACAGGTCTGTCCACACCTGCACGACCTGTGAATACAGGCACCTATTGCTTGTTTCCAATTACCAATAGGTGAACACTCTCCATTTCTGCTGTGTTTGCTCTCATGAGCTCTGGGGAATCACACTTTTAGTCGCACCTTGTTCTTATTTCCTAGATCATATTTGTTTTTCATTCGTTTTTCTGTTTGCTACTGAATTTTGATTCAAATGTGCACTGAGCACTAAGATCCATGATTGCTTTTGTCTACGACAATATGTCAAGATGCTGAAGAAGCGTGTGGAGTTCTTAATAAGGTGTTTTTAAATAACCGGTAGCTTTAGATATGTGGCAACTCCACTGAGGAAAATTACAATTAAACAATGACAAATTAAACAATTAAACAACAGTGATTAAAAGAATTTATAAGGGAAATAAAAATTTTTTTACATTACATTTTTTTTAGAAGAACTACGTTCAGGGTTTTGAAAAACACACATCTCATAAGTAGGGAAATGATTAGAGAAAATGTTATGAACTAACATTTGATGAAAGCTATGGGTTCTTTCTCTAGGTTGACCCTAAAATATATTCAGTCACACTTAACAAATCATATTCAGGTGTCTGGTATAACCTTTCTGATTGAAGAATTTCTGATTCAAGAATTATTAGATGTGGTAACCTTTACAATTTTTATACATGAGCAATTTTAAATTAGCCAGTACATGTAATATTTAATATATGCTGATGTAATATTTAGTATATTCTGCTCTTTTGGTGTCTCATTAGGATTAACCAACTATTGAAAATGTCTTTAGTGTAGAATATGAGAATGCAGAAAGATGACTTTCAGATAGACTTGAAAACAAACTGAACAAAGGTTGTTTTAAAACTTAATTCACATACTCATTAGATGTCATTTAAGACAGGTACATATATTAAGAAGTTGGAAGCAATTTTTTCAACGGTTAGCATTCGTTACACTGTTTATACAAGAAGAAGCCACACAGATTTGATTAGATTTAGGTTTAAAATCCTATTGGGTACGAATGCATTTTATATAGTTTAGCTTTGCTATGGAATATACTTCCTACAGATTAGACAGATCAGTTAAGATGGGTTTACAGCATGGTTAACTAGCAACATTCCAGTAAGTAGAATGTATTTTTTTTGAGTACCAAACAGAAATCAGTAGGTCACCCTGTTGTCTGCCTGTTATGTATTACAATATTTTGTGCTGTCAGTCCTTTGATTTGTGCCATCAAACCCAAAATAGTAGAGCAATTAGGACTTGATATTTCAATATTTCTGGTAGGTTGATGTCTTGTTGATGAGTCCACAGCATCTCCAGAGGGTTAAGCGGTGATACCAGGAACATCCCATTCAGTTGCATTCCATCTTGTTTTTATCTTGCCCCCTGTTGTTGCCCTTCCTGTTTATTTTTAAACCACTTCCTGGTTTTTCACATTGTATTTGACAAGGGTTTGATTGCTTGTTGGAGGAAATGACCCCCACCCCTATCTCCTTCAATAGAATGGTTGTAGATGCTGCATGAAACCCCTGCATCCTACTTGATCATGCAAAACTCGATCAGCCATTCTGGGCAGCTTCTGTTGCTAGTTCAGATTCTCTGTCTTTTTCCTCTCACAAATTTCAACACCATCTTCCCATGGTACTGTCAGTTCCACAACATATGCCAGCTTGACTGCTGTGGATCATATGACCAAACTGGCCGGAGTTTGTTTTCCACAATGTCTAGGGGAAAAACAAACTGTTTCCCCAAATAAACATGGTTTTCTCTGAGCCACCTGGAGAATGCTTGCTTCCTTTGATATTATTACTATTTTATCTTCTTGGACCTTTCTCTGTAATGTAGTGTAATATTGTTCTTGTTACATGTCATACATATGTGCCCCATCAGGACAAATTCCTTGTATGTGTGACATACTTGGCGAAATAAACAATTCTAATTATGATTCAGATTCTAAATGGTGTGAAAAGTACATTTCCTGTCAATGTTTGTGGGAGAGCATTTGTGATCTGTTCACATCTGTTTCGAGATCTATGCCAGCTGTTTAAGAACTTGGTTATGCTGCCAAGTGTAATGCTCTTGGGTGAGGCTTGTAGTGCATCCTGTTAAAATATGCCTTGCAAATTCTGTAAAAGATACAGCTGCCTGACCAAGGGAGCAATCAAAGTTTTCTCCCAACCACTTCTTCATATTCTGGGGTGGGCAGGTGGTTATAACTAGCTTTGATGATAAAACTTAACCAAGATCCCTCCATCTCCCATATTTCATGCTAGATGAGATTCCATTTTCAAGGTTCATCCCTGAAGAGAAGAGCAGACTTAGCACAATGATAGCCCTTTCCACCAATAAGGAACCAGAACCGTTCCAAAACGTTATGGCACAGTGGAGCTAGGCAAACATTTGAAAAAGCAAACTTCTGTAGCAAGAACACCAATGCTCACAAGTAATCTATGCGCTCCACTACTCCACTACTGTTTATTCCCATGTGAGCCATGCCACAAACTCCATTGATGATGTATCCTTGGATCTAATAAAAACTGGTGCAGACATGGGCCAGTTGTGTTGATGGCCACTGTGGTATCTTCTGGCTCAATTAGAGACATGACCAACCTTAATTTGGTGGATTCTTCCACCAGACTATTGGTAATTGGTAAAAAAGGATCCAATTTGCTGTTCCTGCACAGTTCAACAGGATATAAGCATCATGAAAGTTCAAGTTCTTCCAAGCTGGAAGCACCACAACATGAATTTTCCTGGCAACAAGGTCTTATTGATGCAGTCTGTGTAACCTTTTAGAGTTCTTCAGATTTCTCACTTCCTTGATTTTTGCAATATATCATCATTCCAAGCTCTTTACTTAAATAACTGGCACTTTATTGGTGTACCATCAATATGCCAACAAACTGAAAAAGTCTTGCCTTCTATGTTCAGAAGGTTTATTTGGAAAAAACTGTTTGATGCTGAACAAATAATTTTCTCTTGGAATTAAAACAGAAATTTCTGAACATCCAAGGCATTCTTGTAGACATAATATAGAACAATTTTGACTTGTGAAAGTGATGTTGTGGAGGTGAGATCGGTAGTATGTCAGTAGGGACACGTATCAGTCCATTGCTGTTGTTGAGGGCTCCTCTTTTGACAAATTCAGTTTTTATTTTGTGAATATGCATTTCACACATTTCTATTCTTGCTTTTTACTTCTTTTTATTTTATCTCTATGTTCTGTGCATCTTCAAGAGCTTCTGATTTAGGTGCTCATGTAAGAGGATGATGCCCTTCTGCTATTTCTTTCTTTGACATGTTGTTGGATTTCCTGGAGATTATTTGTGGGGAGATAAGTGGGGAGAAGGCATGTCTTTCTTACTGACTTATTCAGTCACTCCAAATATCTCCTTTCCATATCTGTAGACAGAATCAAACTTTAGGACTTTATTGTGTTTAACTCTTCAGTAGTTTTAATGTATATAATGGCTGTGGTTATGTGTTATAATTTATCCAATAAATTCAATCAGCTAATCATGGATTTACTGTGTTGTAGGGGCTACATATCCCTATGTCCTATGATAACAAGAATAGGAAAACATGAAAATGTTGATACTGTGGGTCATTGTATTGTAACTTGGTTGTATATTCTGGTGTCGTGTAACTTGATTGTATATTCAGGCTACAAGTTTGCTGCATAGGAAAGGCTTGGTACCATAAGACTATCTTCTAGTAGTATTCCAGCTTGGAGTACATGAATTCGGGTCTATCTGAGCTACACTAGATATTCCAAGTATCCCTAAGCACTATGTAAGTCGCTCTGGATAAGAGCGTCTGCCAAATGCCAGAAATGTAAATGTAAATGTCATTCTGGTCCCCTGGTTTGTTTGTTTGCCTTTCTGTTTTTTGTTTAACAAAAATGTGTAGTTTCTTTAGCTACAGTAACACACGTCAGTGTAAATACACCCCACAAAGACAGTAATTTGAGAATCTGTGTGTGTGTGTGTGTATGTGTGTGTGTGTGTGTGTGTGTGTGTGTGTGTCATGGTATGCATTTCATCAGTCAGGCAGAACAAAGCTGCTAGGTGCTTGCTCTATCAGTAATTAGATAAGTGTTAGTTTAACTGCTGTAAACCTCTCCTCTGTCACTGGCTACTCTACCTGAAGAGCTAATGGCCCTTGACAAGTGAGTGCTAATGAGGTGTACCCTGCCTCCCTGGGGAATGTGGGTGGGGGTGTGAGTTGGGGTGGCTGTTTGATGAACTTACTGGGATAGTACTGTGTTTGATGAACTTACTGGGATAGTACTGTGTTTGATGAACTTACTGGGATAGTACTGTGTTTGATGAACTTACTTGGATAGTACTGTGTTTGCATCCGTGTACATCCCACTGAATCTTCTCAGAACATGCCTTGTGAGCACATACATGCTGACAATCAGCAGTAACTCACTGGATATGGAACTCCTTGGGTAAAGCATATTTTTTAGAGTTCCTCAGTAAAATGGGCTTTGCAACAGAAAGAGCAGACAAATGGTCATCAGCCTGCTTTGCCTCTCTGTGTAGTGTAACCACTGACTTGAAAAGCACATCTGGAAGTTTTCCAGAAAGAATGAGTAAAAGCTAATGATAACTAGTGTATCATCATTTACATAATTCTCTCTAATTTTTTTATTCAGTGTAAGCCATTTGAATTAAATGCTTCTTTAACAAATCATTATTTTTTCTGTCCTTGTTTATGAAATTTGTTTAAATCCAGTAACATAAAAAGAAAACATAACATAGGTTAAGAGCAATAGGAGTCAAGTCAAATTATTGTCGTTCAACAATATACAGTACAGTACACAGTGAGACAAAACACAGGACTCAGGACCGAGGTGCTACATAAAACACTAACACGAGACTACACAAAGTGCATGTGTGCAACAAGGCAGATTACAATAAATACAACATGTACAACACAGTGCAATTACTACAATAAGTATGGGGGGAGAGGGGGCAGGAATGTAGACAGTCGATCCCTGTGTTTCGGTTAGCAGCAGGTGGGAAATAGTGCAATGCTATTGCAATGGTTCCAAGTGTGAAAGATGCAGCTGTTTTTGTGTGTGTGGTGTCGGTTAAGTCACTGGTTACTGAGCAGTCTAATGGCATGAGGAAGTTGCACAGTTTAGTAGTGTAGGCTTGAATGCTTCGATACCCTTTTCCAGACGACAGTAGAGTGAAGAGTGTGTGTGACGGGTCTGTGTGATCAGCTGCAATGCCGGTTGCTTTGCACATGCAGCGTGTGGTATAAATGTCTGTGATGGAGGGCAGAGAGGCTCTGATGATCTTCTCAGCTGTCCTCACTATCCGTTTGTAAAGCTTTTGTAATCCGAAATGGTGCGGTTCCCAAACCAGGCAGTGATGCAGCTGCTCAGGGTGCTCTCGATGGTTCCTCTGTAGAAGGTGGTGAGGATGGGATGTGGGAGATTTCCTCAGTCTGTGCAGAAAGTAGAGGCGCTGCTGGGCCTTCTTTGTAGCATAGTTGGTCTTGAGGGACCAGGTGAGATCCTCTGCCAGATGAACCCCAAGGAATTTGGATCTCCACAGGTGATCTATCGATGTTCAATGGACAGTGGTCACACTTCATTCTCCTGAAAACAACAACTATATCTTTGGTCTTGTCCACTTTCAGAGACAGGTTGTTGGTTCTATACCAGTCTGTTAGTCTTTTCACCTCTTCTCTGTAAGCTGACTCATCTTGCTGATGAGGCCCATCATGGTTGGTAGTGTCGTGTCGTAGGACCTCATAATTTCCAAATTCCATAAATTCATGTGAAAACTCAGAAGAAAAGCTATGGATAGTTGAGAGGAATAGGTTTAGACACAAAAATTCTTATGACCTCTTAGTGAGGGCAGGCTGGTAAAAGACTGTTGTAAGGGGGTTTGAAATCTGCCTGCCATCCTTGACTTTCTTGTCTGCCTTTGGCTCTATAAGGGAGGGGTGCCCTAATGGGAGGCAGTAGGCCAGCCCCATTTTGGCAGACTGTTGTAAAGTTGCGATCCTCCCACTGGTTTTACTGGGCCGCCAGGGGGCTGGAGGGGGAGGGCTCGGTTTCAATGGGAGGAATGGAGGCCGTCGACGTATCTGGTGGCAGCGAGCCGGAGGAGAATGAGCTTAATGTGGAGACGCCCGATGTACCCTTTCAGGCAACAAGCCCAAGCCCCTTTCAGACTCAATCGCTGTGGCTCGATGCGGTGGCTCGAAAGCCCGGTGTCGGGAGGCCGGTGAGGGAGCCATTCCGCCTCGTCGAGCTGGCGTGTCCTGTCCAGCGAAGTGGACAATTGGACAATGGCTCAACACAATCAGGCTTACGAGGGGCACTCGCAGAGAGGCGGTGCAAGGGCTCCAGCCTGCAGAACAAGAGGAGCAGGGTAAAAAAACAAAAAAGGATCCAGAGCAGAGGAGAAAGGAGAGTAGATGCACCTCTCACCCTTCGACAGCTGCGCACACTTGTGAAAGTCCTTTGGTAAAGATCAAGATTTTTTAAAATATATTCTTCATACTCTTCTCTTTTCTCTCTCTCTCTCTCTCTCTTACCTCTGTTTCTCTATCTCTTTCTCTCTCTGCTTGTCGCTCTTTCTTTCTCTCTTTTCTTTCTCTCTCTCTCTAGCCTCCTGCATATTCTTACTCTCCCCTGCCTTACTTCCCATCTTGCAGCCCAATGGCTAATGTGTAATTAATGAAACAACCTCCCTCAGATTGACTCACACAATGGGCTGAGCGGTCGCTCCTCGGGACGCGGGGGCGTGAAAGCTCAGGAGGGTCTAGCCCCTCCCAGCTTACATGTAACCCTGCCTTGGCACAAAGCGCCCTCCCTTGGGTCCAGCTCAGCCCGCAAAGCTTACATATTAATCCCTTCTCCCCCGCTCCGAATCTCACTGAGGCCTCACAGGGCCCTTCATTTTCTGGTCACGTGCACCCATTGGAATGGGGGTGCACCAGACACCAGGCGACATTCGAAGTAGAATAGGGGCTACCGAATCGGAGCCCGAGAGGCACCTAAAAGGAGCTGCCTGATTGTGGCTGCTGAAAGGGGTGGTTCAAACGAGGCAGATCTCGCACCGCGGGCCAGTACAGGCCCGACGTGACGGACAGGCAACGAGAAGGAGCCTGGCTGTGAGGTGCAGACCTTGGCGAACGCAGGACCTGGGACCTCCCAGCCATCTGGCAGACTTCTGGAAACAGCGCCTTTAAGCCCAGCGAGTAAACGCTACTGCAAAGCTTGTTTGCAGGGAACCCAGTGAGAAAAAAAAGTCATCATAATATTGCACATGTTGATCTGATTTATTTTATTTTTTAATTTTTTTTGCATTGTGCCAGTCTAGTTCTTCTGATACAAAGGATATAAGCCTTTGGTATTAGATGATGATTGGGCTCGGGTCTGTACTGTTGCCTTCTGTCTGCTGTGGAATGTGTGTAATGCTCAGTGACAGCTTTGAAATATAGAACACTCAATTTTACTGCCAAGATAACTGGCAACTCAAATGACTTCAGAACTTTTCTGTTTAAGGAAGAACATAAAGGTGTCAGTATCACACTGAAATGTAAATTTCTCTTTTTGGCTAATTAATGCAAATGTCTTCTTTGAAGAAAACAACCTTCAAAATATTAATTAAAAACACAAATTCATTGTAGTGCTCCTTGTGAGCTTTTTAATTAGCAAGTTTGTTTTGTTGTTTGATCACAATGATAATTAGATATATCTAATTTGAAGGTTTGTTATTACCTTAGCAGAATAGGTTCATAAGGCTCAAAGTTTTACTGAAATATACTTTTTGCCAGCCTTCCTGTGGCACTGTGACAAACTCTATGTAGTACTTTTATATAATCTGCAGTATTAGAAAAGTTAGAAAAGACAGGTGTTTGTTGTGATCAAAAATGAAATAAGACTGCTTACATCTTGAATTACCCTCTGGGATCAGTAAAGTGATCTATCTATATATCTGAATGGACGAGAGAGAGAGAGAGAGAGAGAGAGAGAGATGTCAAACTGTGTAATTAAGCTGTGTCAAACTGAACGTCGGCACCAGAAAGCTCAGAGTTTATGTACGTTTACTTGGAGGCAAATCCCATACCTCCTTCAAAATAATCTTCACTGTGTTACAGTTGTAACAGTTGTTACACATTAGCATTTGCTTAATGTTGAACATCACGAGTAAAATCTTGTTATTTAGCTGTTATTTGGTCTTGGAGTTTGGGTCACTTGATTTGACTGATTAACATATGGGCATGTTTTTATATCTGAAAAGATAGTGAGAGTTCAACCTCTAATGACATTGTCCTGTATATAGGGTTAAAAAGAAATAAAAATTTTAAGGTGGATTTTTTTGACAATGAAAGTGAGATATCCCTACTCTAATTTGTTCATTAATTTGAGAAGCTTCAGAATGTCTATTTTTGGTAGGTTGAACTGTTTCTCTTGTTTGTATTAAACCCACTGAAATGACATTCTGAAAACTGTTTTAGAATTGCATTAGAATTCATTAATTTATTGCATTAGAATTGCAGATAAAATTACGTAGTTTATGTAGTGACATACTACAACAAATCTTCTAAAAAAAAAAGCTGATGGGTTCCTTTAAATTAAAAAAAGGAAAAATTTAAAAAAGGAAGCTAAACCACAGACCCACAGATGTATCAAAGTTTCGCTGTGGTGTGTCTCTTGACAGCAGGGCCTAAAGAGTGCTCTTAGTAGTGCTCTACCCTGGGTGAGCAGTAAATTATCTCTAACCCACGCCGGTGTAATCCTGCCCTCTGACACATTTACCCTTTGTGTGAGAGCTCTACTGCTGGGTAAAGATTCTCTGGGAGGGCCGTGGGTTGGCCCATCCACCCCCACCCACTGCCATGTGGCCATTCGGCAAGTTTCCGTTCGACTGGACACAGTGTCATGAGTAGAACAGAAGAACTACAGACACTTTAAGATTTTTCTTTTTTTTTAATAGATGGACAATGCAAGGACATTTGTGCTAATTGCCTTGTTAATTTGGTTCTGATTTATTATGTCAATGCTTAGTCAGTGTACTGTGAACTGAATGAACATAATTAGCATGTCCACACTGCCAAAGATTATTAACCTACTCAAATGTCTCTGAGATACTACATAGGATACTCTATAGCCACCCCCCACCCCCCCAAAAAGATTATTTGGCCTAACCACAGTGCTAAGCGGACCAACCGCATGGATTTAAGCTAAACGTCTGTTTTAGACGAGTTGGGAGCGTGGGGAAGAGATGGAGCGTGGAGCGCGGGGATAATGGAAACGCCGGAGGCTTTAGAACGAATCGGCCACATTAGAAGCTACCTGCTGGGGCCGCGTCGCTGACTAAGGGGAAGCTTGAAAACAGCCGTACATTTGGGCCACTGCCCCGGTGCTGCAGACAGAGCCGTGTGGGCCCAACAGACTGCAGGAGGGTGGGAGGGTGTGCGTGTGGGCATGTATGACGGAGGTCGTCCTGCTGTTTGGGTTTCCCTCTCTGAGCAGCACTGAGTAGATGACACCCCCGCCCATATACATCCATGTAATGACCACCTCAGCCTACAGTCCCTTCTTCAAGCCCCTAGGCTGGTCCCTCCTGCCTCTCCTCACACTGAGACATTTTTCCACATTGGCCGGATTAGGAACACTTTCACTTAGATCTATGTGGTCGCCCCCACAGACAAAGAAACACTTGGGGACAGGATTAGTAGGATTAAAGGGGATTCACATATGTCCAGTTCAAGCAATTGGTATTCAAAGCTTTACACTTTCAAATGCCACCAAGAGAGAGCAAAGAAGTCCAGTGCTTTTCTTTGCATTGCAGGACCTTTATGAGGAACGGTTCCTTTGCTGCTCCTACAATGGCACTCTGAATACACATTTTCACTTTTTTTTTTTTGAGGGGATTTTATTGGTGTGGAACACCAAGAAGAGTATGAAATAGAGATTTTACGTGTGTGTGTGTGTGTGTGCATGTGTGTGTGTGTATGAGTGTGTGTGTGTGTGTGTTCACAGTATTGGATGAATGAAGAAATTATCCATTTCTACCTTGACTAAGAGATTGAATTCACTCAATATTCTAGTTATTAATTAAATCAATGAATCTTGTAGAACTGGTTTGTAATAACTGGTCCAGATATTTAAGAAATATATCTAGGTCTGAGTTTAACACAATAATCCGGAGTATCAGTATTATCATAATATAAACACACATTAATTAAATGAATATCTAAGATACATTGTGTTTTGATACACTGTGTTTTGGTACTGTTCTGGTTCCATGAAACTGCCTCTTTTAGTAAAGAAATCTAGTTGGGACAAGAATAGAAGACAAGAAAAGATACTAATGTCACCTACAAATGCTTCATGTTCCTGGATAGGATCTACTGTAATTACACATAATAAACAACAAAACATTATATATATATATGTGTGTGTGTGTGTGTGTGTGTGTGTGTGTGTGTGTGTAAAAACCTTCCCCTGTTTTCATTAAATGCATAGCAGATATTATGCAGCAGCTAGTTACTATAGTGTTTTACTATTTATTGTTATTGTAGCTCACTGAGGAACATATTGTAAACATCCAATGCTTAAACCCTCTTGCAGTCACACTGCTGGTATGCCAGGGGTGCCGATGATGGTATGTGGCGCCATCTAGTGAGCTTCCTCCAACCTTCCTGCTCTTCCTCAGGGCTTCATGCTGCACGTCTCAGGTCCTTTGCTGTGTTACCAGTGTGGACCGATGTCTCTCAGTGAGTCCGCAATTTGAATACTTTGGACGTAGATGTTTTCGCACTGGAATACATGAGGTATGATCCCTCAGCACAGGTGAAAAACTCCCAGTCACTGCAGCCGATGGTGGGCAGCCGGTGTACAGGAACGAAGCCCTCATAACCCTGCCACCTGGCCAAGGCACACATTCAATTAGGACAGACATGACCAGCCACTAGGCCTCCTCTCATAAAACTGAAAATTTGCATAATGTAGTTGTGCACACACATGTTGACATGATAGCAATTTAAACAGCAATTTAAGTCTGTTCAGATATATTGCTGACTATACACATATAATTTAATCAAGAGTACTGATTAATAGGTCACATAAATTTTCAACATTATTTTCACCTGTATATGATGCTATTCAAAGAGTAGGATGAGCCATCATAGGAGTTGGCTACTGCCAGGAAGTGCTCCTCTCCCAGAGTGAAGAATTCCCAGTCGACCGCACTAAGACACACATTCACAAATAGCATTAAAATTCAAACCTCCAAATTTTCGAATTCTCTCCTAACCCCAAATGCTGCATCCCAGCTCACCTGTATGTGAAGATGTCCTGGAACTTGAGGAACATCTTGGTGCTCATGTCAAGCTCATATATGGTGGAGTTTATGGCATAGAGACTCTGCCCATGTTTATACAGCATGTGACCATTTGCAACTGCCAAAAAAACTCTGCTTCCAATCTGAAACATCTCCCAGTCTGTTGCACCACATGTCTGGACAAACAGAGAGAATCATCAATGCCTCCAGCAGTCTGGAGCTTTCTGAGAGTTTCACAGAGAAATCAAGAGCCTGGATTCTGACTGGTTTAACCTTTGAGAAATTGTTATGCTCCTGCCTCCTTTTTAACTGTACCATGGCCAGTAAGAGGCTCTGAGGACTGATTACTGCTCTCCCAGTCACAGTGTCTATGCGGACTGTATATTTTCAGTGGAGTTGCACAGTCAGTGGAGCACCTTTGGAAAAGCTTTTGGAGAACATAAATATATTTATATGGTCTTTTAGGGTAAAGTGAATGATTATAAACCCTGGTGAATGATAAACCCTCTTCCACAAGCCTGCAGTGTGGCACCTCACCCTTTAACACCGTTATTCTGCATGTGATCTTCTAAAATTGGATTGTGGATTATGGAGAAAAGTTGTAGAATGTTCAGTGTCAGTAGTGATTCATATAATTTTTATTCAGTTGATGCAGCAAAACGTATGTAGCTGGTATGAATCCTCTCCTGCTTGAAAAGGGATGATTAACAATCATAAAGAAAATTTATTTCAATTAATTATTGTTTTAATTAATTAGACCAGTGTAGTCTGAGGGAAAATGTAAAAATCAATATCATGAAGTGAAATGAAATCAGAATTGCTGGGGTAAATATTCCTAAACCATTGAGTCTAAGGCCTTCTGACAGTCACCAACACTGTTACATCTAAAAACAATCATAACCACACAGCGCTCTGTTTAAATACACAGTGTGTGAGTTAAGAACACTTTGGCAACATAAAACCCATATTGTGGTGGTGATTCTTTTCAGATGAAGCAGCTCGCACCCACATTTTAACACACCACACAACAGAATGATGGATTACTTTGATTTTATGACTTGCTTAGATCTCCTACTCATAATTACAGGCCATATGGATTCAGCAGCCTTATCTAAATGTTCAGTGTTAAAGGAGCTCTCCTCCTCTCTTCCTGGGCAGCACAAAACACCTGTACAATGGGGAAATTCCCCTAGCACCTGACCACAGACCCCACCCACACCAAGTAACAAAGTTGGAAATACCTTCATATGGCTTCTAGTCATCTTTAACTTTTACTCATGTGTAACAGCTTTCCTCCTTAACTGTATATTCCTATCTCCTCTATTTATCTAACCTAATACTACACTTTATACTTCCATTCAGTGATATCAACAAGATCATCTATAGACTGTATTTGTTACTGTGTATAGACAAGTGAGTTAACGATTTCCAATACGAAATTTCTTACATTTTAAGAAGGATTACTTTTCTTCAGTCTGTTTCAAAACAGAAAAGTAAAAGTGCCTGAAGCTTTTGGTTCCCTGCATGGCTGGTACTTATGAACACACTCTTGGTTAAGTATCAGTTTTTTGTAGCCAGTTAAGAGTATCAATTTTTAATCCATTATTTCTTGCAAAAGGCTTCTATTTCTATGAGATTCTTGTACCGTTTTGCATACACTGTGATTCTGAGATCTATCCAAATGTTTTCAACAATGTTTCCGTTTGGGGGACTGAAGACCATGGCAGAATATCCAGCTTGTGACCACTCCACCTCTGTGCTTAACATCTGTGACCACTCCATCTCTGTGCACTTGGAGAGGTTGTTCTTTTCATGAACTTCTGCACTCTTTTCTCTGGAAACATGTTTGCTCATTGCAGCCAAACAAGTTGTATTTAAACCTCATCAGTTAACAGCACTTGTTTGCAAAATGTATAAGGCCCAACCTTTTGCATGCCAATGTAGTGACAATAAAGTATATATACCATGCCATGGTGTGGGTGGCTGTGTAGTAAATATGATGATGGTGAATGTTTGAGCACCATCCATATCTCACCCTGATGGACTGGAAAGGCTGGAAGGTCCCTCCGACCCAGACATAGATGGAGGAGTCAATGTAGGTGGAGGATCCATCAAAAGCATTAGCCACAGCGAGGAAATGGTAGGTGCCCACAGTGAAGAACTCCCAGTCATACGCTCCTGATGTGAGGAGGGTCTGGTTCACTTCAAAAACGCTGGTGCCAGAGTTCCACTTGTAGATTACACTGTCAATGTTGTGATTGCCATTCTCTATGTGAGATGAAGTGCAAAGTTCAGAAAGCTAAGAGAGTTATCAGTCATGGCCTTGCCATGATTGGTCAATTGCACAAAACAAGATGGTACCTGTCCTGTGATTCGCTACAGCAAGGAAAGTATCATTGTTGATATGAAATGCCTCCCAGTCACGTGCGGTGTGTGTGAGGAGAGTCTGATAGTGTACAAATTTCCTTTTTCTCACATTCCACTTGTAGATCACAGAATGTTCTTGGTGGCCTGCAGGAGGACGCATGCCGTTCGAAACAGCTAAAAACACCTAACACATATAAAACACAGAGATTAATGAACAAACACAAATCAGTCAGATTTATCTACACATGACCTGTATATCATGTAATAGTCCCTTAGATTTTAGAACAGTATGGAAGCTGAAAGATTTCAAACTCAATAATGTTTGAACAGATGAAGTAAAATCTCAATAAAAATAATGGAAACCATTCAATCTTTCCCAACCCTACATATGTGGATCTTAATGATATTCTCTGTTGTATTTGAAACGCAGTTATGGTGATGGGGAAAAATACAAACAAAGTAGTGCTCAATCCGTTTCTCACATATGTGTAGTGAGTACTGTATCATCAAACCCTTTCTCACTCTACCTCAGTGGCAGCTCACCTGCTTTCCTATGGTGACATGTCTCCAGCTGTGAGCTCTGAGCATGCTGATGTTCTGGTACAGCTGGAATGACCCATTGTTCCAGCGGTACAGGGCTGAGCCAGGTGTGGCGGCCCGATGGGCCATAGCAGCAAACAACCCGGCACCAGGGATCCGGAACAGCTCGATGTCCAACGTCTCGGAGTTGGTGTGCAAGTCCTGATGGTCATCCACATAGTCCAGCCTCTCCTTCTCTGGAAATGAGACACATATCTGAGATAAAACTAGTATGTCTTGGTGCAACAGACCATTATATAATGATACAAGTGTAATGTTAATAATGGTATTTCGATGTGCCTTAACGTGTTAATAATCCATGCAGGACACTGACCCTGTAGCACAGGGAACCAGTGAGTTCCATCACAGAGGAACAGGCCTTTCTTCAGTATATCCAACCATAGCTGTCCTTGCTTCAAATGTGAACAGACTTGTGTGGAGCCCAGCATCACCCGCACCTCTGCCTCTACCACCCAGGGAGAGAGCAAAGTCATCAAACACAATTTAAACCTCCATCTACTCAGACAGATGGCAAGTTACCGACAGACCTGAACTGTGGGTTCACAGGTCTTCCCTGCTGGAGTGTGACAGTCAAGACATTATTCAAGAACAACTACTTGTGAGTTCTGGGGGATTGTTAACATGAGCTCATTTGAAACATCACTGAAGAAAACAAATCATTAACAGCAAAACCTAAAAGCTGCCAGAGTAAATATCTGTGTGTGTACCGCCTCTTCCAGCATTAGCCCATGCACCCATCCCAAAATCTATGGTGACTAGAAAGCCAAGTCAGTTATTTGCTTTGGGATGATACTGAAAACAGTCTTCAATCAAAATGTCATCAAGGTTTTTTTTTTTGTAATTCCCCCCCACCGCACTACAGAAATGATCTCAGTGGCAAGATATTCGAGTGATCCTGATGTTAAACATTAGCCAAAGGGTCAGAAGAATACCTTCAGTCATCATCAACAAATAAAAGTATATTGAAACATAATAAATAGTCTGCACTTTTAAGCCTACATTCTGATGGTACTGAAGACTACATCCTGAGAGCAGCCCATTAAGAAAGGGCATTAAGGGATTATCTGATTACCATATGGGGTGAGATGGACTACATGTTTGATGGGGTAGTCTAATAAAACTGAAGGGACAGCCAGTTCAGCCAATGAGGGCTTGGAAGTGGGACAAACACGCAAGGTGGCATCGGATCCAGGCAATAGGGCCAGCTGCCGTAAGAGACCCTGCAAAGAGAGAAAGCACTTTTAAGTCTCAATGCTATTAAAATTCTGTACAAAAGAGAAGGAACAAGAGAGCAATGCATTTGAGAGATGCTTCATGTGCTCAGAAGCACAAAATAAATAGTTTTGTAATTAATACACAAGGTGCACTGACGGAGAAGAGGCCTTTCCATCTCCTGCGACTCCCCACATGAACCCAGGTACTCTTGGTACTGAGGTTTGTGGGAAATGACCTCCTTTGTGCTCTGAAAGTTCAACAAATAAAAGCTATTAAGCAATAAACATAATCTACAAATTAAGTTAACTGAATAGTCTCTTAAAAGTTAATTCAAGTCTAATCTCCTAGCATCAGTCTTTCCAAAATGGTCCCAATAAATAGAGAAAATCAGATTAATCTTCTGACACGTAACTTCAAGTTTATTGCATTTTTGTCCTGCATTAATAACGATACCTAAATTCAAAGCCTCTTGTCTAAACACCATTTTGAGCTGATGCACATACAGCTTGAGAGGGATTCCACAGTCCAGCGTGAGGGCAGCATGATGTCCAGATACAGCCAGCACCAGGCTGTGCCAGTGCCCGTCGGCCAGCCGAGCTCCTCTGAAGGTCAGCTGCCAGCGGGCATCTGACGTGGTGACCAGCAGCTGCAGTTGTTCGGCAGAGACCTTCAGAGCCAGCAGCAGACTCCCGTCCTCCCGCAGCATGGAAAACACATACTCACTCGCCTGGAGAAGAGAGAGAGAGAGACGTGAGCTTCACTCACCATGCTCAGACTCAGCACCTCATGCTGAAACACGGTGGTGGAACATCACAATCTGCCCTACAAACATGGAAAACTCTGGGGTAAGAGCACTGATTCCTGCTGGGGGTGCAATGTGTGGTCAGTACTTCCAGGATGTTGTTTGTGGTGCTGTATGTGGTAAGCGTGGGGGTTCTTGTAGGGTGTGGGGTGGATCGGTACCTGCAGGGTATGTGGAAATTTCAGCGTAGCCACGATAGAGAACTCAGCAGGGAAGGTGGAGCAACTGATGAAGAGCTCAGAAGCAGGAAAACTGAGGGCAGGGGAGGGACTAGAGAACCGTACACCCCGCACGTCCCCGTCCTGAAATACCAGCACATCTTTTGGGGTAGCCCCACCAGGCATCAGCACGCGAGACAACAGATCCAGAGGAAAAAGATCTTTTTAAAAAAAGAGAGAAAGAGAGACCTGTGTTTCAGACCTAGGGTTAGAGGTTAGGGTAACAGACAATGCTACTGATGGAGGTGACTGTGTCATGCCTTTGAAACATTTCAAAGCCAAATTTGGAAATGAATGTAAGTTGTAAGTTATAAATAATTAAATCATCATACTTAACACCACAGACCTACATATTTTAATGCTCTATAGATAATATTCTTATGATTTGTCATTCATTTAGTAATATATTTTAATATGAAAGTTGCCCCAACCTACCTTATCAACACTGGGTCAAATTTAACAATGCGTATGCCCATAGAAAACAAGCAGCAGAGCTAAGTAGAAATAAAACTGATATCTTTTTATGCATGTAATTATGTGTAAAAATACAAATACTGGGCTCTCTACACATTTGTAACATATAAACACACACACACAAAAAGACAAGACAAGCACTTTGCTTACACAGCTGATGAACTGCCAAAACATCCTGTACTGACATCTTTACTACTTCTACATATTTAATTACATGTGCCAAATCATGCTAGTAATTTTCAGTTCACATTATAACAAGCAATCAAACTAAAGCAGATTTGACCATGTTGGTCTGAGCAGCCCTGATTTGTCCATGTCATTCACCCTATTTACCCTATTCTCCCAGTGTTTCAAGTGATCACATGCAAGCCTCTCCACTCTCGTATGTCAATCTCTCATCTTTCTCTTTCTAACGGGGTGTAATTTCATGCGTGGTAATTCATTTGAAACATTCATTTCTCTAAAGTGAATAAAGAGGTCTCATATTAGGAAACTCTAAAATTAAGAACTCTGCACTGAGGTATGAGTCAATAATAAGCTTACCTGTACATGGTTGCCATGGTGTCATGGTCGTGCCTCTTGTCAGGTGCAGCAGAAACAGTGGAATCAGCCACACTAGCAACATCACCATCACATGACCCTCCATTTCCTCTTTTGACTGGTAGCTGTTCAGATCCTCTGTTGTTGCCAGATGTTGTGCTGCTCTAAATTTTGCTTTGCTCTGGCCAGAAAGATCAGCCCTCATAACCCAGCACTGGAGAGAAATCGTCTAATCCCTCCAGACAAGCGAACCCAGCTCTACCTTTAGAATATTCTGTCTACACAGCACAGCTCTAAGTATTCCATACTATCATCCAAAGAATCCTCTTCAGTATTGAGTGGTTATATTGTGTCAGTTGCCTGCAGGTTTTGGGGTAAAGGTGAGTATCACCTGTTGGAATTCTCACATATGCCTTAGCTACAACTAAACTGGTAGAGGAAGATCTCAGCATTTATAATCAAACAAAACCCACCAGCCCTCGTCAAAAGAGGAGGGGCTTTAGGGAGGTGCAGAGAATCAGAGGGAGGGCAGGGAGACATAAAAAAAAATAAAGAGAGAATTTCCTGTGATTTCCTTAGAACTCACCACTAAAACCATCCCCTTCCATTTTGCCCTCTGGGGTGCAGGTTTGAAACTCTTCCCAGTGAGTTCACAGTGTAAATATGCAGAATCAGGCAGATCACTCAACATTCTCTTATAGGTCAAAAATCTTCTGGATGTGCAAATTTTTCATGCTTACTGTATCTGTGCACATCTATATTACCCACTAGTAACCATTCCTGACTAATGAACTTAGACTCATAAACATTAGCGTTTCAGTGTTTTATGATCCGTTCACAGAATCCCTGTTTGTGCAATGCTGTTTTAGCTCTCAGAGGGGCAAATAAAGAGAAGCAACTAACACCCCCCTTGATGAGCAGATTTCTATCCATGACCTCACTGGCCTTTATACTACAAACAAACCAGCACATATGAAGAGCAATGACATCACCTAACAACTCAGCAGTTGAAAGCTTTTTTCAACTTCAAAGCTGGAAGAAAAGGAGCAGAGTTTCAGATGGCGAGGTAACAAACAACTGCATCTCACAAGCTTCCCTCCATTGGCACAAATGTCTGAGCATTTCAGTGAGCAGCAACTATTATTACCAACTCAACATGACTGAGCAAACAGTGCTAGGCTTCTTTTCTTAACAATCAGTGGTGAGAGTGTGTGACAAACTGTTAAACAATAACCTAGAGAAATTCACCTATGCCATAATGGTCTGTTAACTGGGCTCCCAAGACAATAAAATGTCTTCAGTTGATTCACAGTGCATCAAGTTCTCACTAGGAGCATAAGAAGGAAATGTATCACACCCAATCTTAAATCCTTGCCCTGTCTATGACATAGAATCTATAACTGTATATATAGATAGCAAATAACTGACTTGAAAGTATTCCTATTTTACCAGGTTTTCAGTTCAGTTTAAAGCATCATTCTACTGCACATTTATGCTGTAATACCACTTTATTACCCTATTTTTCCCCTTTCCATTTTATTACAATTTTTATTTCTTCCATTTAAATATAGATTTATCCTTTAATCAATTCAATCTTCTCATCCTTTTGAACAAATTTTTACTTTGTATTTTCTCATTTATAAAGCACTATATAAACTTGCTTCCCTAAACTTTCCTGATGGTATGTAGTTGAGCAAACCTCCATCAACAGCTAACACACCCATATCAGCCAAAAGACAAAAGAACCAAACCAACCCCAATGGATAAGAGAGACAGCGAGAACCCAGGCGTATTATACACCACCCTTAACCACAGACAGTCAGAGAGGAGGGGAAAATGGAAAATGGAAAAGGGGGTTGTATTTGAACTCTGTAGGTTCTTTGTTGCCCCTGAGGCTGTGAGAATCTTTAATCTGCCTAGTTGTTTCATTACAGGCTTAGTGAACTGAGGATCACTCTCTCTCACAACAGTCTGTGAAGATCTGCACTGAGAGACATCTAGAGTATCGGAAGAGCTGCAGTAAACTTACTGTTTTTGTGTATATGAGATGTACAAAAAGAGTATGAACATAGTGGTAAACTGTGAATATGAGATTAGAAAATATATGAATTGCAGTTCAGTTTATTTGCATATTATCTACACCCCAGGGTAGTCAACCATTATTTAAAATCCAGTCAAATTAATCAATACTAAATCCATGGATAAATTATGTCACATTATTCATTTTGTCTTCCCAAAAGAACAGATTTGATCATTTTTATCAAACACTAACTTAAATGTGCATACATCACTTTCAGACATCAAATAGGTGCTGAATAACATCCACTGTTTTACACCTCCATGGAAATGACAAAACGACTCTTCGTTTAGCTACTCAGTGTCACACTGTCTTAAGCCCCAATGCAGTGAATGATTTGTGATGATGTCAACTGATTTAGGAGGAAGTCTTTTGATTGAACAACAGCCACGTATCCTTCAATCCGGCTGGAGAGGACAGACACCTGGTTCAGATAAAGTGCTCAGTGTGATGGCAGTGGGGAAAGGAGTTTGTGGTAGATATGGTGGTGGGAGGTCTAGGTAGCTGTTCCTTCCTCATCCTTGAAGTAGAGGACAGGGCAGGTGCTTTTGTGAAAGTGTCACATTGCTGTGGTCCATTGTTGGATCTACCTGTGTGTGTGCGTGTGTGTGAGAGTGAGAGAGATAATCAGAGGCCGAGGGATTGGCGGACGATCTGCTTGGCGAGCCGGTAGAACTGCTCTCTGTCCTCCCGCCACATCTTGGAGGCGTCCACATTGGCTCCGCTCTCATCATTTGGTTCTGAGATGAAAAAACGGAGTGACTGTTAGTCAGACTGTTTGGACAGTGCCTGTTTGTGAAGCTCAGTACAGAGCTGCATCTATAGGACCTAGAAAACTACAGAGAGTTAAGCAGGCAATAAAGTACAACTTTGGTATAATCAGATATAAAATATGACAGCTTTCAAACAGAGCTCCATTATGTGAATTAAATTCACTGTGAATTAAATACCATTATTCAGAGGAAAAACATGCTAGTGATAAGTGCATCAATTAACTCTGAAACCTTGTATCTGTAAAAACACTTGCAAAATTATAGTTAACATTTATAAAATATTGTCTTTTGTGTACTTATACAGGGAGGAAGTTTATACAAAATTAAGCAAAATTTTTATTCTTTTAAATCACTTTTTTAAAGACTACAAATTTGACAATTTTAAGCACATGATCACCCAATCACCTTAAAGACTCTTTGTTACATCCCATGATTACTGGATTATTTTTACTGGACTAATCAAACTAACCAATGAACAAAAGTCACAATGAGCACCTTTATTGATTTTAAATCTATGATATACATTGGAGATCAAAATTAGACAACAATGTATGAACACTTGATTTTTTCAGAAATAATGTAATCTTCATTGATCAACATTTGATAGATTTTTTGTAAGGGGTACACCATGCCACTAGAACAGTGTTTTCAAAATAAGTATATCAACACAAAACCTTTATTTTGCAAAAAATCTGATCATAATCAGAAAACAGCAATGACTATAGCACAGAGAAAGATTACAACTAAATGTTCTGAAGGTTACAACATGTTGAATGACTTCAGCACATCTGCGACCACAGAACATCACTAGTCTCTCACACCACTCTGGTGTGCTTTTGGTCCACTCTTCTTCCAGTCTCTTCCACAGTTCTGTGACTGTTGTGGGTTTCTTGGCCATAACTTTGTCACAA
>JAOYMR010000001.1:14764428-14817663 GCA_025802075.1 Tenebrosternarchus preto | reverse complement strand
GCCCTGTCTAGCAGGACAACAGGACACACATTTAAGACAGGCTCACTTTCTACCGGTGTTCTCATCAATATGCTTTCCCTGAACACTAATCTGTTATTGATGTTTTGTAATGCTTTCCTGCCATTACTGAACACCAAAAGCCCATCCTAATGCACTTCATAGGTGTTCACAATATTTCATCTTTGGATTGCAGGATACTGCTGGTATGTGTACTGACAGAATGATGCAGAATGCTTGTACTTTATGTAAACATCTAGTCACTTACATGATCAGGGCTTCCCATTCAAAGAAATTTTCTTCATTCACTGGTCCTATGAAGAAAAAAGAGAAACGGTTGAGCAGAGAGAGAGCATACTTTTCCAGTTTATTTAGTTTATTTAGCAATTACAAATGGACAGCTGCAGCGTGTAGCGGTTTATCAACAGAGCTCACCTGCTACAATGCCCTCTGGAGGATTCAGAGTTAACTCTACACAACAAACGGGTACAAATAATCGTTAGTGAAAACTGCAAGGGTTAGGGTTAGGCAAAACACACCATCACTTCAGTAAACCACGTCACTTAGTCGTTCAGTCTAATATTCAGTCTGCTATGTCACTTAGTCGTTCAGCCTAATTGTAACATTAACTAACAGCATCAATCAACTGGCGTTTTATGGAATCGCTAAAAGGATATGACTAAACGTCGCTATCTATCTATCTATCTAGCTACTAGATCAAAACTTTAACTCTTGATTATTGAACTAGTTAGCGTTTATAAGTAAAACTAGTTAGGTAGCTAGATACTTAAATTATAAATTAAGACAGTCGCCACAATGACAGTACTAAAAATAAATATTTTTTCAATTCCCTTATAACAAGTTAGCAAGCTAGCTAGATGATGAACTTCGCTAGCTCGCGACCTGCGTATTAGCTAGCTAGCTAATACACTGTCTGACAAAATATAATTCTGGTATGTTTTTAACGTAGCAAAATATATCAGCTAAGGAGTCGATCTTCGCTACTTACGTTTGTATTCAGCCATTAATCGTTTTAAAGCTGTTCCAGCCATAGTGATGGTAAACCGCCTCGACTTGGCAGATCTTTATGGACTAATTTTGTTTTAGAATAAAGCAGAAGCGTCAGCGGTGAAGTCTATTCTTCTTCCGGGGCAGAAAGCTTGTCAGACGTTTCAATGGCAACCGTAACAGAGCTGAAGTGCGGTAAGTCGCTAGCTTGTTGGCTACCTCTGACGTTATTAATAATGCATTATCATGATACCAGATATCTTTTTATAACTTACTCAACCGTTTACCAAGTGACTCCAAATTACTTAGCTAATATTTTTTTTCAAACTGACATTTATTGGGTTGAGGAAATCATAACTAATGTATCTAGCTAGCTCATGATGTTAACAAATGTTACCTATCTTCCAGATACGCTAGCTAAATTTGGTTAGCTAATTTAGCTGCCTATCGGAAGAATAATGCCTAGAGTACTTACACTTTGTAATGGCATTTCGTCTAGACTTTCACGGCCATCGTATTTCAACATCTGTTATTGTTTCTCTCTTACAAACAGTACTGAGGGAGGCGCTAGAGTCCCGCGGAGTTCTTGGAGCACTGAAAGCACGGATTCGGGCCGAAGTGTTCACTGCGTTAGACGACCAAAGCGAACTGCGCCCCCCGCTGTCCCACGAGAATCTTCTAATAAATGAACTAATACGCGAGTATCTGGAGTTCAATAAGTACCGATATACAGTATCGGTTTTGACTGCAGGTGAGCTCACTGGCTGCCGTATTTCTCCTGGCTACTTTTTGTCACTATTCGAGATTCTCTCTCAGATAATTAAATAAAAACTTTGGTAGCGCATCACCAAACATTGGTTTCAAAAACCAAGATGTGCCTTTAGTAGACATTAAAATGTTTGTGCATTCAATTATGAGGCCTTACAGTACATTCATGTTCTCTTTTAAAATCTTTTTGCCAAAAAAAAACGTTTATTAGAATCAGGCCAACCAGAAGTTCCCCTGGACCGACAGTTTTTGGCAAGTCAACTGAATATTGTAGAAGACCCTAGTTCTACCACAGTGTAAGCATTTTTTGTCATTTTCCTTCCTATTACTATACAGGATCTTTCAGCTTGTAACATAAGGTGCAATATTACTTGTTCGTATTACATTTATACATTATTTGTTGTGTAATGTTTGGCAGTCCTCTGCTGTATGGACTGATCTCCCATTTCCTGAGCAGTGGTGGAGAAGGTGATAAGCTGTGCCTCAAGACCGTGTCCAACCCTCCAGACCACCACCCCACTGACTGACAGTAAGAGAGGGAACCACGTCCTGCTTTTCCATAGTCTGGGTTATACATAGGCCCAAGAACAAATATAAACATTCAAATTAAAAATTGTGCATTTTGAATGAATGCCATTTTTGCAGGCATTTGGAGATCTCTCATTCAGGAGGAATACACATGACCATCATTCAAAGTACAAGAAAAATAATTGTTGTTTGTGTGTTAAAGTGGCCAAAAAGCTACATTACGTGTGATACTATCCCGGTTTGTAGTTTTACTGTGTATTAGGTTCACTGATCGATAGTACAAAGAAATTTGAGATTTTATTGTCTAGAGATTTCTGTAGACATAGCTGTGGTCACTTGCTCAGTAGTGTATGAATAATAATTGTATGTTTTTTCTTAAATCCTGTGTTTTTTTTATTTGCACAAAAAATAAAATAAACTTGGAAAATATTATTTCAGTGGTAGTTATTCAGAAATTCAGGTGCAAAAAAACATTGTAATAATAAGGTAGGTGCATGACCACATGGTGTCAGCAGCTAACAAGTTGAATTCCTCTTAACAATTTGAGGAAATCCAGCTCAAATATTTACAAATATTTAACTAACTGGAATATTGTGTTGAGCTTGCCATATATTAAAATATTCCTGGATTTGCCACCATTTAACATGAACAGTCTGCTGCTTCTCTGCTTTTTAGAGAATTGTTTTATAATTAAAGAACAGCTTTCAGCAACTGAACTTTCCATAAAATCCTTCCATTTAACATCACATTTAACCTGTGAAGTGAAACTGAACTGTCACATACTGCCAACCACATTGTAACTATGGTCTAAAAACATGGGGCATTTCCATCAGAATTCTGTACCTGCAAATTGTACAGTTCATATTACAGTGGGAAGCTTCTTTGTTGCCCAAAATGTAGAATTTCTTTTAACTCTATAAAAGAATATAAAAAGTGTTTTTTTGCTTGGTATGCTGACACATCTCCAAAGAGTACACGGGTAGCTCTAAGATCGCTTATCTTTAAAAACTCACTTAAAGTTGAACAGATCCACAACATATAACAAATCAGTAGAATACCATGGCCAGGTTTCTCATGAGCATTTTAACACAAAGATCATTTAAACAGGAACACTGTCTTACACGAAACACTCTCATGTAAGATGATTTTAACACTATGAGGTTTCTGCAAAATGGATCCAGATCATTTACACAGTTAATGCTTTATTTAACCTATTTGTGTTCTTGAAATCAGATATAGTCCAAAAGTAGCATATGCATTTCTGGCCACCCAGACATTTTAAATAATTTTCTTTGTTTTTCTATTTTCCAATATTATGGTACTGATTCTTAATTTCTCTTTACTGATTTCTACAAGTTTGGATGGGAGGAGAAACAGGAAATGATGCTTGTTAAGTGAGCAGTCATTTTGTAATCAGGCTTCATCAAATCTTCTCCCGAGGGCCAAACAGGGTTGTTTTAGAGTCTTAGCATTAGAACATCTTTCCAGCTTTGTCCAGCAGGTAAATGTCACTCTAATTCAGACTGCAACATTGTTTGGCCCTGTTATTTCCATTTTTCATTCTTTTTGTGAATAGAGGAACAGCAAGTCACTGCTTTCTTCTTTTTGAAAGTTGAGGCTGAACAGTTTGATAATTTCTTTGCTTTTTCTAATAGCAATTATTGTGATTTCTTTTCAATCCTACAAATTGCCTAGACTACCTACCTTAGACTACCTACTCTAGACTACCTACTCTTGGCTCCAGCTCTGCCAGTATCACATCAGGTGCACCAGTACAAATCCCTTAATTGGTGTGACATTTTGCCCAGCAGCTGCTTGTGAGGTTTTAACAGGTTAGTAAACAGTAGACAGATTTGCCGCTGCACGTTGTGCAGTTTGCTGTAACAATGCCATTGCTGCTGTACCATATTTAGTCACTTGGTCTTCCCTGTTAAACACAGAATGCAGCTGGGATTCCAGGCAGACCCCACTAACCTTATATGGCACAGTGGAGGTCTTACAGAGCTGTACATCTCTCTGTCTCTGTCTTTTTATTCTGGATCTAGTGCACTTGCTCTAATGCTTGCACCCTCAGGCTCTCTCTCTCCCACTATTGTCCTCTATTCCAACCTAAAAGGCCCGCCACACTTACTAGTTTTCTTCAAATATCTGTGCTTGATATTGACAAGACAAAAAGATGCATGATTTTCTACTGTATGGCTATGTCAGGCCTGGGAGATTGCTTCCAGTGTGAGCTGATCCAAACCCAGCTCATGGAAACATCAGGCATCATAAGCATGATTTATTGGGTACAATAGGAGGTTGTCCTTTTATAGGAAGTTCCATTGGCGAGCAGGAAAGTGATGGGAAAAGTGGGGGCAGGAGGTGGAATGTGATGTGTGTAATGATAGGGTACCCAAAAAGGCTTTTCGCAACTTTACCCAGACATACAGTATGTAATGTAGGGAATCTCCCTGTCACTTTCTCCCTCTTCATATGGGATTCCCAGTTTAACAAGCAGAGTTTTGGCCATTTTGGGAATTACACAGTGAGCTCAAACAGCCTTCTATGGCTAGTGTTATTTATCAAAGCTTTACAATAACCTTATAATTAAAACTCTGGATATTCATCAAATTAAAATTCAGTGAATATCCAATAAAGCTATATGGATGTTTTTAGAATGAATCCTGGAATCTATTAAATGTGAAGATTTACAATTAGATCTACAGTTAACACACACACGGACTAGATATTTAGGAATGTATGGGTTGCATATATAAGTGTATATATAGTAGAGATATTTAAAAATGTTGTGAAGTGCACAAGGTTTCCAAACAAACAGGACATCTGATTAAGGACCGAAATTTTCTGGGGTTTTTTGGAAACCCTATGTACTTCACAAATTTATAAAGAGAGAGAGCGATCCTGCCTGTATATTACGCAACTGTTATTAGTATTACAACACCAGTTAATGCAGAATTAGTGTAAACCTTTGTCTGATATGCAACGAGTCGACATCTTTTTCCAAATACCCCACCTATTCTTTTGCCCTGCACCATAACACATACCAAGCATAAAATATGCTACACTCATCGGTTTATTCGTATGTTGCGATATTTACAAAGCTCTGTAGCCTACGAGAAGTTTAAAAGTATGCCACACGTGCCCCTTATGCACGCCAAAGCTTGCGTACCAACGAACCGACCAATGACAGGGAAGGCTGATGCTGCCGGCCCGCCCCTTTATCCACAGCGCGGTTTAAATGATGTTCTGATAAATATTTCATACAATTTGGACTGTTCGACTTTGGAGTACCTCGCCGTCGCAGGACTCTCCAAATCCTAACTTTCCAAATCCAACCCCTAGGTGCCAATCTCCCTTTAAACCTGTAAGTATATGTTTGTCGATTTCATGTATTTATCACTCAAAAACTGTAAATACACCATTATTTGTATGCACTTCCTTTTGTGGCACTGTGCACAAAGCGCGAGAAAATTAGAAAGCTATTAGTCAAGTACGGAATGTAACTACAAACAGTTAGATTAGCAAAAATGGGAATTCCTCTCCCACTGTATTCGCGTTTATAGGAGATTTTTAAAAATCAGTCCAATACACAGCTACGCCGGAAAATTTCCACCTGTCGGCGTTTTCTGATTGAACGTTTTCTATTATATTCTCCTGATGTAGAGTTGTCAAACGTTGATATGCCCTATTGTATATGAAAATGCAAATTATTTTGTAATTATTTTTTATTAGAAGAATAAAATGTATTATTAAATGTGCTAAGGAAACGTAAATGTGCAAAGAGAAGAATCGAGCGAAAAGTATAGCATATTTTTAAAAAGTTTATCTGGGACAAAGCCAGTGTTTGTCTCTATCGTAGTATGATTAACTTTATCAAACTACAAAACTGACAATGGACAGTAAAAGTGTAATCTACAAGTCCCTGACATCCCAACAAACTTAAATCAAGAGTAAAGTGAAGTTGTGACCTTGTCATAGGAAACGGTGTAGGAAACAGTTTTCATTGTGAGATAGAAGACATGAGTTTAACTAACCAAAGAGTTTCCTGTTTTCCAAATATGGTCAGCAAACGCTACTTTTCTGTTGAGCGATGCGGTAAACATCAGACACGCACATTCAGCTTCCTCATCTGCGACGGAGTAATTTGTTGCCATGACTCGGGGACGATACTGCACATAATACAGTTAAACCAGAGAATGTTGGATCATTGTAAACTGGACCCATTCTAAATCTACAGTAATGGATGTTCTGTGATCAGTAATCTGGTCATTAGGACTTGTTTGACTTTTTTTCTTTAAATATTGATGGTAGTGAATAAAGCAGAAGTACAACATTACACAGCAAAACAAATAAACAAGCAAAAAAACACTGAAGCTCTGCCCAAAACTTTACTGCTCAGTTCTCTCTTTGGCTTTGGCAGCAGATTTGGATAAGTACGTTACGCAGCAGACTGTGTTTGTTATCTATCCTTAGGTTGGTGAAACTAAGCTTTCTTTAGTAATATGACCTTATTCTGTAGGTCACCTGCTAGATCCTGGAATTCCTGTTAATCTCTTACCCACATTAGCTCAGCTACGGTCATACGATTTCTTTAATTCTTGTCAGAACCCAAATACCTGTTTTAAAAAGAGCACTGCATTTGCATTTTTTAAGTGTGCACTGCCTGTCCTTCATTATGATTTTGTGTTATTTACACATGACCATAAGTGCTTATGCTGTTTAAGGTAAAACTGATCACTGAAAATGCCGCATACAACAGTATCTGATTCTTTGCTGTGTAGATAAAATGGAAGAAGTTATTAAATGAACCTGCACTTACTGAAACATCTCATTGTCTTGAAATATGTTGAATTATGCTACTGTTTCTATATCCTAGGTAGCAACACTTATTTTTGCACTTTCCAGGTATCAGCATTGTCTTAGTTCAATGGTATTTGGACTCTAACCTATTTGTAGTGGCTAATATGCATTTTTTGAGTAGATGACAAAGCATTTTTGTTAATCAGTCTGGATAAGAGCATCTGATAAATGGCCAAAATGTAAACAGAAGTGGAGACAACACCAAGGGTCTGTGTAGGTAGGAGGTGGAACCCTGTTCTACAAAGGACCAGTGCGGCTGCAATCAAGGCCTTTCATCCCATCCAAGCAGCACCTGATAGTGTTGTGTGATACATGAGACCAAATCATTGCACAAGTGGAATCAGGTGTGATTCTGCTTGGTTGGGGAAAAAACTGCAGCCATAATAGGACTTTGCAGAGCAGGTTCCCACACACGCTGTTCTAGCAGTGAATTAATGGTCACATTAGGTGTTTCTAAGGAAGTGAATGAAATAAGGAAGTGAATGAAAGATGTTGTGAAGGTCTAAGGGAAACTAATACCTAACCCAAATCTCCAGTCTTTTTCAAACTTACAGTCCCATGGACTTAATGGCTGCTTTCCCAAAAAAGTCCACAAAGCTGGAGGGCAGGTCTATTTCTGCTGGTCATCTAGGCTCTAAGGGGAACTTCCAGAGTCTGTTTAGAATGCAGGCCTCAGCAGATTGTGCTTGTGGAATTATCCAAATACCTATTAGACAACATAAACAAAAGACGAATAATTTTGGTCATAGATTTTTAATTTTTAAGTTAATTATCTTAGGTTACATAATGGGTGACAGGTATGTTCAATTGTAACTGTTTAAATTACATTATAACTCCTGATTTTTTATAGCAATAGGTCCACTGGCTATAACAGTGTAACTTATTCTATAATCTAATTAAGGTAATCTGCATATCTCTAACCAATCCTGGAGTGAACAAGCCTGAATAATGTGATCATGTAATAAAATTCACAGTATCAATTATCATTAACAGCAACAGCAGCGAACATCTTGCTTCCAGTATTTTGGTGTCAATGATAATGTAAATGAGTCTAGATGAAACACCTCTCCACATATTATTCACATGTAACTGCACATACTGGCTGATTTGATGTGTTGACACTTTAGTTAGCATCACATGATGTACTTTTAAAGACTGTGAGACTGGAGTCTACAGGTCCAAGATTTAGATTGGGTAAAAGATTGGCAAGAAAATGAAATAAAACAGTGAAAAAACAGTGCATTTATCCCTTGGGTATTTGTTTATTGTATGTTTTCAGTGTGCATAGAGAGAAATCACAAATGCAGTTATTTAACATTAAGTGTAAGAGATGTTTGTGCTGTTCTTTTGTCCTGATAAAATGAAGGATGTGAATATAGTAAGGAATGAAAAAAGATGAGAGAGTAAAAAAAAGTTTTGAAATGTTTCACAGGACAAGGGATCACATGACTCCATCCCCATGAGTGTAAAGGTCACATGATCTCTGGGCACACAGCCCATTTGCACACAGGCCACGGAGCCTCATTCATGCAAGTTTATTTCAGCCACAACAGGACATGAATGAAACACATAGATAAGTTTTGGAGGTTGGATTAGTTTCAGCATGAGTAAATTGTTGACAAAATAATTGAGGCAAAGCCGTGGCGTTGGAATAGAACGTTTCCTTCCTCATTTAGATTAATAGTCAATCTGCTCTATCTGCCCCAGGGAATTACAGGAAGCCCTCCCATCAGTGTCTCTGGGGGATGTTCTTGTTTGTCCAGCACCAGAGCATCCAATGGGCTGATCCCTTCAGCTTTATTTTCCATGGTTTCAATTGGGATTCACTGGAAATTTTCTACTTCAGTTGGTCAAGTACCACAGCTGCTGGAAACGGCTTTGGATTTTCATTCATTTACTGTCTTCACTGTTGGCTTTTCAGCTAACTACCACCAATCCCAACTTAGTTCTTCACAGCAACAGGCAGCAATTCAAAGTTCAGAACCAGGTCAGCTAAATGCATCTGCTACCAGCTCAGCTAACTAGAACAAACAACAGCTGACTAGAACAAACAGCAGCTAAAAAGAACAACAGCTGACTAGAACAAACATCAGCTGACTAAAAGAAACAACAGCTAACTAGAACAAACAAAAACTGACAAAAAGAAACTACAGCTAACTAGAACAAACAACAACTACCTAAAACAACAGCTGACTAGAACAAACAACAGCTAACTAGCGCTAGCACCAGCACAGTTTGTAGCTCTTAGTACCTCAGCGTTTCACAGCAGACGACAGCAGATAACAGTTCAGTAGGTGTTAAACTGTCAGGACATATCTAGTATCATTGAACAGGGGTGGTGTTCATTTCTATAAACACAGAGTAGCTTTTATTAGTTACAGCATGCAAAGGAAATGCATTTATAATGGTGGTCATGTTATGTGCATATAAAGTGCGCATGATACATTAGTTATAATAAATTATAAACATATTCAATAATTAATTCATATGACTCATTCATATTCATATGATTCATTTTTATTTGTACTTATATAGTTTTAGAGAGTGTGTATTTCAAATAATTGCAGAAACCTATTTCAGAAACATGTTTATGGATTTACAGCAAGTTTCCCATGCACTAAAACACATGCAGAAACTGTTGCAATGGTACATAATGTACAGTTCCACTATCAGCTGGTTAGGAGTCTAGTGCCCCTGTCCCCCACCCGTCTACCCCTGCACTATGTTATCATTTTGGAGTAAACTGCCAGTCCTGCTGGAGTCATACTATTCCCTATAAGGCCTTTGTTTGGGACTTCACTTGCTCTGCTGTTTAGGTCTTCAGCCCACTCCAGAGAATCTGCCATATATGGGCATCGCAGCATGAGACTACAGATCAGCTGCAAAAGCCAAAAGGAAAGAGATAAATCATAAAGCATTGCTGTGGCAATTAAAGTTTAGTTGCATATTTGTCTGTATGGACACCTACCATGCTGTATCTGTGTTCCAGCAAGTGTTTAGTCAAACTGTAGAAATTTAATTCTTGTTTCCCAGCCATGATTCTGAGATCTAAAACTGGCCTTGTGACCTGTGGGAATATGTACCGGGTAGCAGATGACAACTTCAGTGGGACTTTTGCTGTGTATGAGCTTCATCTCCCATCACACACACACTGGCTAATGTCTTCCCTTGGCTAACACATACTACACTTAGTATTTTGCAGTTAAGTATATAACGTATAAGAAGTGGAAACAGGATGTTATTGTAAGCTTTAAACATTTGCCACAAGGATTATTAGTGTGCAAGTAATCTTTGTGAAAGATATTTCCCCTTTAGAGGTAAAGATACCCAGTGGTTGTAGAGTACACGTCTCTTTGAGAAATAATGATGCATTATAAATCATCCATACATTCTACACCTGCTGAGTTCTACTCAGCAAATGTTAACAGTTAACATTTTATTATTACATTTAACATTACATTTAACAGCTACTATCCCAAGGTATCAACCCCTGTTAAATTAAGGGCTTGTGACATGCCATTATAGTATTTTAAAGGCAATTTCAAAACAGGGAGTGTGTGTGCATTCATGCAAATCACCTGTTGTACTGTTCTGTTTAGCTGTCCCTGACTAACAGCAAGATGGCTAACAAGACCATTAGCGAGGATGAGAAGTTCCTCTTCGCAGACAAAGACTTCTTCAACAGCCCTGTGGCGCAGGCTGACTGGGCTGCCAAGAAGCTGGTGTGGGTTCCCTCGGAGAAACACGGCTTCGAAGCGGCCAGCATGAAGGAGGAGAAGGGGGACGAGGTCCTAGTGGAGCTGGTTGATAATGGGAAGAAAATTACGGTCAACAAGGACGACATCCAGAAGATGAACCCTCCCAAATTCAGCAAGGTGGAGGACATGGCTGAGCTCACCTGTCTGAACGAAGCCTCTGTACTGCACAATCTGAGGGAGAGATACTTCTCTGGACTCATCTATGTGAGTAGGCAGAAATGAAAATCACAGACTTCTGTTACATAGACTGAACAAATTAAAAGTGTGCTTGGCATTCTCTTATTAAGAACGTTAGGTGGTAGGTATGCCTGTTACAGCCCATCACAGGACAGTGCAGAATGAATGTTTATTTTCAGGTTTTACCTCTAAGGTTAAGATTAAGTTTTATTTTCAATATATCATGTATCAGTTCTACAGAGTTCTAATTATGTAATAAAATGTATCAAATTGTCAAATAATAATCTAATTTTATTTCAGAACAAAAGATTGCACAGTAGGATGTCCTACTGTACAACCGAGCTATACAAAAAAACTCTACCACCTCAAATATAAGTACCCAACTCCCTCAAAAGTCATAAGATTCATCTAGTTTAAAAATGACAGAGAATGTTCCAGTCAGTTTTTATATCACAAAACAATATGCTTTTAATAATATGCTTTTACCAATATGCTTTTAAAGCAAATATGGTGCCAAAATCCTTTATTTGACAGCAGATGAAAAAAACACTGATCCAGTATATTTTCAACCCCTTTAGACTAGTATTTTGCAAAACCAGCTCCATTTGCTGCATTACGTCTGTTGAATTAAGTTAATACTTATTTTGCACACTGTTTGGGAGCATATTTGGTACAAATTAAGGTTGTGTTGATGTTTGTTGACCTTAGCTTTCAAATGGTGCCATAGTTTGTCAGTTTGATTGAGACTTTGGCTTGACTACTGTAGAACAATCACCTTCTTTTGTTTAACAACTCCTGTGTTGACATGGTTTGGTTTGGAATCATTATCCTGCTGAAAGATGATGGTTCTCCTAACCTTTCATTTTTCAGCAGACTAAAGCAAGTTGTTTTGCAGTATTTCTCCCTTTTGGGACCATTTTAACAAGCTGCCACACCACTGAGGGAAAGCATCTACACAGCATGATGATGTTGCCATACTTCAGAGTTGTCGAGGATTGGGAAGTGTGAGGATGGTGACACATATAGTGTATATATAGCATTTTGGCCAAAGCATTTTGTGGAATTATTTATCTCATCTGACCACCAAACTATACCTGGCATTTTAGCCAGGTCACTGAGGCTTTCTGGCAAACTCCATTTTGATGTGTTTTCCTTCAGTAGTGACTTCTTTCTAGTCACCCTCACATACAGCCCATGTGCAGAGCTCTTGATAAATTTCACTTGTGCACCTTCACTCCAGTTTCAGACACTGAACTCAGTAGCTCCTTCAAAGTGACTGTTTGGCTTCCATCATAAGTCCTCTTGTTTCTCTGACCCTGAGTTTGTCTAGGCAGTGTCTACATGGTATTGATACAAGTGCTCACTGGGATATCAAAGTACTTGTATACAGTTTTGTAGCATTTTTGTATCTCGTCCATCTCTATAACCTTTTCTCTAATTTCTTTATTTCCTTAGAATACTTTTTTGGTCTTTGATTTCACTTCTTTCCTTCAACTTTACAGTCTGACCAATCATACTTTGTTTAAGCTTTTTGTAAAGAAAAGGTGGCCCTTTTAATGATTCACAGGTAAAAGCCAACTGTGTCCTTTTTGTTATTTTATTTATTTATTTATTTATTTATTGGCGCTCAAAAAGGTCCATCCAAGAACTGAGGAAGAGGCTCCAATGCACAGCACTGCAGGACTGAACCTGTGGGGTTTATATGGGTGCTAAACAAAATGAGGAACCGGTGTGCTGAATTAAAAACAGGGTGATTGGGACCGTGGGAGTGTTTTGCTGCCTTGACGTGATGGAGTGGGCGTGTCCCTAGTGCTGGGGGACTGGCCTCCCATGACAGTGATGGAGTGGGTGTGTCCCTAGTGCTGTGGGACTGGCCTCCTGTGACAGCTCTGTGTTTTATTATTTTAGATTTTAGGATGTTTGGATATTGGTATATTAGGACATTTTCAATATATCCTTTTTCTAATAGTATTATTTTTACCATGGCTACATTTGCTGTAGATCTGTGGTGGCAATAACTAGAAATCTTCCAGAATTTATGACATATGGTATAGGTGGTAGTGTGTGGCCTGCCTATATTTGCATTAAAAATGTGTCAAAACCACACCTTTACCTTGTGTCATGGCAAGGTAAACATTGCCATTTCTGCATGTCATCAAATAACTACATTCCTCAAGCCAATACATAGTACAAATGCAAAAGTGTATTCAGTGCATCCTCCGAAAGTCTGAGCAAACAGTATACTGGAACCTGCATAATCAAATCTGCTTGTTCAAAAGAAGAATATTTCATATATTATGTTATCATATAGTTTAGCACAGCACATTGGTTCTCATAAATGATAATCGTAACACATTAAATAGTATTGTGCTAAAATACAGCAGTAGAAATGCATTGAGTCTGTTGGCATTTTCTTTTGCTTAGACCTATTCTGGCCTGTTCTGCGTGGTGGTGAATCCCTATAAAATGTTGCCCATCTACTCTGAGAAGATCATTGATATGTACAAAGGCAAAAAACGGCATGAGGTTCCACCACATATCTACTCCATAACAGACAATGCCTACAGGAACATGATGCAAGGTAAGTCCAGAAACATACAAACATGTTACAAAGCCTGCTAAAGTAGCAGAGCTTTACTGTTGGTACAACATATATATGTGTGTCTCAGTTTATGTGGCAAAGATGGCACAGTTCTGTCTCTCAGAAGAGTGTGACTGAAGAGAGTGTTAATGGGGTTTTTTTTCTGTGATTTTTTTTTAATGTTAGTTAGCTCACCTTCCTGAGGTGACATTCGTCTTACTGAGAGATGGGACCTAAAATTGGCCCTGAGAGAAAACTGCCTGTGTGTAGGGTTTCCTTAAGGTACTGCTGAAATGTATACATTTCTGAGGAGAGTTGCATGGTTTGGGTTTCCTGCTGTTGCCCTAGCACATCCCGAAGTGCTAAAGAAGTATCATCTCAAAATGTTACCACAAATGGTGTGGCCTCTTAAGAAACAGATGCTCTTGGTTCTTTGAAAGTCTCATGAACTTTGCTCTTTCGAACTTCAGTGTCAAGCATATCGAAGTACTCTTTTCTCATTCGTATGAAAAGCTTATGAAAAGTGATTAGTGTCTTTTTTAAGTGCCCTGTGACAGCTCTGAGAGCTGCTAGTAGTAGTGATGGTAGTGATGTGGTTGGCGCTGTGTCTTAGAGACAGAGAAAGATAGCAGCTGCAAGATATCCAACGTCTTTTGTGAATAACAACCTTGTGAACACCCTCATCATTACAGTTATGCTGAGAGTTATGCTTGTTGATTTGAGCTACTTGTATTTTATGGATTTTTCTTTTTGGCTTCCAGAACAGTAAGTAAGTTAGTCACCCACTGAGTCATGCTGCCCTTAATCACAGATTACAAGCAGTAGAATAAGTTAATGGTTAAGTTACAGGTTAAATACCTAAATTGTAAACAGAGTCAGCTTTAATTCTAGTTTAGTTTACTTCACATTTATTTATTACCATATCATATATACAGTAATGCATATAGGCAGAAAGAAGCTTTACAGCAAGTAGCTATGGTAAGGCCTAACAAATACTAAGTACTAAAGTAAGTAAGTAAACTCAAAAAGGGAAAGTCATCCACTTCTGTCTTACTGTAGGAAGTGACTGAGCAATATTCAGACAAATATTTAAAAGATTCATTGTGCTATACTCTCTCAGGAGGGAGACTGTTCCACGCAATTCTATAGAGCGCATATTGATCCATTTTTGCCAGAGAATAAGAATTTGAAAAAGAAAAAACCTTGAAAACATATATTTATTCCAAATCAAATATTCAGGAATAAATATACCTTATACTTCAAAGAAGTTAAGTGGTTCACCTCCTATTATTTATTTGATAAGATCTTGGTAGATACTTGACAAAACAAGGCTTGAAGAGAAAATGAAAGAGCATTCAATACAAGTGAGAAAAATATTGAGACATAATTGTGGGAAGGATGCAAGTCCACTGTTAAAGCCCTGAAAATCCCACGAAGCTCCATGTAGTTCATCAAATAGAAGTGAAAGAAACATCAAACTACAGCCACACTGCTCCCTATCTGGAGAAAGAGCACATGGGTTAACCAGCAATCCCCAAGACAGGCAGGAAGTTTGTTTGGACAAAGCATTGGCTGAAAACCAAGCATCTTTGCTTGCTTAAAACCAGGTAAACAGTGTCCAGAAGATATTGTGAATATATGGCAGAAAGTCTTATGGAAACATTTGGCCTGAGTGTGAGTGTGTATAGATGCAACTAGAAACAGCAGGAAGAGCTTTATTTTAGAAGGCTGGTCTTCTGCAGAGATGTCAAAATGTGAAGTATGTGCATGGTGCACATTCCAGATAAATCTTAAACCAAAAAAAGGAAAATGGAGAATAAGTTTGGATTGCATTATGGCAATTAATCACAATGTAAAAGCAACACTGGAGAGAATTAAAAATAGTATAGCTGTCCTTGAGTCCTGACCTTAAACTGACCATAGTGGGGAACACAAGTGTTACCATTATATGAACAGAAACAGAGAGTTAAACACAACTAAGATAAAGATGACTATGACGTAATGCACGTAATTTCAGTAAATTACTGTTATCACACATGGAGAGGTATTGGCTCATTTATGAATAATAATTCTTATTGCACCTAATGTGCAGTAATAGTGTTCTATCAAACAGGTGCAGGTGATGTGTGATATGACTGCAAATTGATTAATGAATAGAGATAGTACTGTTGTATAGCTGTTAGTGATACAGTTTAGACAAACATTTTGCACAGGATACAATATGCTTGGTGCACAGAGAAATGTTAGTTGGTTGTTTTAACTTCAGATGGAAACACAGTGTCAACATTCTGCTGATTAGTGCTGGTTTGGATAAGATATTGTTGTATTGAAGAAGTTTGCACTGCACTGTCACCACTTGTTCTTGCTTAAAAGCAAATTGCACAATGCATAGAACATGTACACCCCACACCCATATTAGAAGATGCTAGCTGCTTACATTCCCCAAGTAAGAATAAAGCTTGGCAGTATGGCAGTACGGAGAGAGCAATGGCAGTGGTGGCTTCATATCTTCATGCTGTGAAGAATCCCATTCCTGTTAAGGAGCTTATACTGCTTTGCCTTTGAAGTGGAGCAGGGCTGATGTTCTAAGCCTGGGCAGGGGACATCACTTCTTATCAAATCAAATGTTCTGGAGCCCATGGCAGGCTCCGTGTGAGTGTGTTGAACTCCAGAGAACTGCAAGGTGTCCTGAGCTCCGAGAAGGATCTGAGCAGACATGCTGGCGCAAAATGCTGCTGGCTGCCTCAATTATGGTTGAAACAAAGAGGCTACTAATGAGAGAGAGAGAGAGAGAGAGAGAGAGAGAGAGAGAGAGAGAGAGAGAGGTGCCATTTTGAATGTGTATCTTATTTCTTTCTCTTCTTTTCTGTCTGATTTAATCTTTGCTGCTATTCTTGCTCTTAATCCTTCTGTGTAGGAAATCAGTTGGTATTACACCAGTATCAATATGGCTTTGTCAGCCTCCAGTTTCGTCACTGCCACCCCAGTGCTATTTGTTTGGGTGTGGTGCAGATAGGCAGTGCACTGTGCACTGCAGTCCCAGTTGCTGTGTGTTTGGATTTGGGTTTTTTGAGTTCTGGAGGCCCTGGCCTGTGCCTTAATTAGGAAGTAAGAGACGAGCAGGCTGTATATTGTGCGTGGACTCCTGCCCAGCTCCAGTCATATCCAAGCTGAGCAATGCTGTCAAAGAATGTTTACAGCTATTCAGAGTCCCGTAAAGCAGATGAGGCTCTCATAGAGCAGGGACACCAAACTGAAGCCATGAATGGCAGGAAGGGACATGAGCTTATAGTTTTGTCAGTTGTATAAAAATTCTGTTTTTTATATATGTTCAACAAGAACATAAGAATTGAATAATAGAATTCCCCACTTTAAAACATTAGCTTGAATGTACCAATAAATTCTCTAAACCTTATAGAAGAATGTGTGTTATTTTTTGCTAAGTCATTACAATGGCATTTTAAAACAGCATTAGGTTATGGATGGAGTTTTTTGTCTCTACAAATTAGCTTGCAAGGCTTTGCTTGCAAGGCTGTGTTTGGAAAGCAGCCAGAAGACTCCATTTTCCCTTGAACATCAGTGTCAGGCTTCCACCATGCTGTACTTTTCTTGCAGTTCAGACTTTCAGCTCATTAATTTTTTTTCTTATTAAAAGGGCTGATTTGACTGAGCTAAAATTACGACTTGATTTAATAACTTTTTTCTTGTTGCTGTTCTTTTCCTACAGATCGTGAGGACCAATCTATTCTTTGCACGTGAGTAAATATTCTTCGGTATACACAGTTCACTCTTTAAGAAAGCATTATGTGTAAAGTAACGTGTAGTAAGTGCTCCAGAGAATTGCACTTTATTTGTAATAACTTCTAGTGTTTCCACATGAAGGAAGATAGACTGAGTCCTCTTAAACTGATCAGTACTAGTAACAAGTTTATCTCAAGTATACATCAATTTTGAGTGCGAGATCTCTATTGAATGTTTTTATAGACTAAATGAAGTGCCTTTGATAGGCATATACATTTGATTTGACAAAGTAATTTATTCTGAGATTAATTTCTGTTAATGTCTGCTGTGGGAAAAACAGCTAGCAAGTTGCTACATGGTTTCACACAAGAGTCTGAGTCACCCCAGGAAATGTTTCTTCTGTTTGTGTTTATTATTGTCCCTCAGCAGTGGGAACCAAGCAGTGGGGTCTCCTCAGGCCTCCAGCCTATTTACAGGAAATCTGCCATATGTCTTGATGAGAAATCCAGATAAGATGGTGTTTAGCCTGGGTTTAACATTTATTTGCAATGTTTGTTTGTTTGATTTGTTCCTCAGAGATAATATGGCATTTTTTTCCCCTTAAATGCCCATATTCTATTTGGAAGAAATATTTTTTCTGACATTCTGCCTAATGCAGAATTCTGCCTTGAATAATTTAATTTTCATCATAAACTTTTCTGGCCTGTGTATTTAGCAGTAGAAGGAATGGAAACCGCCCTGCTATGCAGTAGGACAGCCTATCCTCTGATTTCATCAGTTAGTTTCTGTAATGTTCCACACAGGATTCTGATTTGGATAGTTTTGGAGGGGCTCTTGTAAACTTCCTGCTGTATAACAGTACTGTCAAAAATATTAGGAAAAAGTTTATTTTAGATAAGCTTAAGTGCTATCTATGATGGATATTTGGGATTATGGTTTGCCCTTTTCAGAGTCTTTAGGGGTTCTTCTGTCTGTCTACCAAATAATTTACACAGAAAAACATGTAGAGCAGTTCCCTTCTCTTAGGTCTCACAACTCTGCTCTAAGCACTGATTCACACAGAAACACTTGTACCTTGTATTTAAAACATGCTTGTGCCTGTAGCTCTGATACACACAAAACAACTGGTGCCCAATAGAGTTTTACACAGGTCCACTCATGCCTCATATCACTGATATCACTGATACACTTAGAAATATTTGTGTAGCGTGCACACACACACACACACACATGCATTTGCATCATAGTCTAGTTTGATGACACAGAGTCTTTAACACACTGTAACATTGGTTGTATTCCAGCACTGCTGTTACTTATTGGTTATGAATTTATATATAACTGTTATTTGTTATGAATTTATAAATGGTTCACTGTGATCCTACAAAATTATTAAAACAGTGTGTATAAATGTATATTAAGAGTGGAGTAACATTCTTCAGCATGGGGGTGAAAGGTTGAAAGGAAAAGAGATGGGCGCCTTTTTCTTATCCTGTCAGGCATCTTAGACTGCTACAAAGCATCCCACACAAATTTAGCCTTTTATCGAAACATGTGTATATGTATGTGCGTGTACATATATGTGTGAGCATGTGTGTATGTATGTCCAGAGAGAGGAGAGAGACAAAGAAAGCTGGGGGAGCCAGTGCAGCTTGAGACAGTGCAGCTCTTTAGAGATGAGCAGTCGTTCCTGCAGCTCCTCTAGCTGCTCTGTGTAGTAAAACTCATGCAGGATCCCCCTGCACTCTGATGCTCTTCTCATTCAATTACTTGGGACTGATTATTTGTTTACTCAGATTTCCTTGTTTACTTTGCTTTCCTAGATCAATCAGCTCTCCTTCTTAGTGTTGCTGTGGTTGTTAAAAAACTAATGTTAACATTAAAGCTAACGTTAACCCTTCCCCCTTCACAACTAACTCCTCCTTCAGAAGTAACCAGTGATTAAGGTTGTATTTGTTTGTGCCTCGATTTTGCAGGGGTGAGTCTGGAGCTGGAAAGACCGAGAACACTAAGAAGGTCATCCAGTATCTAGCGGTTGTGGCCTCATCCCACAAAGGCAAGAAAGACACGAGCGCTGTAGGTATCTGCATTCCGCTGGGTACCAAACAACCACATGGTGGAACCACCGGTCTATCAAACAGCCACACAGACAAGGGAAATAGTGCAGTCCTGTGTAATGTGTTCAAGTTTATGATCAATTAAAATATCACTTTTGGCAGTTTTAGATATGCTTTTCTGTGGGGCAGATCCAGTGCTCCCATACCAGGTCAAATGGTTGTTTTTACAGTTTATTGGTTAATATAATGTTTCAGTTAACTGGAAATTATTGTTTAAACGGTGCATGTAATTTAAGGACTACATGCAGGATACTATTCAGAGGTGGGGAATTAATAGTTTTAATAAGGTTTTTAGAAGCCTTGCATTTAAACAAGAACATCCTAGAATAATAATATAAATGTTTTGATTGTTTCACATTTGTCTGAAAAAAAAAACCTAGTCACAGGTTTGTTAAAGACCAACCAGTCAGGGTTTATGTACTGAAAGAAAGATAATATTGCCATTTAATATAATGTCACTGTAACTGGGGCACTAGCTTTCATTCTTCATTGTTAGTCTTTTTATGATTGAATTTCCCTTTAATAGAACAGAAACATTTAGTTCAACAGTTGATCTAACAACACTTTCCCCCAACTAGCAACATTCAGGACAACAGTTGGCCTATGTGAGTAAAAGTGAATGCCCAGAGTTTCTTTTTGTGTGGGTTTGCGTGCTAGTGGGCGTGTAAGTATGTGTGTGTGTGTGTGTGTGTGTGTGTGTTACATTTGGTCCAAGATCTGCATGCCCAACTCACAGCAAGTGAAAATTGAATGAGAAAGTCTTACAAGTAGGGGCACTCACGGTAGGAAGAGAGTGTGTGGTGATGCAGTGGAGTTCACCGTAAATGCTTAAATGTTTTCTCCAAAATGCTCTAAATGAGAAGAATCACATGGAAAATCATAGCAGGAAATTTAAGACTGAGGTAACTCTTTCTTTGCCAGAGGCTGGAGTCTGGCACTGAAACAGTCAGTCAATCAGTCCTAGAGCACAGTGTGTGAGCATGCTAATATATATCCTTTTGGTTTTATGATCTTATTTCCTGTCTCATCTTTCCATATTCACCTAATCAACTACAGGTTAAAACACCCTCTGTTAAACTCATATGTATATGTTCTAGGAATTCATAATGCATTATAACACTTTTTTACAAGCCTGCACTAAATGTGCAAAAGGTCCAGAGAGGTTAGATATCAAGTGAACATGGGATTCCTATTAAAACAGATACACCTGAAACATGTCTCATAATGGAGTCTTGTAATGTTTGTGTTATAGCTGATTATGAATATGTTTTGCCTATGATATTTATATGAGCTTCATAGAGGGTGTGTGTAGTGGTGTGTGAGGGCAGTAGCCATAGTGTCACTTCTTATGCACAGTTTGGACTTGAGCACCACTTCTGATAACCCTTTCACAACAGTAAACATATCTAATGTTCAGGGTTCCAAACCCTCTGAGAATGTTGAGCTCGTTAGTCTTCCAGCTAGGGTCTTTCCCAAATAAGGATATGTACATGCCAGTGAGTCAGAGAGGAATCCCATATCCCACACCAGTTCAGAGGGGTTCGTGTATCCGCTGACAAGACTCCTACTGTGCCATGGTCTCTGCTGCAGGAGAACTGGGGGAGAACGTCAAATGTTTTGGAGTCCTTTTCCCATCGAAACCTGCAGTGTTTTTTATGAACTTTTTTTTTTTTTTAGGATTTCTGTCCTGTCTTTGTTCTTCACAACAGCTTGGGAGGAGCTGTCTCTGTTATCTCTCCTTTTCCCTCCCTTTTGCCTCCCCAGGGGTTTACAGGGTTCTCCTTTACTTCTGTCTCTCTGTGCGTGTGTGTGTGCGTCAACATCTGCAGCTTCCAGCACTCATCTGTCTCTGGTACATATCTTCCTTTTACACCATTTCCCTCTTGCTGTGTTTAGCTTTCTGAGTTATGAGTGCTGCGTTTCTGTGTCTGTTCGACCGACGCATCAGAAATGACCGCCTACCTACGCACAAATCCATCAGAGGAGTCCTGTGATGTTTGTGCTTGTTAGAAGTCCACGTTTATGTGAAATCTGCAGTTACGAGTGTCCAGTTTTATAATGGAATATTTCAGTTCATTTTATACAAAACCTGGGATGAGCGGAAGATGACTTTTCAGTTGCTCAGTTACACCTCTCTTTAATCTCTCTTTGATCTAAAGGATTACAGAATGTCACACTTTTTCAAGCTAACATCAGGAAAGACCTGTTAAGGGCCATAAACATACGAGATTTACAATTCTACCATTATATCTTAGTGTCATAATAATTCAAATGTTTGGATATTAAAGTCCTTTAAATTTGAGCCATTAGCCAGTTAGTTTATATGCCAGTGAGTTTCCTTTATATGTCTGTTCTTCGTGGTGGTCCTGCATGTCTCCCTCTCCTCTTTGCTGCTATATTAGTTTTCATCTTTTTTTTCTCACCCTCTAAGGCTATAAAATATGATAATCCACGTTATTGCAATTTATGATTGTCTGGGCTGGTCTGTAGGGGGAGCTAGAGAAGCAGTTGCTGCAAGCCAACCCCATTTTGGAGGCTTTCGGAAATGCGAAGACTATAAAGAATGACAACTCATCACGATTCGTAAGTTTAAGGCTTAATAGTGTTGATATTGCACTTTAAAAACTCAAATAAATAGCATAATGTTAATGCTTTCAATCCTCTGTGTTTTCCACAGGGGAAATTTATCCGCATTAACTTTGATGTGACGGGCTACATCGTTGGAGCCAACATTGAAACCTGTATCTTTATTCAACCAGAGCAGTTTTGAATTTGACATTGCTTCCTCAGTATCAGGGCCACATATTTTCAACCCCTAAAACTAACCCTAAATAACATAACCCTAATCCCAGCCCTAGCTCTTCATAATCCTATACCTAATCCAGAGCTCCAGCATAGTAAGAGTAAAGTCATATAGGGCTTGATATTCAACTGACAGGTTTATTGTCACTCCCGTTGGGTACAGTGAGATTATGAAGTGTTTCCTTAATGCTGCTCCTCTCTCAGACCTGCTGGAGAAGTCACGCTGTATCAGACAGGCCAAAACAGAAAGAACCTTTCACATCTTCTACTACATGGTGGCAGGAGCAAAGGACAAACTACGGGGTAGGAGTTTCCGGGAAATGTATTATTTATTGCTTCATCGTCTTGACAAGAAAACACATTGCTGAACACTCCTAAGGAACTTAGTTTGAGAAAGGACTACCTGATTCTGTATGGCTCAGGCTGTATGCCTGTAATTATTAAGCACACATATACAAATCACTTATGTCTGCAACTGGCTGGTGTGCCCACATGGCACACGATGGAAATTTCTGTCATTTGCTTTCAATTATACCTTACTGGACAAAATAGCTGATAATACAATAACTTCAGGAAACAAGGCCTGAACAATGAGAAACAGAGAGAGATAATGTATTATTTCCATTTTCTTCCCATTTCAGATATTAATACTGTTGTTCGTTCTGCTGTCCATGCTACTGTTCACCCTATCGTTAATGTTGTCCTCCTATTTACCCACCAGAGGAGCTGTTGTTGGAGAACTTCAACAAGTACCGCTTCCTCGTGGAGGGTCATGTGCAGGTCCCAGGGTCACAGGATGATGAAATGTACGATGAAACTATGGAAGCCATGACTATTATGGGCTTCAATGAGGAAGAGAGAATAGGTAAGAACATTCAGAAACTGTGTATGTTTGTGAAAACATTTCTTGATGTTTTGTGCAAAGATACTACAGAACAGGCTGTAGTGGAGAGAGTTTGTTTGATTAAGGAACATTCGAAAAACAGAATTTTGCTTCGGATAAAAGAGAACTTGAACTGTCTTCATTCCGGTCTTCCTCTCCAGGTATCCTCAAGGTTGTGTCAACTGTGCTGCAGCTTGGAAACATTGAGTTCAAAAAGGAGAGGAATCAGGAGCAAGCTACCATGCCCGACAACACATGTGAGAACTCATGCAGGAATGTCAGAATATCTACTTTTAAGACCCAAAGATGAAAATATGGGAAAGGTTCTGAAAATTAACTCTCATGTGGTCCCTCATAGCTGCCCAGAAAGTGTGCCATCTCTCAGGTATTAATGTGACAGACTTCACCAGAGCCATTCTGACTCCTCGTATCAAAGTGGGTCGTGAGGTTGTACAGAAGGCCCAGACCAAAGAACAGGTAACATGCTAAAGCTGTCCACATATCATTAAGATGTTGTTTTTAAATACATATGTATTAGATTTAATTTATTGAAACATTTCTGAAAAAATTAATCTTGAGCTGTGATTTCCCAGGCTGATTTCGCAATAGAAGCACTGGCAAAGGCCACGTATGAGCGCTTGTTCCGCTGGATCCTAGGTCGGGTCAACAAAGCCCTGGACAAAACAAAACGTCAAGGCGCTTCCTTCTTGGGCATTTTGGACATTGCTGGTTTTGAAATCTTTGAGGTTTGAACACTTCCATGCTGGTCAAGCAATAGGTTGCAAAAATCCTTCAAAAGAACAACAACTGAAGTATTTCTAATCCTTCTGCAGGACAACTCCTTTGAGCAGCTGTGCATCAACTACACCAATGAGAAGCTCCAGCAGCTCTTCAACCACACCATGTTCATCCTGGAGCAGGAAGAGTACCAGCGCGAGGGCATTGAGTGGAACTTTATTGACTTTGGCCTTGACCTGCAGCCCTGCATTGAGCTGATTGAAAGGCCGGTAAGTGTTATTTTGTTTGTGTTTAATGTCAGTTTGAGGTGGCTCCACTTGACTCTCATTTGCTTGTACTAATACCCCAACAGAACAACCCACCTGGCATCTTGGCTCTACTGGATGAAGAATGCTGGTTCCCCAAGGCCACAGACATTTCCTTTGTAGAGAAACTCTGTAACACTCATGTCAATCATGTCAAATTTGCCAAACCCAAACAGCTGAAGGACAAAACTGAATTTTCTGTGTTACATTATGCTGGAAGGGTAAGTTTCCAAAGGTTGGCAATTGTTGCCAGAATGTATTTTTGAATATAACTGGAATCAGCTTGCCAGCCCAAAAACATAAGTTGAGATTGTTCAACTCTTAGGGTACTTCTTTAGCAGTACTGATATGGCCAGCTTGTATTCCTTGTGACCCAGGTGGATTACAATGCTGTGGCATGGCTAACCAAGAACATGGACCCGCTTAACGACAATGTCACAGCACTACTTAACAACTCTTCCAGTGCTTTTGTTCAGGATCTGTGGAAGGACGGTCAGTAGCAGGAGCTCAGGGCTTTGGAAATGAAGACTTGACTGAGAGCATTTCATGCTGTCACTAGCTTTAGGCCCTAAAAATTGACTAGTTGACTGAAAAGAAAAATGTTGCATAGTAAAATCCAATGGTAGTTCTACTCTGATGTACTATAGAAAGAGAAATAACCAATATTTAGGATTCTTTTTTTTTTTTTCCATGAAAATTCTTTCTGAAATTATATCTGCTTATATCGTAGTGGACCGTGTTGTTGGGTTGGAGACAATCGCCAAGATGTCAGACAGCTCCATGCCAAGCTCCTCCAAGACGAAAAAGGGGATGTTTCGTACCGTCGGCCAGCTGTACAAAGAGTCCCTGGCCAAGCTGATGACGACGTTGCACAATACGCAGCCAAACTTTGTCCGCTGCATTATCCCCAATCACGAAAAGAGGGTGAGTGTTTGACAATCTGGCAGTGTGGTGTGGAACTTACTGGCAATAAACTGAATTCCTAATCCCAAAGCTTCATGACAGCCCTGTGATCACTGATGAGATAAATACATTTTTATGATTTTAAATATGTTATATACGTGTGTGATATAGATACATTTCTGCTTATATGCTGAACTCAGTGTATGGTGTATGTGGGTATAATCTGTAGGCAGGTAAGCTGGATGCTAACCTGGTTCTGGAACAGCTCAGATGCAATGGTGTACTGGAAGGTATCAGGATCTGCAGGCAGGGATTCCCTAACCGCATCGTCTTCCAGGAGTTCCGTCAGCGGTTAGGACCTCAAGCACCAACCAAAGCCAATATTTTGCAACCACTGTCAAGAATATAGTGTTATGCAGTATTGCACAAAAGTCAGTTTCTCCTGTCCTTTGAAAAAAAATTCCTTATTCAATTAAATTATTCTTTCAATTGTGTGTGTGTGTGTGTGGGGGGGGGGGGGGTATTAGGACTGGATGGCTGAGAGTAAAAATAGCATTAAGTTGCCATTTGAAGCTTTGAGGAATTTTCTGTGCATTTTCTGGTATTGAAACATGAATAACTTGACCATTCTGACAGAAAATAAATAAATGAAAGGGGAGTTTCTGACTTTTGTACAGTACTGTACTAAACAAGTCTAATTCATGATTGTAGGTTTGGAAGTTTCTACATGCATGTTAGTTATATGTTACAGTGTGCTCTTCTTGTAATATGCCACTCAGCTATGAGATCCTGGCAGCCAGTGCAATTCCAAAGGGATTCATGGATGGCAAGCAAGCCTGCATTCTAATGGTAAATGTGAATTCTTGTGAATTGCAGCATTTACTACAGTTCAAACTATAATGCCTACTACTATACTGTCTATTGTTCTGACTTCTATAAGGTATATAGTATTGACCAAGAGTATTGATTACAATAGTGACTGCAGTGCTGTGTGTAGTACTGACTACTGTAATAATTACAATACTGACTGTAGTATTTGTTGTGGTACTGACTAGAATACTGATTGCAGTGCTTACTGAAGTGTCTGCCTGTCTTAGTTTCACAGTAATGCATTTCTTTCTTACATAAATCTTCCTCTTGCAGATTAAACACCTGGACCTGGACCCTAACCTGTACCGAATTGGTCAGAGTAAGATCTTTTTCCGGACTGGAGTACTAGCTCAGCTGGAAGAGGAGCGTGACCTGAAGATCACTGTTATTATAATTGCCTTCCAAGCGCAGGCCAGAGGCTTCCTTGCTAGAAAGTGAGAGTGGTTCTCAAATATGGTATCTGTAAAATGCGGCTAAAAGAAAATTCAAAGTCCATTATCCATCTGAGCATGTTTGTGTGTTTTCCTGCAGGGCATTTGCCAAGCGCCAGCAGCAGCTTACTGCTATGAGGGTGATCCAGAGGAACTGTGCTGCCTACCTCAAGCTCAGGAACTGGCAGTGGTGGAGACTCTTCACCAAGGTGAACAATGTTCAACAGGCCTACACCTGAGCCTGTGTGTATTTACCTGCTGTAGGTTATGCATTGAATGAGAATGGCTGAACTGTGTGCCTTTACCTGTTGCAGGTTAAGCCTCTACTGCAGGTGACCCGTCAGGAAGAGGAGATGAGTCTGAAGGAGGAGGAATTGCAGAAAACCAAAGAGTCTGCGCAGAAATTTGAGACCGAGCTCAAAGACATCACACTAAAACACACACAGGTGCAGCCTTCAGAAAAAACTTGGCCACACACTTTGGGTGATTCATCTTCAGCACCCACAGATTGATGTGCTTCAGCTCTACATCACTCGCACTGACAGTGCTCTGATGGAGCTGCTGTTCGAGAAATTTCCGAAGTGTAAAGCTAAGCTGAATGATGTTCACGCAGCTGGTGGACGAAAGGAATGCCCTGCAGGAGCAGCTGCAGGCAGAGACGGAGCTGTTCGCAGAGGCTGAGGAGATGAGGGTGCGCCTGGCAGCCAAGAAGCAGGAGCTGGAGGAGATCCTGCATGAGATGGAAGCTCGGCTGGAGGAGGAGGAGGACCGTAGTGCCTCCTTGCAGGTGGAAAAGAAGAAAATGCAGCAACAGGTCCAGGTGTGTCTCACTGACCACTGACTGTATACTGGAAGACAAGTACATTTAAACTCTACATGCAAATGCATACACTCACTGACTACAATATTAGAAACACTAAATCAGAGGAATTCAAATAACAAGGGTCCACAATGACCAGGTCCTACAGATTTTCCAAAATCCCATTATTAGATGTGATCAGTCAAGTGTGATGAGAAAGTGGCCAACCAATTACACAAATCATTTAATCAAGTGTATTTATATAGCAACTTTTAGAACATACATTGTCGCAAAACATCTTTACAGAAAGAAACCTTGAGTGGAACCAAGACTCAAAAGCAGGAACCCATCCTCTTCTGGCCAACACTGGGCACCTCAATAACAATAGTGCAAACAGTGAACAGAAATAACTAATGATAGTCTATTAATAACTTGTCTGATTATAAATAAGTTCCTGTTATCTAGGAGAAGTGTAAAATTAATTCCCTTAATTTTCCTTTATTAATTTCCATCTTAATTTCCCTGTGAGGACTATATATCAGACATAGTCCACAAGAGGTCCTAGCTTGTATCTTTAGTAATCAACTACAGGGGACTACAAAATCCAGGACCAGAGTTGGAATCAAGGTCCAGAACAGCACACTCCATAGGAACAATAGCATAGCTTTGCTCTTATCATGGACCACTGTCAGTTTATCACTGTTACTATCAAGCAACACTGCTGATCCTGATAAACTTGACAAGTTCAACTTCCAGAGCCATGTCACTACTAAATGAGCATTGCTGTGTTGAGAATGGTCCTAAATAATATCTGGTGAACAGTGGTGCTGTGACTAGAAACTGCTGTGATGAATATGGTGGAACGTGGATGACAAATCAAACTAATATAAAATGCACATGTGTGCATTTAGGCACAGATTTATAGCAAAAGAAAGATATTCCCATTTGGTCTGTGGCTTTATTGAGATTTTCTCTTCATCAACAAAATTGTCCAAAAATGACCCCCCCCCCCCCTCCCATGTTGTTTCACCTCTGTTCAGGAACTAGAGGAGCATCTGGAGGAAGAAGAGGACGCTCGTCAGAAGCTGCAGCTGGAGAAGGTGACATGCGAGGGCAAGATCAAGAAGCTTGAGGACGACATTCTAGTGATGGAAGACCAGAACAACAAATTACAGAAGGTGCCTCTCCACCTTCTCACATCAACACGTGAATGACCATCATGTAACACTGTTTGAACAGATATGATATTGTGAATGTAGCAGCAACACTTTATCCACTGACAGCTGGTCAAAGTTTGATAACTGGCTGACCTGCTGCTGTGTGTGCAGGAGAGGAAGCTGTTGGAGGAGAGAGTGGCTGATTTCAGTGCTAATCTGGCTGAAGAGGAAGAGAAATCTAAAAACCTAACCAAACTTAAGAACAAACATGAATCCATGATATCTGAATTGGAAGGTGTGTACCATCAAAACCTATACAAATAATAATCCTATGCTGAAGTGACTGCTTTAAGTGAGGCCATCAGGGTGCAGTGTTACAGCATAATGGCATTTTTGTGACTTTGTCTGGTTAATGTCCTGTCCTGTACATGTTACATTGTTGTAGAAATTATGTACTTGGTATTTTTGCACAAATTAAGTGGTTGCCTGAAGAACTCTGTAAGACAATGTAAGCCAAGGTCTAAAATGTCCATGAATTAAAATGTTATGTATGTGTTCATATTGCTAAACAACAGGCTAAATGTTTAAAAAGTCTTCTCTTCCTAATTAATGTACAATAGCCAGATAACACAGAATGGCTCCTGAAAGTCACACCTCAATGAAAAATCAATTAAATCTCTAGAGCATTTCAGCCAGACTGGCCAACTCCATCTAGCTTCTGTGAGATGAGCTATGAAAGGTATACCTATGTAGCAACTACAGCATGTACGCCACTTTAGTTTGTAGCTGTAGTTGTAATTGAATTTTGGGAATCATGCAATAATTGTACACCACTGGATTCTTATGACCATGTACTATTTCCCACGAAGCATTTTACAGAACACACAAAAAATGAGTGGCATTCAGCCTGACAAGATTACAGGACAGACAAGAATCCAAGAATCCTGGCAGTACTTTAATGGTGGTTTCCTTTGATCTACAGTGCGCTTAAAGAAAGAGGAAAAGACCCGGCAGGAACTGGACAAATCCAAAAGGAAGCTGGAGGCGGAGTCCAATGATCTGCAAGAGCAGATTGCAGATTTGCAGGCTCAGATTGCCGAGCTGAAGGCCCAGCTCGCCAAGAAGGAGGAGGAGCTTCAGGCCACGCTCGGACGGTAACAGCTGGCCTAATGCTTCTTCCTCAAAAACAATTAACAGCTGAGAACCATATCAGCTTAGAGAACTTCTCTATCAGTCAGTGGTGCTCTCAAATTTCACTTAATGAGCATACAGCCCCAGGAAATGGAAAACTCCCACTAAAGTGACATTTGCTCTATCATAGCGAGGTGAATTGTGAGAATTTTTACTGTTTACTCAGGTTGGAGGATGAGACAGCTCAGAAGAATAATGCCTTGAAGAAGATTCGGGAGCTGGAGGGTCTCATCTCAGACCTACAGGAAGACTTGGAGTCAGAGCGCGCTGCCCGGAATAAAGCAGAAAAGACCAAGAGAGACTTGGGGGAGGAGCTGGAGGCCCTGAAGTCAGAGCTGGAGGACACCCTGGACAGCACGGCAGCACAGCAGGAACTCCGGTTAGTTCAGGTCCACCACCCAACAGACACCAAGGATGCAGACAAATGAGCGTAGCTCAGGTACGGTGTGGACCAGACAGAAATGATACTACAGAAAGGGGCGGGACTGAGGTTAGACTGAATAAGTGATTAGCAGGTGTGCTAATCAGTTTAAGGACTGCTTGAAGTGAGGAAAATGCAGTGTTGCCCTTGCATTAGTGATAAGAGCAGGTCTGAGGAGGTGGCAATGCAAACATGGTTTTACCAAAATGGGTTCAAATTTACTGTTGCATTTACATTTTTAAATGTCACAGATCCTCCTCCACCCTCCTTGTTGCAGGCGCATTTATTTTTGCCCATCAATGAACAAATATATAAATGCACGTGCACTCTACAAAATGAGTAAAATGTAACATTAGGTGCCTTTAATACAGGCACAAAATTAGAGGGAGAGAGAGAGAGAGTGTGTGTGTGTGTGTGTGTGTGTGTGTAAAGGTGCGCATGAGTGTGTTGTGAGCTCTACTCGCTGCTGATTCTGCAGGGCAAAGAGGGAGCAGGAAGTGACCCTGCTGAAGAAGGCGATGGATGAGGAGAGCCGTAGCCATGAGTCGCAAGTGCAGGAGATGAGACAGAAGCACACGCAGGCTGTGGAGGAGCTCACTGAGCAGCTGGAGCAAGCCAAGAGGGTTAGCGACACTCACACTCATGCGTTTGCTAATTCCAGCACGACACGTCATATAAAGCAGTAACATTAATAATTATGCCCATCCATCAAAAACTGCATGCAAATGTGGAGTTATAATTTTGTAAATGTCCCTAGGGATCACAATCTTTTTTATTTTCTTCCAAAAGCCCAAATTCATTGCTTTATTCCATCTCATAAATGGACCTTCCATTTAACTGCATGAGCCTTCCCGCCTTTGTATAATACAAGGTGGAGTCAGGAAGACTTCAGTGTGACAGTCTTCGCACAGCAATATCCTGATGCCTGCGGATGGGTTTCCTGTGATTGCTAGGTGAGGTCCAACCTGGAGAAGGCCAAGCAGGCTTTGGAGAAGGAGACGTCGGAGCTGACAGTTGAGATCCGCTCACTCTCGCAGGCCAAGCAGGACATGGAGCACAAGCGCAAGAAGGTGGAGGGCCAGCTAACAGAACTGCAGGCCCGCTTCAATGACAGCGAGAAACAGAAAGCAGAGCTAGGAGACCGTGTTTCTAAAATAACAGTGAGTGTCTTTTGCCATGAAGCAACTCTCTCTTAGAGACCCTACTTGTTATGTAGTAAGGGGGGTGCATATTGTAATAAGTAATGTAACAGTGGGTCCATAAGTGATAGTGGCTCCTCTTTCAGGTGGAATTAGAGAGCGTCACCAACCTCCTGAATGAAGCAGAAGGGAAGAACATTAAGCTGAATAAGGACGTATCCAGCCTGTCCTCTCAGCTCCAAGACACTCAGGTGTGCCACTTCTGCTCTTCCATGGCAACTTTAACTGTATCTGTTTATATAGCACCTTTCATATCTTGTAGCCTGAGAAACTAAACTAGCTAAACTAAAACTAAATCTAAAAACTGTTTTAGTGGCATTATCAATATAAAATTTTACATTATGAATGGCAATTTTTTTTATTTCTTCTTTTTTTTCTTTAATTACTTCCTACTAATAATTAAGCTTTATTTGTTTTATTCTTCCTTTAATAGTAAAAACATATTATTTATTCAGGTAACAGTCAGAGTCATAGGTCTTCACGGAACACTAAATTAAACTAGCATTGCTACTGACCTCTGACTCTCTCTACTGGAGGCCGAATGCTAAGATCTCATATGTTGGAAGCCGGAAACTGACCTCTGACCTGTGAGCTCTGCTATGGTTGTAGGAGCTCTTGGCAGAGGAGACAAGGCAAAAGTTGCAGTTCTCCACCAAGCTGCGACAGATGGAGGATGAACGCAACAGCCTGCAGGAGCAGTTGGAGGAGGAGACAGAGGCCAAGAGGAATGTAGAGCGACACGTCTCCACTCTCAGCATCCAGGTATACATGTTAGTCAGATTACTAGCCTTGGCCTGCACTACCCTGGAACCCATAACCACTACTTTGACTGTACATCATACTGTTTACTGCATTTACAGCTATCAGACTTTAAGAAGAAACTGGATGAGATGTCCGGGAACGTAGAGTTGCTGGAGGAGGGTAAGAAGCGTTTGCAGAGGGACCTGGAGGCATCTAACACTCAGTTTGAGGAGAAAGCAGCAGCCTATGAAAAGCTGGAGAAGACCAAGAACAGGCTGCAGCAGGAGCTGGAGGACATTCTGATGGATCTGGACAACCAGCGACAGCTGGTTTCCAACCTGGAGAAGAAGCAGAAGAAATTTGACCAGGTTTACTTTTATTTAATCATAAATGAAATATGAATAAGTTAACAAGTTAGGACAGTTCTTTGTTTTTGTTACTTTTGAATGTTTAATGTTGAAATGTTGTATAGAGTTTATGCTGCTGTTTATTTAGTCATTTAGCTTTGGCCAGAGGAACCCTTAACCAATAAATGTTATTCTCAAGGTAACTACAACAGCAGCCATCAACTGGGATCCAGCCTATGGCCTCTTGAATCATAAGTTGTTTGCTCACTTATTACATATATTTACAGTCTTCTGCTGAGTCATTACTAGTGTTTGCTCCCTTCAGATGCTCGCAGAAGAGAAGAGCATCTCCAGTAAATACGCAGATGAGCGAGACCGTGCCGAAGCAGAGGCTAGAGAGAAGGAGACGAAGGCACTGTCTCTGGCACGAGCCCTGGAGGAGGCCCAGGATGCTCGCGAGGAGTTGGAGAGGGCAAACAAAGCTTTGCGTGCAGATATGGAAGACTTAGTCAGCTCCAAAGATGATGTGGGCAAGAATGTGAGTTTGACTTTTGGTTAGCAGATTTCCAAATCCTAAATGTATACTCAGGACACTCACAAAATAATCGCTGATAACTCACAAGCTACCTTCAGTGCAGGTGTCAACAGTGCAGGCGTTTTTAATGACATTTTTTGTGCATCCATATTTTTCTACCTAACCATTACAGGTGCATGAGCTGGAGAAATCAAAACGTGGTCTGGAGGCCCAGGTGGAGGAGATGAAGACCCAGCTGGAGGAGCTGGAGGATGAGCTGCAGGCGGCAGAGGACGCCAAGCTCCGTCTGGAGGTGAACATGCAGGCCCTCAAAGCCCAGTTTGAGCGCGACCTGCAAGGCAGAGACGAGCAAGGAGAGGAGAAGAGGAAGCAGCTGGTCAAGCAGGTGTGTGACCTTAACACAAAACAGTCAATTACGAATGGTGGTGTCATCTACAGCGTGTGGGGGGGGGGGACACATGACCATCTTCAAGAGGACATCTTCTATGTGCTGTCATGTGGAGGATAAGAACAATTTCTCAACAGGTGCGCGAGCTGGAGACAGAGCTGGAGGATGAGCGCAAGCAGAGGGCCGCACTGTCAGCATCTAAGAAGAAGATGGAAGGAGACATGAAGGACCTGGAGGCTCAGATCGACACGGCGAACAAGGGCAGGGACGAAGCCATCAAGCAACTGCGCAAGCTCCAGGTGCTCCAGCTGGCTTCTGCCGCGTGCGCAAAACACACCAACCAGTCCACAAATGCCCAGTTTCACTGTTGCCCAGTCAGCGTCCGTTCTATTGGCATCTCTGACCTGACAGGCCCAGATGAAGGACTTCCAGAGGGAGCTGGACGATGCACGTGCTGCCAGAGAGGAAGTGCTGTCCACCGCGAAGGAAAGCGAAAAGAAGGCGAAGAACCTGGAGGCTGAGCTCATACAGCTACAGGAGGTGGAACACTGTTACAAACATATCAGTACATCAGCAAGTGCTGTGGCTCCACAGACCAGATAGCAAGCCAGTCAGTCTCATTACGTCAGTGGGGATTTATCATCACTGGTGGTTCATTAAACAGCTAACATGCAGGTTGTCATAACTGTCTCCCATGGATAGGGAGGGTGGAAGTCTATATGACGAAGACCTTGAGGATTGGAGTTTCTATACATTTGCACTGTTAATGCAGGGCAACTTTGTCCTTTTCTGCATTAACTGAAACTGTTGGTTTGTAGGACTTGGCTGCAGCAGAGAGAGCCAAGAAGCAGGCAGAGACCGAGCGGGATGAACTGGCTGATGAACTTGCCAGCAATACATCTGGAAAGTCAGTATCACTAAAACAGAGGGCATCAGTGGCCAGCACCGGCCAATAGCAAACATTCATATTTTTCTTTTCACAAACCACTGGTTAATTGTTACATTGGTAGATGCTAGTTCATTGTTAAGTTAATTGTGATTGAACAAATGTTTCCAAAATTAAATATGAATCATTTTTGTTCTGAGCTCCAATGTCACGCACAGATGTGGATATGCCAATTCTGGATGCAGAGCAGTAAAAGATGATCAATTAGTTTTCACTAATTAATTCTCCTGATTGAGCTAATTGTCAAAGCTAAGTGGTGCTCGGTGCTACTGGCACTACTGGTTTGGTGCTGTTATTGTTTCCACTTATAGAGATCCACAGATAGAGATAGATGTTTCCACTTAGATAGAGATAGAAACATAATATTAAAATAATGCTAAAATAATAATACATGTTAAAATCCATATGTATGGATATCCCTATTAGTGATGCAGATGGTTACTGTTATGACATGGTGCAGGTCTGCACTGAGTGATGAGAAGCGACGTCTGGAAGCAAAGATCTCCCAGCTGGAGGAGGAGCTGGAGGAGGAGCAGGGCAACATGGAGATGCTCAATGACAGGCTGCGGAAAAGTTCACAGCAGGTGGTCCTTCATCACCACCACACACCACAGCCCAGTCTCATTTTCATACTGCAGGATGTCATCGTGGGCTTCCAGCATGCCCTGTGCACACCACTGTTTCAGTACTTAACTTGATCACCAACAGCAAACAAATTTTTCGTTTTCCTCCTTCTTCATCCAAAAGGTTGACCAGCTAACAAATGAGCTCCAAACAGAGCGCACCACCTCTCAGAAAAATGAGAGTGCACGGCAGCAGCTGGAGAGGCAGAACAAAGATCTTAAGGCCAAACTGCAGGAGATGGAGAACCAGGTTAAATCCAAGTTTAAGTCCTCTATCACCGCCCTGGAGGCAAAAGTGTCTCAACTGGAAGAGCAGCTTGAACAGGAAAACAGGTAGAGAACAGTAATAAGACATTTTTGGTACTTAATATGGACAAATATGGATTAAACCAGTGAGTATGGATTATGTTTCATGGACCATGAGAAAGTTTTTCATAGAACATACCTAAGCTACCAGACTGTCAACCGACTGGCAGGTCTAAAATATCTTCTAATGGGTAAAAGAGAATTTAGTTTTGTTTGATACACACTTGTTTGGTAGTAACATATGATTGGTTGGTAACCCAGGGACAAACAGGCGTCAGCTAAAACATTGCGGCAGAAGGAGAAGAAACTGAAGGATATGATGATTCAGGTAGAAGACGAGAGGAAGCAAGCAGAGCAATACAAAGACCAGGTCTGCACATCTATCCCACACACCGACACACTCGTATGCATTCACGTGATAATACTCATAATAAAACAGAGCCATTTTTCACATGCCACTTAACAAATACATGATTAAGTAATCCAGATATGCTAATCATGAGAAATTGAAAACAGAGGGATTGGCTTCTTCAACCTCGCATACAGACTTCATTAAAATTACTGGACTGAGTTGTTTGGACAATTGCACATACCTGTATTGATGGGAAAGTCCCTATATGTCAATGGTTATAGAAGGGGATCCATTCTTATCACTGACAGAACAAGAGCTGCTCCTAATAAGAGTTTGAAGATTGCGAAGAATTTAAAGTTGCGATAGCCACAAAAGTCAATATAATAAAAGCAATTCCAACTACTGCTGCTAGAAATAGTAATTTACAAGCAAATGTTTCCTTCATAGTTGTGACTTTTTTCCCTTTAATGGTAGTTAAGAAACCTCTTCTTGTTAACAGTCTGCTTCCTTGGAACCAGAAAAGAGCTCAATAGCTATTTGCATGAAGTCCAACACTCCTATCAAATTTAAGAATCCTTAGCAAAAAAGAAAATAATTTTATAGTATTAAAATGTACTATGTGAAAGTCATGTAAAATTTCTTTTTCATGTGATGGTCTGTGTTTAATGTGTCCAGGAAAGACAATGAAACTTAACGTATCCTTTTCATGAGAGCCAGGTACACCTTTCTGATAGCTTAGCATACAGCACCAAGTAGCTCTGAAATGTACCGCGTCCCCTGTTATTTAGGTGAAATCCTAGTTGAGAAGAATCACATCGTCTTCAGTCTCAAGGGTATTGCAAATGCTGAGTAGTATTTATGTGTAGCTAAAACAGCAATTTCAAACAGCAAAAGGTTAACTATTGGAGCAAAAAGGTCTTGACAATCTCACAATATGCCGAATGAAAACTCTCTGATTATTCCCAAAGGAGTGGCCATAACTGGTACATACTTCCATTACAAGAAGCATCGTGTTCACATTGAACAAACCTGTCCTGAATTTTTGGTGTGTTTGTGTTGGCAGTAAGTCTAACAAAAGCTTGAAAGAGGATAAAAATCCCAGACCATGTCAAATCAACAATCCAGTCCATCTGTCTCAGTAATGCACATATGAAGAACAGGGCCGGGTTTAATCCCCCCTCCCTCAAAGTACACACCCACACAAAGCTCACCACCACTAACTTTATTATGCATTTATTAGGACACTTCTGACATTTGTGATTGTGTGCGCCACTGTGCTTTGCACACGTGCAGGCCGAGAAGGCAAACGCTCGCGTGAAGCAGTTGAAGAGGCAGCTGGAGGAGAGTGAGGAGGAGTCTCAGCGCATCACAGCTGCCCGCAGGAAGCTGCAGAGAGAGCTGGACGAAGCCACGGAGACCAACGATGCCATGAGTCGCGAGGTCAACGCCCTCAAGAACAAACTCAGGTGCAGCTCACAAAGTGACAGCTTGGCAGGTGCAGCTAACGCTGTTCATGCTTCAGCCGTGGTCACTTTTGCTGTGATGTTTTCTCTTTTCTGGGGAGGGCGTGTGACTGGCTGGTTCATGCCAGAGCATTTGCAGACAAAATAAGTCATTCTGACATCAGTTTGCCTGTTTTTGATCTGTATAAAAAGAGCCATAGGGTCTTTTTTAGCAAATGGAGTTTGCTGGAACCTCAGCAGCATAATGAGAGGTGTTATCCTGCCCTGTTTAAACTGGAAGACAAAGACTGTGTGTCTGTATTACAGAGGCAACCCCGAGCCCACACAGTGACCATGCAGGTACCTGTGTACTTAGCAGCAGCTACAAATACTTCTTTTATACCTTTTATTTCAGACACAATATCTATTCTGTCTATTAATGTTCTTTTTCTGAGCGAAATATGGTTTAGAAAACCTGGTGCTTTTATGTGGAAAATTAGGCACAATGCAGAACATGCACACACACACACACACGCACACACACACACACACACACCTGCAGACAGAAATCATGCCTACAGTCACACATGCATGTACAGATTCACATGTACATGATAATTTTACATTCACTGCTATGTGTCTTCTCAGAGTAGAGTATTCACTCCCAGTCTTCTCACAGTAGCTGTAATAAGTGTTTAGGTCAGACTCAGACCATATTTCCCTCTCTGCCTAATATATGGTTGATATGGTTGACAGAACCATCTCATTTAGCCTGTACTCACAGGACTCAAATGAGACAACCCTGCCATAATCCCTTGGTTTATAGTGTAACATTCTTCTCTAAAACACTCAGCTGTGGCTGTATTCTGGTGGGAAACATACTTGTTTTCATGCAGGCCAAAATATGCTGAAGTGTACAGGGGCAAATGAAAACAGTTTGTGCCTCTTTCTTGGAGGAATACAGTCACAGCCATTCTTTGGCATTTCTTTTGCCACATTCATCAAGCAAAACCCTACAGACCAGTGCACCAGGGTTTGGTACTTATTAGGTGTTTATGGAAGCTTGTGGCCTGACTTGGTATGTTCAAATTTTAGGGAGTGAAATATGCCAATAGTATTAGTATTACACAATGAACTATGTCAATAGTATTAGTATTACATAAGCATTACATATTATAGGCTGAGCACTGCTTTAATGGTCCATTCAATTCTAAATAAAAGAAACAGACCAAACATCAGTTTTCCTGAAGGGCTTTGTTTGATTCAGTCACTCTTTCTATTCTGTTTACACTGATTATTATTTTTTAATTATTATTATATTTTTGGTCCTTTTAATTCCGTCCTAAGTTATCAAATAGCTGGGTTTGGACCACAAGACATTCAGTTAATTCCTACTAAAACCTTTGAGACAAATAAAGATATCCATGGCAAAACGTCTTGCAGGTTTCAGACCCAGGTTACCATAAACGTAAAAGCAGTGTGCCGTTTCCATGGCATGACTCTGATGTTGCCATGCTGTTGCAGACGAGGCAACGAGCCATCCTTCAGCAGCACGTCGAGACGCTCAGGTGCGGGCCGTCGAGGGATGATTGACAGCTCTGATGCTGCTGAGGATGACGCGGACATGCAGGGTGACTATAACGGAACCAAAGCAGGAGAGTAGAGGCATCACCCAACCACGCCCTACTTCACAACCCTAACTTCATCTGCTTAAAAGACAACCAAAAACATATATGCCTGTTCTAATGTTTTTTTTTTTTGTACAAGCACTGCTGTTCAAATCAGGCTTTTTATGACTCATGAGTGGTAATTTCTTTCATTGACACAGTCTCAACTTTTACCAGCCCTTGGCGCTGCAGCACTGCCCTAAATTGTCAATGCCATTCATTTTCTCTTGCCAAGAACAGAGAATGTAGATCTTTCATGATGGATTCAGGTTCATTAAGGTTACTGAAGCGTTTTAAAGAGATAATGCTTACAGTAATGGCAGCAGAATTCACTGAGTCAAGCTGCGCTAATTTGTGCTAACATTTGCTTTGCAATGTATATTTTCACTTTGAACTCGGAATAACTTCATATTCCATCTTTGTTCTGTACTGCATAGTTATATGTGTAGGGTTCTGCACCACACTGTGTTGTGATAATGCATACAGCACACAGGTGTATCACTAGCATTTTAACACATTATCAATAACATGAATGTCTGTTTGGCACTAAAATGCCTTCTGTGGATGTTTATACCAATTTCATTGCTTTAGTTTTGGTATTAGCAAATATGGAGATGACAAGGCATTTTTACTCCATGTGCAGGAAGTCATCTGGAACAGGAAATTCCAGGCTAAATGCAGTATTTTCTAGGCTTTTTTTCTTTCTTTAAACAGGGCTTTTGAAGAGCTATAATTGAAACAACAGTATATGTCAGGTATCAAATTTTATAGCACTTTATGATCACTTTTAATCTATGCAGTTGAATATATGTAAGAAAACTGTGTTCTACTTCAGAGAACCAAAAAAAAAAAGAAAGAAGTGGTATAGGGAGTTTACTTTCAAACACGAAATATTTATAAATGTTAAATAAAATTATTGTGCATATATTTGGCCACAGTGAGTAATACTGATGTTGGGGAATAAATAAATACATCAATTAATAGAGTTGTTGACCCTTCCTAACCTGCAAAAGGAACTTGGTAGTATTTGAAGTTATGATTATTTTGTTCTAATCCCTCTCCACTTGTCACCAAAATGTAATCTATGTTTATTCTTGGAAATTATATTTCACTCTGTTCATTTGTGAAACCACGTGCACATTAAAATAAAGTGTGAAATAAAAACTGTGTCTCTGATGGGATTTAAGATTGATTTGTGTAATCATTATATAAAATGATTGCTGATGTAAGTAAATGAAGTATACAGTCTCACTGTCAAAATCCTGCATTGTCAAATCCAAATCACATATGTAGGGCGTTTATTGACCAGATTGAACAAAAATTAGTCTCCTGAACACTTTACAAATACTTTGTCTTGTGATCTCAAGGTAAGTCAAACTTTACATATGTTATAAAGGTAATCAAAGTGAAGTCAGGTCTTTGTGACACTTCAATTAGCAATGATTTTAGTGCGGACACCTCTGTAGGCATCTATACACAGAACCTACAGTTTTGCTGTATTTTTTGAAGAATTCATCAGTCTCACCACAAGACAGCCTCATTCCTCTTCTGATTTGTTTCTGTTTGAGCCCTCTGATCCCAGTACCATGAACTAGCATCAAATAAACATACAGACACACTTTTCTTTCTTGATTCTCTCAGATATAGATTATTTCTTGTTCCAATGGCAAATATAAGAGCTTACATAACCTGTTGGGGTTCACTGTGAAACAGTGACTAGTCTCAACAAATGCTTACTTTATTATTAGTCTTTACCAGCACAAGAAGACATTTATCAAGCATTATATCAGCTTCAGTATGATCTATGTGTGGACAGATTTGGTGCTGTCGTCTGACAATGACGTAATGCTTCAGCAGTGTAGCTTATCAGGAGAAAGTGCCATTAGAGAGGACAGTCCACATGTCATGATGATGCTAGCTTATCACTTCTGGGATGCATCTGACAGTAATTGTACTTGTTAATGGTAGACACACCCCTAAGGGAAGATATGCTGAGCTGCCAGACGGAGCTAAATATTAACATAATGCACCATGCTAGTCCATGCAGACAAGAGTTGTCTCAAGGTTTCTACCCTTTTAGGAAGCTCTTCCTACCCACCGTCTGTGTGAGGCCAATGCTAGCCAATCATTAAATTTAATATGTGTAATTTTCTTTCAGTTGCTTTATATATCCCACTGCAGGCTGGGATCTCAGATCATAATGAAAGCAGGCTTTACTCTTCTCTAATGGCCCACATAGAGTATAAGATTGACTTGAGGAAACACAGGAAGTGGTTTGTGCTGCACAAATGAATCATGCGAAAGTAAACTAGGCAGGAAGTAATGCTAGTATAACCGGAAATATTAGCCAACTGCCAACACATAAAAAAGAAAAAAATGTAGGACAATATCTGATCCATATCAACTATACCGTATAAAATATTAATGTTTACTATACAAGATAAATATGCCAGCTCTGTGAGTTTTTCTGTGAGTTCTGATGATTAGTTTTGGTCTTCACTCAGTTGTGCCATGTTGCCAGTGGACGTTCAGTAGAGAATATATACAGTACCAGTTAAACGTTTGGACACACCTGACTGAATGCATGTTTTAATAGCAACAAGCACATTTTAATCTAATGGATTATGCTTAATTTTTTCTAAGACAAATATAATTTGATAAAGGTGTATGTAGTGTATATATCAAAATTTCACACATATTCATCATGTATATTTCAAAATGCACACATATACACAATCAATTTATTATAGATGCACTTTCAGCAAAAGGTTTTCTTTCAGAACCCTTCAGGTATTCTGTACATCACTAGTGTGGAGCTAGAGAACAGTAAAGGGTGGCTGCTTTGAACTGATCTAAAATCACAGCATAATCACATATGTGTTACTTCATCTGTTTGATATGTCCATTTTTTAATGTAGAAAATATGTAAAATAAGCAAGTAGTAGTGTTCAAACTTTTGACTGATACAGTACATGTATAGCAACATTAACAATTTCAATGTATATTAAATGTATCCAGCCACACGTTCTTTTGTCAACACCATGATAATCATGACAAAACACCAATGAAGAGTGGTGCCACATAGAGTAGCAGTAGTGCCTGCAACTTTAAAATGCATGGCAATCTATTTTATACAGTTATAGAGTGGGTGCATCTATCAGAGTGATTCATTATCATAAGTACACACTACAGATCTGTATTAGATTTACCAGTATAGAACTGATACCCAGCACAAACTCTAAAGCACTCTCAAGAAAAGAAAAAAAACCTGCCTTAATGCACCTCAATGTTTTTCAACCTGGTTTCCTCCTACAGCCTGACTGACTTCCTGTGTGGCAAACAGCACCTTGAACAGAAGAAACAAAAGAGGCTCCAGACGTGTATTTTGGATGGTTTTTCTCACATGTGGACCACTAGGCTCAGCTTTTCAGGGTTCTGTTCTGCAGCTCACATGCAAATGAGTATATGAAAACTTTGAGAAGTGTAACATCGAGCACCATGGAAATTCAAAAGATATAAAGCTCTGCCGAAGGATTTTTGTTGCATCAGCCGTTAGATGTTCGATAGCTGTTACTGTCAAACAGGAAGTAACTGCAGCAAGGCAAGCACTGCATGAGCAAGAGGTTTTTCTGAATTTGTAATTCTGGAAGGAGGAAGGAAAAAGAGTAGAGAACACTATATGTGACATTGTAATATTATTTGTGACATATACAGACCCTAAAACAGAAATGGGCACGAAGGAAGAGTCAGATGTGGAGCAGTCATCTCCACTGCACGAAGAGGAAGAAACAGTGCAGTCTGTTGAGAGGAACTTTCCTGCCGAGAAGGAAGCTGAGAGACAAGAAGAAAATCCACTGAACACCTACTCCTGGTGTACAGGTTCAACGGGCACAAAGACTGATGGGGGGGGGCAAGGCATGTTTGAGAAGCTAGAGAAGGGAGCTGCAAATAAATGGAGTAAAATGCAAAACTGGAGAAAGGCTTTGAGTGAAGATGCAGCAGACAAACCATCAACAGCACCTCACAGAGGAGAAATATTAACCAAACCAGACAAGCCCGCAAAAAAGAACCCATTTCGTCGGGCCCTGTCAGAGCCGCCAGGGTCATTGCTGTCATCCTCAGCTGCTGGCACCTCGGAGGCGTCTGTATCCATCAGCACCGCTACTGAGGCACCTCAGAAAGGCAAAATCAGACGATACCTGCACCAGGTCTCACAGAAGCTGAAGAGGCCACGTCTCCAGAGTGTGAACACCACATCCATTACAGAACATGGTGAGAGCTGTTTTACTGCTGCCAGTATATAAAGGATTCAAATGTAAACAGATCTGAGCCTATAAAAGAAACAAGAGAAAAGGGAGGTCACACTAAAATACTGACGTTTGCATGTAAAAGCCATTTTGTGTTTTTTTTTAATTGAGTGTATATATTTCCTGTGTATCTTATTAAAGAGAATGGTAATCACACAATTCTTAAAACAACCACTCAACTGGTGGTCTAAGACTTTTGCAAAGTACTATACATAGTATATATAGTATATCAAATATAATATATCCTTGTAAAATATATCACTTATACAGTACCAGTCAAATGTTTGGACACACCTGACTGTATGTATGTTTTTAATAGTAACAAAGACATTTTAATGTAATGGATTATGCTTATGTTACTTCCTTGGTTTGATATGTTCCCTGTTTTTAATGTAGAAAATAAACAATGTGTAGGTGTGTCTAAATGACTGGTACTGTATGTTATATATAAAGCTATTCTAGGTAGTATAAAAATTAACAAAATAACTCCCTGTAAAATTCTTTCAATTATTTTCAGTTTAAGAACATTAACAATGATTACCTTGCTATAAGGCATACTACATTTGGGATTTAATTCAAATTTAAATTAGAAGATTTTGTTTTATTTTGTTTTTTTTACAGAAGTCCTCAATAAAGAACTCGTGGTCCCAGAGCCACAGGGGCTATGCTGGGCCCCCCCTCAGGATATTCCAGTATGGGATGTCAACAACTGTATTCTACAGGATGGACAGATCCTTATTCCCCGAGAAGAGGAGGTATATTTATTTAATGGTGTTACTTTATCCAACTGAAACCAAGCTTCATAGGTTCTCATTATTAATTCATGAATGTCTCAGTATTACCTGTAAAGCACAACGAGGTATATCAACTTGACTACCCCTTCATTCTTTCCTAGCTTTTTGAGGTCAGGTCTTATGTAGAAGCCCTGTTTTATTCCTGTTTGATCTTTCCTTCAGCCTTTGATGCGCACGAGGAACCGGGCAAGCAGCTGCATCTCCAGCCTCAGTCTCCAAAATCTCAGTGCCTTAGGAGAGTCATATCAAAGTCACTTAAATCTGGGTTTGTACTGATCTGCACATCACCTGTTGTTTTTCTGCTTCCATACATGTTTTTATTCCATACAAGTATGTGATGCTTTATCTTCCAAAGGAAGTTCAAAATAAAACTTGCAAAAGGCAAAAGGGCATTATTTATCCGCCTTTGGCCTGTTTAGAATCCTGAGCTTCTCAACCATGATGACTGAAATAAAAGATAATGTTGGCTTATGTTAAAACATTTGCTACTGTAGCAGAGGAAATAGCTGACATGATTAGCCATGCGTGTGGCGGTTAAATTGCTTCCTGTAAATTTTGGGAGATAGTATCACTACTGCGTTTCAGAACCATAGTTCAGATAGCATCACTACTGCATTTCAGATCCATAGTTCAGATTCGTAGTCAAACACTTTTTTGGTCTCATTGCAAGCATGAGGATTATTCTGATGTAAAAGAAAGAAGATCATATAACTGCATTTGTGAGTTGGTCTTAGATATTAAGATTAGGAAGACGGACATGGTTTTCAGGCGGTGGATTGTTTGTGGTGGGACTCTTGGTAAGCAAAAGATTACTTATTTGTCAGTAAAAGGAATCTTTATGGTGCGTTTATGTTCTTTATAAAATTGAGTCCACAGTGGTGAATGAGTATGATTAAGACTTAGGCTGAGTCTTTTGATTATGATTAAGACTCAGGCTGCTGTGTTCTATAGTAATAAATTCACTAGACATACTCCATTATAGCTACGCACAAGAATCACTTTTTAATTTTGCTACTATCGACTGCTACTACTGAGAGTCGAAATTTTGTTGTTCTAAAAAAATTTTAATGCTCTTGAAACCACATCCTGTGTTGTGCTTGGCTTTTACAACAAGTATGTCTGATTCCAGCATATGGATTCGTAAAAAGAAATTAGCAAATTAGAGATCTGGAACACATAGTAATCCATTATATATACTGTATGTCTTGTTCAAATATCTCAGAGCAACATTTTTGTTTTAAAATGGCTGTAAGAAAAAGCAAAAGGGAAATAACTATACTTCCTGTTATGGTTAAAATAAATATGGTTTTTAGCTCTGACAAGCTAATCAGCCCTGTGTCATCTTAGAGCTACACAAACAGGAAAGTACTCCAACACATACAAAGAGAACATATATAGGACTATAATGCTTTGAGAATTAATATATTCTAATTATACTGATCTGCTCCATATTCTCCAGATTGCAGTCCAGACCATGTGGCCCCTGCTGTCACTTCAAAGTCAAAAAGTCAAGATGGAGGAGTTAGAGTGAGTTCCCATGGATTCACCTCCACACTCCACTGCATACCATCCAACTGTAATTTGCCTATGAGTTGAATGAGGTCAGTCAAATCATTTCATACTTTAGCAAGTCTCAATTTCTGTGTTCTTTTCTCTTTTCTCTCTAGGCAATGATCAAGCGCCGTTTACAGAGAGAAGTGCAAAAAAAACTAAGCAGTACACAGCTACACACTGTCGAACTAACAGTATCTCCAGGGTGCAGTATAATACCTGTAGAATCATTGCCCATCAGTCATGTGGTTTTGGTATTCACTAATTTGATGGTCATCTATATATCTGATTCAGCAGGTTTGGCTCTCGGGAATCCCTGTCCATTCCAGTGAGTGCTGCAGAAAGCCTGGATGTAAGCGCAGACCGTTCAACAGTCATCAGGCCAGTGCACAGCTCCATTCTTGGGGAGAAGTACTGCTTTGAGGTGATAAACTCAGAGAGCAACCACTGTTTTGGGTGCAAATCAGCTGCAGAGAGAGACAGATGGATTGAGAACCTGAGGCGTGCTGCCCAACCGAATAAGGTACCAAATAAGCTGTGAATTGGGGCAACATATGCAGCATTGCATTAATCAGGCATTCTCTGCATGTTTTCTTATTAGTACAAATAAAACATTGAATATTTTTGCAATGTTTCCTATATAGGACAACTGTGAGCGTACAGAGAACTCCCTTAGTCTATGGGTAAATGAAGCTAAAGACCTTCTCCCAAAGAGGCGCTACTACTGTGAGTTGCACCTTGACGGCACGCTGTTTGCTCGAACTAGTAGCCGTGCTGTAGGTAAGTCATCCCATTCAACGAGCCTGGCAGGTGATGGAGGAGCTGGAACAATAGGTGGAGGTCATGGAGGAAGTGGAACTGCAGGAGTCTGCCAGCTCTTTTGGGGAGAACTGTTTGAGCTCGACAACCTCCCCCATGTCACACAGATGACTTTGCACCTTTTCCGTGATGACGATCCCAAGAAGAAGCGGCACTCAAAGGACGAGTCCATCGTTCATCCACTGGGCAGTGTGGCTCTGAATTTGGCAGAGATAAAAGGACGGGCCTTTCAGGAGAAATGGTACCCAATCGTTCCATACAAACCTCCTGGTACCGGAAGTGCAAAGGACCAGCTGGGACCACAGGCTTCACTTCGGGTAAAGGCCAGATTCCAGAACCTGCAAGTGCTACCAATCGAGAGGTACAAGGAGTTTGCAGAGTACGTGACTGTGGGCTACGTTGACATGTGCAGCAGCCTGGAACCCCTTCTGAATGTCAGGGACAAAGAGGAACTGGCAGGAGCCCTTGTACATGTGCTTCAAAGCATAGGGAAAGCAAAAGTAAGTACCTTTGACTTCTAGGACATATGGTCATACAGTGAAGAGAAAGAAACACTGTATCTTGCTATCAAGGGTGTCAATATTTTTTTCATATACAGGAGTTCTTGATTGACCTTGGCAGTGCTGAAGTCCAGCGCCTGGGGGAGAATGAGGCTCTGATATTCAGAGAGAATACACTAGCCACAAAGGCTATTGATGAATACATGAAGCTGGTTGGGCAGAAGTATCTTATTGATACTCTTGGTACGAAATATGTTATATCAGAATCTACTATAGGTTGATAATTACATCTTGTGATAATCAGGTTTTAAAAATTTGTTGTTTTAAAATTCAATGCAGAACATCTTAACATCTTTGTTATTTTTTGTTTGCTTCCTGATGCATAGGGGAGTTTATTGCTCGACTGTATGCTTCATCAGAAAGCTGTGAGGTAGATTCTCAGAAATGCTCCACCTCAGAGCTCCCCATCAATCAGAATCATCTGAAAGAGACATGTGCTGAAGTGGTGCAGCGGATCACTGAGATGCACAGGTTGGAGGAGATAACATTTTTTTCCAAACAAAACAGTGAAATAGTGAAGAACACTAAGAATCAAATACAGAACATTTTGTAGACAGAACTATTATCTCGTGATCCTAGTAAATTGACAACGACTCAACAAAGTATTAATAATTTGAGACAGACTTGCAGTAATTTTTGTACCTCCTGGTGTTTGTAGCTCATTCCCCGTGGAGCTGAACGAAATTTTCTCCAGCTGGGTGTCAGACTGTGAGGAACGTGGACGACCAGAAATTGGACATCGCCTCATTTCAGCATCTCTCTTTCTCCGATTCCTCTGCCCTGCCATACTCAGTCCCTCACTTTTTGGACTTACCCAACCTTACCCTGAACCAAACACTCTGCGTACGCTCACTCTTACAGCAAAGGTCATACAGAACCTTTCCAACTTTACCTTGTGAGTAAATTGGGAGCATTGGGATAATTGCACAGCCCTTTTGCATGCTTGCCAAACAATGTAAAATTCAACACATGCCAATTCTACCTTCAGTCAGTTATGCTCAAATTACTTGCAAATTTACTTGATATGCAAGGTTATCAAGGGATCAATAGAGACAGAGTGTCTACCTGTCTTAGCGTTTCATCTGCCTCTGTTGTAGGTTTGGGGAGAAAGAGGGGTACATGCTATTCATGAATGACTTCCTGGAACAGCACTGGGAGCCTATGAGAAGCTTTCTGCAGCGAGTGTCAAACCCCGACAGTGAGTTGGACATGGCACGGTTTGATGGCTACGTTGACCTGCCTTTGTGCCTTGCAGTCCTTCATAACCTGCTAGTGGATATCATCTCCCCTATGAATCAGGTGGGAAATTTAACAAATATACTAAAAACCCTATTACTATGTTTGCTGTTATGGATTCTGACTTTTAACTGGCCTCTACAAGGCTAACCTGTCTTGTCACTGGTCTCTATAGGATCAATATTGCTAAATGTTAAAAGCGTTGGCATTCTTTTCTCACAGGAAACAATAAACATTCTGCAGCCCCTTCCATCAATCTTGAACCAGATTACAGAACATCTCGGCCCAGATGCTCCAAGGATTGCTTGTAGCAAGTGAGACAGCGGTTTACTGCAACAGAGTCACATAAAAAATTCAAAACTATTCATGGCTTAATCATTGAATTGGTTCATTTCTAATCAACAATTTAAAATCACATTGCAAGAACATATTATGATTACCGTAGTATGATTGATTATTCAAATGACTACAGCCAACTCTTCTCACCATTTATATACAAAATTTATCTGCACCAAAGTTTCAGTGCTGGACAACCCAAGCCCTCTTATGTGGCACCACGTGAACTGGACAAGTACAGTCCCCTGAACAAATCCTTGCAGGTCCTACCTACAGATTTAAAAATGAACCATGGCAAAGACAAGAGGAAACAAGTGATGAGGACACAGAGCGTTCCTGGATCTGAACGACGTCATCATCAGCTTCTGAAGAAACAGAAAAGTTCTGAAGACCTGCATATTTCACCACCACAACCGGTGACTCTTTGCTTCTAATCAACCTAATCATTATATATTGCTCGTCTGAGCACCTATATAGTGATGCAGTAAACTATCTCTTATTGTTAGGTAGAACAAATTGTCAGAGAACAAATTCACAACACACAGGTGTCAAGAAGACGCTCTGAAGTTTATTAACAATATAGAAAGTTTAAATAGAAGAAAGATGATGTGGAAGAAGAGAGCAGTGGTGTGGGGTAAAATGATAGGGTAGAATCTAAGGTAGAATCAACAACTAGATGACTGGTCTTAAGGATGGTGTAAGAAATTCCAAGAAGTAGCCTCCACTAAAAAGGTGTTTAGATGATGTTCAGATTTGGGTCAGTCCGACCGTCAGATAGGAAGGGGGTTGTGGATATGCTTAAGGCTGAAGGACAGTCTAAAGAATAGTTTAGACTCCACTAGGACTGGGGTCAGCCCGACCTCCAGATAGTCTAACTAGACAGAGACGTTTATCATTATATTCCCTTAAACTTATGTTTGTTGACACAGAGTAAACCTAATAAAGCCCAGCCTGCTCCAGTTCCTTGGATAAAAATAAACAACAAAGAACCTTACCAGATACAAACAGAACAGGAGGAGACAAGCCTGCTGGATAAGGTGCATTTGCTCATATCCTCCACTATACACTATGCTGTATACATTACCAATGCCTTAGTATGGCTTGTTCTTTATTAGTCTTCAAAAAAGAGGTTAATCACATGATTTTTTCTATTAGTTCCGCTACAATCACCATTTGAATAGTATAATTCTTTGTCTCCTCTATTTTATAGATGTTTTTTACTGAACAGAACAACAGTTTTTTAAAATGCTATGATGAAACAATGGTTTGACAGAGTTTTTTTCCCAGCATGCACAGGAGTTGTCTGAACTACGCTTGGGAGTGGAGCAGGTGGCTGAGCGCGAGCTGGAAATGGCAAAGCGACTGGAAGACTTCATCATCCAGAGCCAGGAACAAAATGCCTATCTGCAGGCAGAGGTACAAGAACTCCGGGGGCTTCTAGCGATGCGTGAAGAACAGCTTGCCAGTGCAACTTTCAGGTAAAGAATACCAGGAGATGAGTAAAATATGAGTGAGATGTCAATTCAGTTATTATTTTACTTTGGGTGAGAAGTTGAATGTTGATCTCTTATTTCTGTTACAGACTGGGGGTCATAGAAGAGGAGCGAGAGGAAGATGAGAGGAAACTAAGTGTTGCTTTGGTTGCAGCAGAACGGATGAATGTCTTGGTAAGTGACAGTGCCTCTCTGTATTACTGCTTATATCAAATAAACCATATCAGATGGGTTCATTCTTCTGTGTTCACTCTAAGCAGATTATGTGGTTAATCTGTATGGTGCTGTTTCTTTATGCTTTCAGGAAGAGCAGTTTGCTGGTTTGTTGGAAAACATGCAGCGGCTAAACGTGACCTCTAATGATAGCTTAAGAACATCATACATCAGGACCTAACACAAGAGGACGAAACTTAGTACAGTTCTGCATGGTGTAAAAATACCTCTTATGCAGCTTGTTACTCACAATATTTTTACTTTACACAATGCAAATGCATATATGATCATGTCTATGTTTGTTTTCCACATAATATTGAAATTCTGGTCACAATATTTCAGTGGTTCATTACATAGAACTACTACAAAATTAATTAAAAGGAGTTGTGTACAGTAAGTATACTACTCTAAAATTAAATTGACCATTCCAGTATGATGAGATCATGTGTTTATTCACTCATAAATAAAAATTAAAAAATTATAAAATGAATATTTCAATGAATTTGGCATGACATAACTAAAATATTAAACTAATATAGGTCTTTTGGTTGTGTAGTTTTAGTATTGCTAAATTGTTATTTAGACTAGATTACAAATAGAATTGATTGAGAGATTAAACATGTTGAAATACTAACTGGCTATGTATTACTTACTTCAACTCAGTTCAAATTTACTTATATAGCACTTTTAACAATAACCATTGACTGAAAGCAACTTTACAGACCCCTACTGAGCAAAGTAAAAGGTGGATAAATTCTCTCAGTTGAAGGAAGACCTCTTGGGTGTAGCAAAAAGGAACACATCCGCCTTTGGGTACCACTGGATAGAACCACTGGATATTCACTTAAAAAAAAGAATAAATACAAACAGAAAAAACTGCAAATAATTATCATTTACAACACTAATTAGGTGTAAGGTCAAATGGTGGCCATGTAATCTAGATCAGAGAAGCTCATTTATAATCCATATGAGGTTGTTTAGCCTATGCCAGTCTTACAACTTTTATATAGTTATCCTTGAGATGTGACTAGTACTCAGTTGGAGTCCACCTGTTACAATTTGAACTGACTGGGTATAGTTTGGAAAGACAAACTCCTGGGCACACACGTTACACTGTATTGTGGATCTCCACATCAAGCTACAACAAGACATAGATCAGAGCAAGGACATAAACAACGTATAAGGCTTTGAGTGTTCTAAAGACCACAGTGCAGGGAGCTTCAAAGAGCTTCAAAAGTCTGTGCAGCACTCCATTAATCAGGCTTTTATGGAAGACTATCAAGACAGAAGCCACAACAATGACGCGTGGCCCAGTATTAAACCCCATCAAACACCTGTAGAGAGATCTGAACATGGCAGTACACAGACACTCTTCAGTTATTGTTTTCATTGTAATCTGTAGCTAATCCATCGCTAATTGCTTTCAAACACTTTTCATTCTTATTTTAAGAAGAGTTATTGCTACTTATTATTATACTACATAAACTATTATTCTTTAATTAGGCAAAGCAGGTTTGTCTTTGTTTTTACTTCAGTGTTGACTGAACAGTAATAATCTATTCAAAACTTGATTCCCATTATTCATAACTTGATCAACTAAATTGTATTTCTGAGTAACATGGACATATTTTCTGATATTCTGTAGTCATGTTTTGCCTGAGTAAACGGCCACCGTAATTTATGTCTGTGAAACAGGTTAAACAATATAAAACAGTATAACTAACCTGAAATACAAATTGCCAAATTTGGTAATATTGTCATTTTAATGTAACTTTAGTTCAGTATGGCTTAAAATAATGCATTAGACAGTATTTTATATAAGCAAGGTTAAAGTAAACTTTTTATCTTGGTCAACCCAGTACCATAAAAAAACAACTGCTGTTAAATCTCTCAATAAAATTAACGGCTTATAAGAAACATTAAACTGTAACTGAAGTTTGAATATTCAAGTTGTTGCAGCACTTCGTAAACGTAGTTAAATGTCACTGGTGATTGTCAAAAACTGATTTTGATTATAAATATTTATTTTAATATTCATGACACTCGAGGACGCTCACCAATCAATAAAATCCTATTTATGTCTGGCATATTGTTGCTGCATAACACTACTCATCTGATTGTATATATCTCCTTTGTTCAAACATCACCATCACGAATAGTGAAGATAGTCACGCAGCGAGGTGGACGAGACGAGTGGATGACAGGGGGCGTGCCATGGCGAAGCCGCAACCAACCCTTCTCGACGTTGCTGCCACTTTGATTCTTAGCTGAGCTATTTGACGGCGTAATCGATTGCTTTTGTCTAGTGAGCGTAGTTCGACTGTGCCTCATCCAGGAAAGAGGTTGCTTCCAAGATTCCACAAACTAGACACAATAGAGGAACCTACTAATCTTAGGGTAAATTGTAGTTCAATATCTGAGCTGTTTATTCACCCAGGCTAACTACGAAACAAATGACAGCGCAGTTTCCGGCTTGGGACATATGGTACAACTGTAATTCAATCACATTTATAGTTATTTGTTAAAAAATGCTACTAGCTACCTAGGTAGGTAGGTTAGCTAGCAGGCTAACATCTGTCGCGTGTTTTTGCTCAGTAGAAAGAACGCGAGCCGGGTAGGTTTTGTGCGGAATTAGCTAGCTAGTTGGCTATATTATATCAGTGTGACAGGTCGACTGTTTTTAAGATCGTTAAATCCGAGTTAGTTTAATACTAACTATTTTTATTAATTGGTGACAAGTGTTAAAGCCGGGATTCTGAGAGCACAAATCCGTCCTGCTAGCTGAGTTGGGTAGCATATCCAGTTGCTTAAGTAGCGTTTGCAAGCGCCAGTGTACAGTTAACGTTTCTGTAGAACGTGTTTTATTGTCTTTCTCTGTATTAGGTTAAGTAAGTTTATGGATGAGATGAATTGAATACTTGGGTTTACTAGAGGCCGTTCTAATAGCATCAAATCATAAGAAACAAGTATGAAAGACCAAGAAAAAAATCTATAATTTTTTCGCTGTTTATTTTATCTTATCTTTTAACGGCAGTTAATTGATTCTGGCCATGGAGAGAGCGGCATCAGAAACAGCCCGGAAAAGCATCGCTAGCTTTTCCCTCGGCATGACGGGACGACAGGCAGGAAACTCGCCAGGCAAGGAGGACTCTGAGGGTGAGCGAATGGAGTGCTGTAACCAAGAATATTTACTTTTGGTAATGATCTTTAATTGTACATTTTGTTGGTATGACATCTAGTGCACAGACATGTCCCAATAAATATATCAGAACTTTTTTTTATTAATGCGTATTAAAACGACTCATTGGCGTCTGTGGAGTAATAAAGAAACTTTCATTAACAGAT
>JAOYMR010000001.1:14729763-14752716 GCA_025802075.1 Tenebrosternarchus preto | reverse complement strand
CCTAACACTGTACTGGTGTGTTTGTCCGGGTTCTGAGGAGTTCTCTTCTCTGCTTGCGTGTGTCTCCAGCGGACTACCTTCTTTTTTCCCCCAATCAGAGGAGAGAAAATTACACAAATTAAATGATTAAATGGCTTCACATTCTACCCTCATTGCTCTGCTCTTCAGGGTATCTTTCAGGGCACATTTTAGCAAAGGAATTCTGAAAGGGAAATGAGCAGGAAAGTGTGTTGATTATATGTATCCTGTTCTGCAGATTTTACTGGAAGCTCTGTACATCTGGATTTGGTAAAAAAAAAAATTCATGTATGGAAATGAAAGTCAAGAGCATATCAGTTTCTGTAGCTCTCATGTTCACACTGATTCAGTGTTAACACGCACACAGGAATTCACTCCTTGTCAATCATGAAACTCTTACTGGAATAACTGAAATAAGAACATATAAAACTTCAGAAACACTGAGTGACCAGAGTTGTAGTAGTAGATTGGTTCTAAAAATCATTATCAGAAATATAACAAACATATCTTTTACAAAAACCTATAATTAAATGGATTTTGCTGTTCCCCCTGCAGTCCTGTCTGAGTCTATAGAAATTATAAAGTCAGTGCCAACAACATTACCAGTCCAAGCTTACACTGGCCTGACCAGCTCAGATCATAGTCTGGACCAACAAGTTCCCAGAATACTGTGTGTGACAGTAATCCAGAGTTTGGGCACAGCAAAAGCCCATAACATATTTTGTGTGTCACAGCTTTTCAGGATGGAGATGCATCTTAACACCATCTGGCATGGGAGGTAATGATTAACATGTCTGTGGAAGACAAACTCTTTTTTTCAGTCTGCAAATCCACATTCACTCATAGGAACCTTCAGATAACATGAGACAGTATGTTTGGTCCTCAGGGGAAAATATATTAAAGTCTTTTGGTAAAAGCTATCATTATACACCCTAATGGTCGTAATGTGGTTTGGAAATCTCTATCAGACAGTGCATTTTAGGAGAGACTGAGTGTATTTTGGTTAGTGAGGGCTAATGTTTTGATGAGTAAGTGTAAAGAGTTTATTTTAGAAGTAAGGTAGTGGAGCTGAGGGGTCATAAGGTCAGTTCCCTCCAGGACATTCCAAAGAGAAAGAGCTGAATGAATCAAGACTCCACAGACACAGGGCTGATGGGATACCGTGTCATGAGGAGGTGGTCACTGTATAATAACCAGATTACCTATGAAAGAACAAATTAGTTGTAATGTGTTTATACTGGTCCAGATAGCGAAGGTTTCATTGTGTGATTGCTTTCTCAAGCCGTCGCTCGGTTCTGCTTACGCACGGCTTTAATTCACACCTGCTCTTCCATCTCCAGTGTTCCCGAGCAGCGCAGGAACGCCCTGCCACACGGCGTGACCACAACACCGTGGCAACTGGCCACGTGAAAATATCGCCCTCCTCGTCCGGAGCTCTGTCATTGTACCTGTTGCGGTTCAAATACGATTTCCACCTTAATGACCACTAAAATCAAATCAGCTAATGATCAGTAAAAACAAAGAGGAAAATAATAATAGGAAGAAAAATGTCAGCAATTACAAAAGGGTTCCAAGCACTATATGAACTCTTATAACAGATCCACCTCTACCCCATGCTGGACAGCTTGTTGAATTAGCCCATTACATACCCCCAGCCTGGGGGGCTTTTCTGAAGAGTAACAGTCAGTTTTAAGTCATCTCTGACTGGTCTGCATTACTGCTGCTAACTGAGCTGTTTTTGTGATAGTGAACACAGCTCTGCTCTTGGCAGGTTCTGGGGAAGGAACGTGTGTGGAGAAAGGATGAAAGCATTACTTGTCTGAGCACAGGAGCCGTGATTCCGTTTGACATCAGAGAACTTGGCCAATACTGAATAAATGACATGTTCATTTAGTAGAGCTGAATTTGAAAAGCTGTCATCAGTTTAAGCATGGAAGCAGCTTACCTGTCATCCTGTCACACAATCATTTTAACACCTTCATTCATTGAGCGACGTTATTCTTATGCATTTAAAAAGCTGAGTCATTGCAAGGACCATGTCTTCTTGGCTCTGACAGGATGTGCGTATGGGGAAAGACGCCTCCAGGCTCCTCATCTCCAAGCACACGATGGGCGTAATAAGGTCAATTTGCTTTTAACGAATACAAGGGAAATCTGATTTTAATAGATTTTCAGTTAATAAAACAACATTTCGCTTATCTCATAGGGACACAAGCAAGGTTTCACTGGGCAGGTTTCCATCCTGACGTCTGGTTCTGAGGTGAGGGAGAGTAGGCGACCAGCCGGAGAGCTGCTGCTGAACTGCACTTTCCTGAAGCTCAGTACTGACCAAAGCTCACATGAACAAATAAAAGAGCCACGGCATATTTGAGATCTGTTCTTTCCAGCACATTTTTAGGGACCTCCTGATTTTGAAAAGTATTCCGTTCTTCAAATTTGATGTAGTGTTGTCATATAGGTCATCATGATCTTTTTTAATAACAGTACATCTATCACTTTTGTTAAAATTAATGTCACTTTTATTCATCCCCCCCCCCCCCATCTCTGTGTTAACCTAGTTAATCCTGGCAGCTGTAATAACTATTGCGTAAAGACTCCAGTGCTCTTTACATGGTTTCAAGTTTCTGTACTGTGGTTCTCCATTCCTGACTCTCGGCCACACGATTCTGACTGGGTCAACAACACTCGTGCGATATAAAGTGTTGGTCTGCGGAAGCCTCGCAAATCTTCACACACGACACACAATCATGCTTCTGTTCAGTACTGCTTCGTCTTTTCGCGCATTTACAAATTCCTGGTTTGTATTTCTCAAACTTTTATCATCCATGCTGATATTGTGTGTTCCTGTACTGTGCCTGTACTGTTCACCAGTGTTGGAACAGTCCGTAGTTCCAGCACCATATTTGGAGCTTAGTAAGATCTACAGTCTGAAAATGAAAAACAATAACAAATAGCCATTGATAATACACATTTACCTGACGCTTTTATCCAAAGCGACTTACAATTGTGACTGAATACATCTTGAGCAGTTGAGGGTTAAGGGCCTTGCTCAGGGGCCCAACAGTGCCAACTTGGCAGAGGAGGGGTTTGAACCAGCAACCTTCTGATTACTAGTCAAGTGCCTTAACCAGTGAGCTACCACTGCCCACTATACACAGATTATGCCTTCTTCCAAAACAATTTTCATGTATAACCTTCATTTTATTGTTAAGGGACACAAACCTTAATTTTCACCTGGGCACAATTCAGGTGAGCACATCAGATTAACAATTCATTAAAATACCCCATAATCCAAGATGGATGCTTGAATTTTGAAACATTCTTGGTTATTCGATTCAGGAGCCTCTTGTGGTGAGAGGAGTGACTGCTCAGAACAGTGATACCTAACCTGGCATCCACCCTTGTCTGTTTTACCTATTTTCCTTCCTGAAGATGTTGTAGGCATTAAATGCCAAGGGAACTGCATTTTAGAAACTTCCCTTTCTATTACAGCTGCCAATAAAGTGAATACTAGGGAAATGATTGGACAACGTTTCGGACTCATCAAATGTCCTTTGGCTCAATGTGGAATCTGTGGAAATTCATACATAGCTATTCATACCTGTATCACCTGTAATGATTTCCCTTCCCCAGTGTTGTGGTATCCTTGATGGCGTTCTTCCATTCTGTTACTATTCATGTTTTGGTTTTTGTCTTTTATTGCTTTCACCTGTTCCTTGTTTAATCAGTTTCTGTATATACACGGGTTTCATTCTTTACTGGTCATTGTTCATTCAGTGTGTCTTTTGCCTTCTGTGTTGTAATATTTCCTGGTAATATTAGCTTGGTTTTCTTTTTAAATTCCCTTGTTTTCTTGTGATTTTCATTTGTGTTTTATTTATTGTGTTCATATGGCTTTTTGACCCTGTACCATCTAAAGGACTCTGGATTTGCCCATAATAAATCCCGCTCTGCTCAGCATGCAGCATGTGCATCTCTATCGTGCTGCATTACAGAATGACCAGTCAACCGAGGACGCAGTGAGAGATGAAGACTCTGGAATGTGGTTGGGATGTAACTCCTGCTGTTTCTGAGCAGTTTGAGTTTAGCTTCGTCTCGACGCTACCAAGCCGGAGACAGCAAATCCCTTTGACACTGTGGGTACAAGGGTTTTTTGTCTTTCTCAAAACTTTATTAGGGAAACTTCCATTTCCGCCTGTTTTCTCGACGGCAACACAACCTGTAGCACAAGACAGAAATGGACGGAAGGAACATTCAGGAAACCATTTCTTGGTACTCGGTTGGTTCACAAGCAACACTGTGAACTTCCCTCAACCCATGTGGGGGGAAATGTGGGGGCTTGGGAGCCTTTGAGGGTTTTTTTTGTTTCTGTTTGTCCCTCCAGAGTTATTCCGCCTGTTCCTGTGCCCATCCTGCCGGCCTCCTGGGCTGCTTTAGTCCTTGAAGAGAAAGTTTTGGTTCCCGGTGAGAAAGTTGCCACCTCAGTTCCTCTCTGCGATGCTGAGATTGCCACCATAGTTCCCCTCCGTGAAGCTCAGGAGAGGGAACTATGCTGCCTTGCTTCCTGATCCTGTGTCCTGGTTCCTTGAGTACATCGCCCATATTCTTTAGATCCTCCGTCTGCCTGCCGCCATCCTGCTCCGTCTTCTGGCTCCACCCCATGTCTGCTGCTGCCTCTGTACCTTTGTTCTTGTTGTTGTCCCCGTTTTGGTTCCTGTGTCTCTGTCTGCTCCTGTATCCCTGGTTGTTCCTGTTGCCGAGCCTTTGTCTGTCCTGGTTCCTGCTCTGTTGTCCTTTGATTGTTTATTTTATCCTCATGCTGTTTTTCCATCGGTCGTTTTTCGTTCGTTGATGTTTTTTAGTTGTGCCTCTTCCCCCTCGGCCTGTTTTTCATCCTCATCCTGGTTGCATCTCTTCTGTTCTTCTTGTCCCTGTTCCTGGTTCTGTCCCTATTTCTGGTTGTTTCCGTGTTTCCTGTTGCCTCCTTGGCTTCGGCTTCTGCATCTGCCCCAGTTCTCTCGTGTTCTGTGTCTGTTTCCTCAGGTCCTGTTTCTGAGTCTGCTCCGTTGTCTGCCCAGTTGTCTGCCCCGTGTGCTGATCCTGCATCTGTTCCTGCTCCTCATCTGGCTCTGGTTCCTGTGCCTCTCCTCGATCTGTCCCTGCCTCTGCTCCGGTCTGTGGTTTTATTGATCCTTTTGCCGCTCGAGTTCCTGTTCCTTATCTTGGTTCTCATTTGTCTTCTGTTTTGCATGTTGGGTCCTGCGTGGTAACACCTCACTGGTGTTGTGGTTTCCTTGACTATGTTCTTCTGTGCCATTCCTGTTCTGCTTTTTGCCTGTTATTGGTTTTCAACTGTTCCTTGTTTAATCAGTTTGTGTATATATACTCTTGGGTTTTAGTTCTTTTACTGGTCATTGTTCATTCAGTGTGTCTTTTGCCTTCTGTGTTGTAATATTTCCCGCTAGCCTGGTTTCGTCTCAGAAAAATTTAATTCCCGTGTTTTCTTGTGTTTTCGGTTTCTGTGTTTTCTTATTTAGCATGTGTTCATTTCATTTGAAATGAACATTGCTCACATAATCTCATGTGTACATGTACAGTGAAACTGCTACAGAGTTAACCAAGAGCATGACACATATTCTAACTTGCATAATTTGCACAAATGAATAGTGATCCCAAACTCTTATTACCTAAGATCAATGTTCAGGGTCATTCCAGGATAAATACCTGTTGAATTCCCAAAGCCAGGAGCCATGCTTGGCATGCAATGGGTGATGTTTCAGCTGTGTGGTTGTAAATCAATTTTATAATTCTCTTCTGAGAAAAATGGGCAGCATGACCTCCTCCTCTGTGGGCAGCAGGACCTCCTCGGCCCAGACAATACCATCTTTTTCTTGATCTAGGTCCTGTATATTGTGTGTTATGACATATCATTGCAAAACGTCTACTCCCACATTTTATTGTTTCCATTACTTAATACAGCAAACATATCATTTGTAATAGTTCACTAAATAATGAAGGCCCCACTCTCTTTCTGCTTCTTAACCACAGTCATGTCACTTCGCCCATGAAAGAGTCTGTCTAGCATTGTAAGCTGGTGCAAAACATATCATAGGCACCTCCACAAGCAGTCCTGAGAATGAGAGAATGTATCTGCAACACTGCCCAAAACACACTCTCTCAATACCTTCCTACAGCCATCCTCAGGAATCCAATAATCTGTGGATCAAGAAGTGCAGAGAGCAGATGGCGAAACGAGGCGCACTCCAGCTGTTACCTCCTGCCCGCCTTTTCAAAGGCAGCCTGGCGAGGCGTTTCGCTGTGGTCTCCACAGAGACCTGGACCAACACACACCTCAGACGTGCTTTTGGCGACCTCGGCACAGCAGGAGCCAGATGGCAACGTTTGCGAGCGCAGATTATCCAACGGAATGGGATGATGGACGGAGGAACAGCCAAGCACTCAGCTTATGCACACAACAGCTGGACACCACAACCGTAACAGGGAAAAGAAACACACACACGTCCAAACGCTGAATGAGCCGATGTCGGTAGTGCATGAGCTCAGTAATGTAGTTGATCTATGACTCCACTCTCTGAAAGGCAAACCTACAGAAGCCTTAGAAAAGTGGGAATCGTATCCAAACACAACTGCTGGTCAGACACAGGTAGGCCTCAGCTTTCAGTCTGCACCAAGAAAAAGACCCGGTCGCTCTGCGAGATGAAAAAACTGGATCTGTTTTGCCGTCTCTTTGCTTTCTCCAAAGGCCTATTCTGCTGTTAAGGCCTGGCACTTGAACCTTCTGACTGGGATTCATCACAGCCAGATGTTTCCTCTTATTACTTTAAAGGTGTGGGAAGGTGAAAAGCCTCTCAAACGATGAATGCTTGCTTAACCTTGAATATAATCAAATGCAGGGAGGTTAAGGCCTTTTCAAAACCGTAAATGTGTAATGAAAATGTGTTAGTGCTCTGAGATCACACAGCTTCATCCCAGTGAGGCTTTAACTAAACCAAATGCAGCCCAGACTCAGATCAGCAATGTGTGAGTGGAGCAAATGCTGTGTTATTAGAACCCCCACAATTATTGGACATGTTGAAAGATAGATGTTTTTAAATTGACCATAGTCTGTTTCTATTGTCTACACTGAGGCTTCAATGTTTTGTAAAGTGATTTTCCATTTTTAAGTGCTTTTCCAAATCATTCAGATAGTAACTTGCAGCATTAATTTGGGCAGGTCCCGTGAGTGAAGCAATTATGTGCAATAAACCATTACCAAAACTTTTATTATAGTTCACCACTGAGGTACACTGAGCCCTGTGGGACATGCTTTTCCTCCATCTCTGCAGGCTGCACTGACATGGTTCTGAGTTTAATTGTGGGTGGGCAGCTACAAGACTTAACACAGGCACCTGTTTTTGCATTACAGAATCAGGTGTAGTTGATTGCTTAAAGGATTTTTGGGTTGGTTTATTTTGTGTTTTTGCAGTTTTTTTTTCCTAGTCAGAAAGAAGGTTACTGGATAATTAGTAATGTACAATGTAGTAAGATAGCAGAGACGTTTAAAAATGTAGTACACAAGGTTGCCAAAGAAACAGGACAGCTCGGACAGAGGTCCTATATCAGCTGTGCAAGCAAAGTGCACAGTGAAGTCTGTTGTTTTTGCTGACTTTCAGAATTCATTGTTGTCAAGTGCAATTTGAACTGCAGAGACCAAGCACATTTTCATAGCTGTTATTGAACTACTACAGTCATAAGAAAAGTTCAAATAGTTCATCATTTAACAGCATGCAGAATATGATCTGCTAGACTGGCAAAGAAATACCTTCTGCTGCAGACGTCCATACAGAATCAGCCGCCATCTTAGAAAAGTATCTAGAGCAGACTTAACAAGAAAAACTTAAATAACTATCAAAAGAATACACTTCACTCTTTATTTATAAAATTATATTCTCTGAGAAGGGTTGTATATTGATCCAGTCAATCACAATATGATTTAGTTACCTAAAGATCTGGATCTGGCAAATGGACAAGTTATTGTAGAACTGCCTTTAATATTCAAACATTCAATTATTCAAGCCAAAATTCAGAAGAACTTTTTACTTTTTCACTGATTACTGCTGTTTTGCTATTTTAACCTCTTTGTGATTTGTTATTCTTCTCATTTCTCTTTCCTGATTAATCTTTGTCAGCCTTACTGGATAGTAAGCTGTGCCTTTTTGGTCTTATTTCTGCATCAGGCATATGACTCCCTGATGTTAACATATTCTCTTTGATCCTCTGCAGACTTCCCAATAACCTTCTAGTGTTTTGTAGCAATTATGATAAGTATCTACAATACTGATTTTTTCATCTTTCCTACATGCTAGGTTAAATCTACATTCTTGAACTTGAACATCAGTTGTTAAGATGATCTTGAATGTCTAATTTATATTTCCTTTACTTTTTAAATCTATTTCATATACATAAAAATATAAATAAAAACAATCTATTTTAATGTAAAAAAAAAAGTATTTTGGTCATTGTTTTATAGATGATAGTCCAGATAAATTACTGTAGTGTGCTGTAGTAGGACAGCAGAGAGATTTATAAATGTAGTGAAGTACATAAGGTTTCCAAAGAAACAACAGTTCAGATAGAGGTCCTTCGTCAGCTGTGCAAGCAAAGTGCTTTACACTTTGAAACACATTTTGCTTCACACTGAGAAGCACTTTGCTTGCACAGCTGATAAAAGACATTTGTCCAAAACATCCTGTTTCTTAGGAAATCTTGTGTACTTCACTACATTAAAATATGTAAAATAATTCCCCACTCATTGTCCATCAGGCGGGCTTTTTTCCTTCAAATCTCTACTAGAATCCCGGGAACTTGAAGATTGAGGGATATCTCAGCTGTTCCCAGGACTCCACTCCTCTGCAGATCTTGGATGTTGTTCCTGGAGCCAGTTTAAGGGTCACAGCCCCCATGGGAACCACGACAACCTCTGTTACCTTCCCCTTTCACATCTTTTCTAGCTCTTCTTTCAGCCCTTGGTTTTTTGCAATCTTTTTGTGTACTTTGTTCTTGATGTTACTATAACTTGGGATTTCTAAATCTATCACTACGGCCCTCTTTTGCTGTTTATCCATCACTGCTATATCTGGCTGGTTAGCCATAAGCGTTTTTTTAGTCTGTATCTGGAAGTCCCACAGGATCTTAGCTTGGTCATTTCCCACTAATTTTGGGAGTGTATCCCACATTGTCCTTGGAACATCCAGCCTGTACTCTACACAGATGTTCCTGTATACTATACCAGCCACTTGGTTGTGGCTCTTCCTGCTAGAGCCTCGCATCCCGCTGTTATGTGCTAAATTATCTCAGAGGTATCTTTGCACAGCCTGCATCTGGGGTCCTGTCTGGTGTGGTAGATCCCAGCCTCAATTGATCTTGTATTCGGACCTTGTTCCTGTGTTGTCATTATTAGTGCCTCCATGCTGTCTTTAAATCCAACTCACTAAACACTTCATTACTTGAAGCCATCTGGTGTACTCCTGGATCTTCGTTATTTCATCCTGGATAGCGTCTCTAATACTCACTAATCCTTGGACTTCTCCTTCTGCTTACTGTACAGTCTCAGAGTGATTATTTGGGATGAAACCCACCATGCATTGTGAGGTGTTTCCTTGTCTTGATGTCAGTGGCTTCTATCTCCTCCTTTGGCCAGTTGATTATGCCAGTGGGGTATCTGATAACTGGTAAAGTGTAGGTGTTGATTACCCGGATCTTGTTCTTCCTATTCAGCTGACTTCTCAGGATTTGCTTTGTAGGTATTTTCTTTTAGGACTGTAGGTATTTGTAGGTATTTGGCTGTAGCCACTTTCCTCATGGCCTCTTTATAAAATACATCTGAAGACATCCAGGTAAGTAACTGCACTGTATGTGTACAGTAGTAAGAGATATAGAGGTATTCAAAATTGTAAAGAGGTACACAATGTTTCCAGACAAACGGGACGTAACTCTTTCAGGTAAGTGGTAATCTATAATACCACTAATCTATAATGTATTAGACTTCAGGTGGTGTCATTATCACCAAGTAAAACAAAAACAGAAAACAGAAACAGAATAACAGAAACACAGACTAAAGAAAATATTGTCTGTAATGATGTGGAAGGAGCTGTATGTGGTCCAACTCCACCCACTGGGCTTTTGGTTCTGTAGTGAGTTCTTTTGGTTCTGTAGTGAGTTCTTGCATAGTGCATCAGTGGCGCTTTATTTTTCGATAAAGCAAAAAACTAATTTCTCAAGAATTTGAGAAATTCTTCAAATTTCTCAAAGGACAAGACTGAGTATTACTTAAAGTTTGCAGTAAATTATACTTAATGAGCAGAGTCTAGATTACCTCACACAAGAGTTGGCAAAAGGTCGTTGTGGGAGGAGTAATAACGCCAGTAGAATACAGGCAGCACGGTTTAACCGGATGGCAGCAGGCTGCGTCTCTCGAGCAGTGCACTGCAGATATGTGTCCACATTTCAGTTTGTCAAACTTCTGCATGTATTTGACTTATTTTAGTTTTATCGTGATATTCTGACAAAGACGGTCCGGATCATAGCCAATTTAACCGGACATGACATCGTGTGTAATTTTGGACTTCTGTGAAGATTCAGTGGAGTATTTATATTTTTCGTGCTTTGCTATTCAGGAATAACAGTGGCTACAACATGGTAATTTTGATAGGCCTGTATTCTTACTTATTGTCTGGGAACATTTCAATAGCACATATCCTTTCAACATGTCAATTTATTTTGAACGAATGCAAAAACTACATTTTATACACCTATGACAATTTTTATTATTAAGCTTATTCAGTGATTTATAGTGTTAAAACTCTTTATTAGATTTTTTTCTTCAAAGATTATGCACTGTTTGATTATGTAAAGAAGAAACTATGTTAAGCGTTGAAAACTGTAGAGGCCGTTGCGTGTTTGACTTACCAGATGGGCATTGTTGCTGCCTGTTCATGTTTTCTTGTTTGGCTGAAAACCAGATTAATCTTTCTTCATAATATACATCCATAAATGCATTTCAGATTAAAATAACACGCCCGGTCGAGAATGTCTTAAGGTACTAATTAATCACAATAACAAAAAACAACACAAAAACGGGTTAAAACCAGGTGAACGAACCTTGCGGAATGTGCGTAAGCGGTTGTGTGGCCGTCGGGACTTGCCCAGAAACCTCACCCGTCTGCGCCAACGCAGCGCAGTCGAAACATTAGTGATCGTGTCGGATAAATCGCAAATACTAGCTTCGTGGAAAAAAAGACGTTTAGAAGCAAATCCTCTTCATAATAAAGCTACTGCTGAAAAAGTGGCTCACAATTCATTATAACGTAATGTATTGGTTTTCTTGAGCGTGCCTCTTGAGCTGCCTTACTCAGTTACGCCGCGAAGCCATCAAGTGAGCCAAACAAATGTGACTATCAGTATAAGATCTACTAGATTTCTTTTGTTTAATTTACGCAAAGTAGTCTGAGAATGCTTCATTTTATTCGTGCAAGAAATATGTGTTCATTTTTATAAACATCTGTAGCTGGTGATGGTTGTGATTGTTGTTGTGATAGTGACTTTTTTGTTGTTTTTTAGAAAGTGTTTTTTAGAGTTATATTAAATCATAATCACCTATATATGATTCCATTATATTAAAGCATAATCACTTATATATGATTCTATTATATTAAAGCATAATCACTTATATATGATTCTGTTATATTAAAGCATAATCACCTATATATGATTCCATTTTAAATGTTCAAAGTCTTAGTTTATCTGTCAACATGCTTTGCCTTTTCTCAGCCAACCACCTCAGACACGGGAAACCCGCACCTCCAAGTGCCATGGAGTTAGCCATGCACAACAGCAGTTCCACTGCTGCTGTGTCAAACAACCCGTTCTCCAACCTGAGCCAGGGGCCAGTGACCCTGACTGCCAATGAGAACATCAGTTTGGGTAGGCCGCCTCTGAGTGGGCCAGTAGCTGCCATGCTCTCGATGACCTTGGGCATTCTGTCCAACACAGTAGCCCTGCTGATCCTGGCCACCTCATACGCTCACCTGCGGCGTCGTTCAAAGGCCACCTTCCTGCTCTTCGCCAGCTCCCTGGTGGTTACGGATTTCCTGGGTCACGTCATCCCCGGCGCTATCGTTCTCAAGCTGTACCTGTCAGGAGGTGTGCCTGCTGCGCACTATGCCAGACCTGATGCGCTGTGCCAGTTCCTGGGTGGCAGCATGGTGTTCTTCGGTCTTTGCCCGCTCTTCCTCGGGTGTGCCATGGCGGCAGAGAGGTGTCTGGGCGTGACGAAGCCATTGCTCCATGCCTCCCTGGTCAGCACCACGCGGACTAAATTCTCGCTTTCCGTAATCTGGCTGGCAGCACTGTGCGTGGCAGTGCTGCCCTGTTTCCAGCTGGGCTCTTACAGCTATCAGTACCCTGGCACCTGGTGCTTCATCCAGGTGCTGGAGGGAACGGGTGCTGCGGATGTGGCGTTCGTGCTGCTCTTCTCAGGACTGGGGCTTTTCTCACTGGCCATGGCGCTGCTCTGTAACACCGTCAGTGGACTCACGTTGCTCGTAGGGAGAATGCGCAAGAGGCCTTACAGGCGTAGGGCCGCCAAGTCTCATGACATTGAGATGGTGGTGCAGCTGGTGGGCATCATGGTTACGTCCTGTATCTGTTGGAGCCCTCTGTTGGTGAGTCTGAGTATTGCAAATATTCCGAAGTCTCTCGTATTTGTAAGATGTTAAAGACAGTTGTTTCCTAACAGTTAAGTGCCTGCGAGTGGTATTTGCAAGTGCAGTTTCATTGCAGCTGTACTGCAGCAGAAACACTCACCGCCCTTTATGTCATCCTTAGATCTTTGGACTCGTGTCTGTAATACACTCATATAAGGGTTCTGTTGGAGACCTGGACACTTACAGAACCCTGATGGTCACTGGTGTCCGCTTGGCCTCCTGGAACCAGATCCTCGACCCGTGGGTCTACATTCTGCTCCGCCGCGCCGTCCTTCGCAAGATCTACCTCATCACCAAGCGTCAGGCTGACCTGAGTGGAAACAGCATAAGGCGCTGGGAGCCAAGCTCTGTCCGGACTTCTGTTAACATGCCGTGAGTCACAAGAGGGAGCACAAGAGCCATAGTTTTTGGCTTATGCAGAATGAGCACAGGGAGGCTTGCCCTAGAACTCAAATGTTCCAGCTTTGATTACTTAACTCTGTGCAAAGAGCATTCAGCCAACAGTGACCACAGCTCTTTTGACAGGTGAAGGTATTAAAATGCCAGCCTCCTCACTGAAGCTTTAAGCAAAGTCCATATGATGCAGAGCCATCTGTTGTTTCCTGTGTTACATAATGACGGTATTAGAATTCAAATAATTGGCAGCAATGGCTTATGCATGCCAACAATTTACCATCTTTTACAAGTGTCTTCTGAAATAAATTATATTCTTATTGCATTTAATCAGTGCTAGGGGTTGAGCACTTATTGATGTTGCTTCGTCTTAGTTGGCTGCACATGCAGTGTAGTGGAATCCAGCAGCTCTGCAGCTGAAGCCTAGTGTTGGTCTTCATTTACAGCACCATTTCACCCTGCTCTACGAGCATGTTCCCTCCATTCTAATAATAAATCTTTTGACATTTTGAACATTTTGATGAATTGAACAAAAATGCTTCTTAGCATACCAAATAAAACTAAAGGAAAGAAAAACTAAAAGAAAAGGACAATTAAAAGAAAAGAAAAAACAAAAGGGAAAAGATATTGTCAATTGTTTTGTTTGTTTTGGTTTTTAATAGAGATAATGGCCATTATTCATTGAACTCCAGCTTCAGAAAATGCACAATATTGAAACAGAGGCAGTTTGAGAGCAATAGATGAATCGGTAGCATAAAAATCACCTGTGCACAGCTGCCTCATTTACAGAACATTTGCAAAGACCCTGAATTGCTGTCATTTACATTTACGTGAAGCACAACCTACATGCAAGTGTATTAATAGTGAACCAATAAAAGTTACAAGTTCTTGACAGATTACTTATTAATTGATGGCTGCAAAATATCATTATAATTTACACATGACACATGTTGCCAGTAATCATACCAGTCCCAATAATCATTTTTAGTACAAGGTGTGTGTGCGTAATTGCTATTTTTATTGTTGTTGTTGCTATTATTATATTACTGGTATCAGTGATAATATTGATCAATTAAATTACCTAATTACAACCCAAGCAATTGTATGGTTGTAAAACTATTGCACTTTCATTTACAAATAACCCAACCAGACACGAGTTTGGTCTTACAAATATGCCAAAAATGAAATTCATGAATAATTAAATTGTTGATTAAATTTGTGTGCAATCATTTTACAGTCAAATTTGATAAATAAGGGCCATTTAAGGTGTGTTTGTGTATGTGTGTATGTGTGTGTGGGGGGGTCTGTGCATTCCAACACACACCAAAGATTCAGTAGTACAATAACAGTATTTGTAATTGGGTTAAATTTTATTGAATGTTACCACATCCTTTTTTTGGAATATACAACCACTAATATCTCAATACTGAAAGTTTAGGCTAAAATTGGTACATGTCTGTTTTCCCCCTATGCTAATTATGTATGATATATACAGTGCATTATTTATTCAAGTGGTTCTTTGAGAACATATTCAAGGCTTCACTGATTAGCCAGTGTGGACAGACAATCTAATCTATTTATTGCCTTTATTATTTTCCCCACATTTTCTAATTTGTTATTGTAAATTGTTTTTTTCCATGAAAGAATAAACAATTTCACCTGTTGGTTTTTTCCTACCATGATTATGTTTTTGTATTGTGTGTTTATTTTGCCTTGGCTTAGGCCTAACACGTGAAATCAAGACATCAAGATTCCTTAGCACTGAGTGTCATTATCGCCATCATTTTGCTTTAATTCTAAAATGGGGGGGGGGGGGGTTGTCTAGTATTGTATAATGTACTTCAATTAACATTAAGCTTTCAATTCCAGATTCTGGAAGCATGATTTTACATGTAAGAACAGGTTTGTTTAAGTAGGTACGGAAGAAGGCACCTATAATCTGTAATTCTGTGTGACATAAGAGTAGTGGTTCGCAGTACCTTATACTTGATTCGGTATATTACCTTAAATACTCTATAGTCTCACGTCTTCGTACTGTACTCTGTACTCATTAAAGTCCTGAGCTGAATCATGTCTGTAACTTGCAGCATGATTTATTTTAGTGAGTTTCTACACAAATGTTCAATCTCAAATTGGATTTCCAAAATGTCTAATAAAAATGAATATGGACTGTTCCAATGCCGAGTCTGTATGAACTTCTATACAGTTTTGCACATTTTAGATACCATTTTCCATGTAACCCTTCGGAAATGCAGATAGATCACTGACATATGGTTTGAAATTTCCGGTGGACTGTTCCTGGAAGGTCAGAAACCACCGGAAGAAAATCGTTTCGTGTACTACCACAAGCAGAGCATTCTTCCTTACTGGGTGGTGAGTTTTTATTGACCTTTTGGTTTGTTTATTACATCATGAGAAACGCATTATATAACACAAGTATGGTAGTTATCTGTCACTGGAAGATGCAACTGATTTAACTGACAGTTTACTAGTCTATTCATACTCTACCTAGCAAGCTAGTTCCCTGTTTCACCGCCATCATGTTGGCTTGTCAGCGCTAATTTTTGCGCAAGTGTTGTGGTGTCTGGCCGGCCGGTTCCTCTAGCTGCACAGCGTTTCATATGAACTGGTCATTAAAAACATACAGCTAGCTAGGGCACTCGCAACTGACATTGCTTTTCTTGATTAATAAATATTAACTAAAACGCTGTATGTTTACGCTGAAATTGGTTGTATAGCCAGCTAGCTGTCGAGATACACTTTACAGTAACTCGCTAGCTAGCTATGAAGTAGGGTTCGTTAGTTAGCTAGTCTTGTGATGCCGCTGAGGTAAATCTGAAGTATCCCGTCCAAGTGTCAACGAGCGAGCTAGCTAGGTTAGCTAGCTAAATGCCCGTCAAGATGAAAGATGAAATATTTGTATTGGTTAAATAGCTATGGTAACCTGGTTTATTTGTTGTAAGATACCTAACGTTTTTGATGTGTCTAACCATACATGTAACGGGAGCGCTACTGTTAATGTAATTTCAGGTAAGTTAGTAAATGAAGCTTTCGAGGGGAGAGGGGATAGATATGCAGAGCGAGACACCTGCGCACCCCATTTGGGACGAACACCAGGCGTACGAGGAGCTCCTTTATTGGGACAGCCTGATCCAGGAGGGTCACAGCCTACATCCCCACGACTACGACAGGTACGTGCAGTGCTAATAGCAGACCTCCTTCGGCTACTAAAACGGCGTTAGCTAGGCTACTGTACAGACGGCTTGCTGTTTTGGCTCCAGTTAGCAGAGAGTCTTCTGCTTTAAGCACTTAGCTGTAAAAACCTGGAGCCATTCTTGCAGTCTCTGTGTAAGGGATCAGCCGTCCTGAACTGTAGGATTTCCCCTAAACAAACACAAAGCACGTTTTCAGATAAACTCTGTTGCACTGTGCAAAGCTAAAAGGAAAATGGCATTCCTTTTGCTACTCTTCCCATGTTTATTTCATATGAATAAGAAATCTTATGTCTCTTGCGCTAACTTTTAATGTACTGACGTTGTTGTGGGATCAAAATGGTGGTGTACTGCTGTGAGCTGTGATGTTAACTGTTCATAACCCCTGTGGTGCCAACAATCACCCCTTATCTCTGTCTGCACCACACATCTTGTTATTTTAATACATTTCTGTACTGTCTGGGCTTGTTTTGAAGCATATTTTATAATAGATAGATACATCCATACTTTATTGATCCCATGGGGAAGTTCAAGGCATCCAGTAGCAGTTCCACGTTGGCATAGCACTAGTACCAATAATGTAGCCACAATAGTGGAGACATTCGTGGTTCTTTAGTTCCAGATTATTGCTCAGCAACTGTTTGAAGCCATACAAAAGTTTCACATAAAGCATTAATCACTTGTTTGTAGACCACACCTGCTGCACCGCTCAAGAGTATAGACAGGGTTGAGAATATTGACACTTATATGAGAACTTCTCAGATAAGGCTGATTACCTTCCCAATGTAGTGAACATATTTTGCGTGTTTTTGCCAAATGAATAATTTAACTAAGTTTATTAGTTCAGTATTTCTTTCTGACATCATTCCCTCCACCAGTATGTGCTGGTCCAAAAAGGCACTGACCATTGGGCAATATTGTTGGATAACAGCTGTGTGTTTGATGATTGTTGGGTAACAGCTGTGTGTTTGATGATGCATTGAAGCCGTGCTTCCTCTCAGGTATGAGGAGCTGAGATACTGGTATGACTGTCTGTGCTACGAGGAAGACCTGCGACACTACCACGCGTACTTGGCTGAGTGGAAGAAGAGAGAGGCGGAGTTCGCCCATTCTGATGCAGTGAGTTCTCAGCTCCTCCTCCACCGGAGCACCCTTGGTACCCGCTGGACTCAACATCCAAATCTTAATCATCTCCATCTTCTCTTTCAGCAACTGTTCTTTTTCTTTTCGCAAACGATTTGAAAATGTGACAAATTATTAGTAGTAAAAGGTGTTTCCTCTCCTGGCAGGCTGTGAAGCTGCCTCCCCAGCGCACGTTTGTCAGCGAGGACCGACATGTGAAGGCCAAACACGCGTCTGTGTATCCGGCACCAGAGGAGCTGCTGGCCGTGCAGAACATGGTGTCGCAGGTGGAGCAGGGCTTGAAGATTGTTGCTGATTGGATGAATGAACAGGAAATAGCCAATGGGAACAGTGAAAGGTATGATGTGAGACGAATTAAACAACATGTAAAAGACAGTTTGTCAGGCTGAATGTCAGATGTTGTAGCTAGAAATGAAATGTTTGAACATATTGTACCACTAAAACTGTTCACTTTTTAAACATTCAAATTTAAAGAAAAAAAAGCTGTCCAGCACAGACGTTGCATCAGAGAGCATACTGTAGAAGTGATTTGTTAACAATAATAAAAACACACCAACCACCATATTTACAAAAATGGTGCTGCAAAAAGGGGAGGGGGGGGGGTCACAGTGGGAGTCCTCAGGTCACCTTCAGGCACTCTATATATTCCATGGAAGTACAGAGTTTTACGTTCAAGGTTAGCTTTGTTTTAGTGCTCTGTTGTGCTCCTGGTGCTCCAATATCAGTGGAGTGTCCCTGTTTAAATATCTGAGGAAGCACCTGGTGTTGCTGTTTTTGTGTTGGCAGTGCAGAGTCGTTGGGTAAACTGCGGGGCGTCTTGAGGGTGGGGCTTGTGGCGAAGGGTCTGCTGCTCAAACAGGATTTGGACCTGGAGTTGGTGCTGCTCTGCAGTGACACACCCACCTCCACCCTGCTGCATCTCATCTCCAACAAACTCACAGAAACCCTAAAGGTCAAACAGGCGCACCGACGTGCTCGCGCACACACTGCTCTTACACACTTACCTTACTGCCAAATACACCAATACTACTCGTCGACTAGCTATGGGAACAAAAAGCCAAGTGTAGTTAGCATTTATTTATATAAAACCTTTACTTCACAAGTTTAACAAACACTTCCAGTCTGTTAGTGAGCAACCTGAGTCACGTTTACAGCACTTCTCAGTTTTCACCCCAACATGTTGGCCCTGGGACGCCATGACCCTAGCTCTCGCTGTCGCCCGAGCAGATGCAGGCGGAGGACGAGTACGCAGTGACCCCCTCGGTGACTGAGGCGGACGTGGTGGTGCAGAGCGTAAAGGAGCCCGTCCTGATGCTGCGGGTGCACCTGACGTCTCCAGTGGTGCGCGAGCAGGCGGAGCGAGAGGACGCTGGAGGTACGGGACCCCCACGCGGCCTCCGTCTCGCCACTCGGGACGCGCAGTGCCCACACGCTCAGACAGTTTTACTACGAAGCTGACAGAAAGGCCTCTTTCTCGCTTGTTTTAATGACTATGCGCTGTTGTTCATCGTTACATTATCAAATTTAAAATGGAAACCTCCGGACGTACGTATATACGGTGAAGGGTTTGTTTTGCAGCAAAATGGAAGCAGTTCAGTTTTGAAAGTTAACATGTTTACTGGTTTTTATTTACTTATTTATTTTGTTATTTTTTTCCTTCTTCCCAATGCTATCTTTAAATGTCTTTAAAACCTTCAGAAATGTGAAGGTGTTTTTAATTCCTCCACTTTATAGTAAGTGTTTAACAAACCAGCTGGCTAGATGCTTAGTGTATCTGTTCATATCTTTGGCCTGATGTTGAACGTTCAGTCAGATCAGGCAGGTTTTGCTGCAGCACATACCCTGTTTGCGACACTGAACTGATTTAAATCCACCTATTGCTGCTGTTGCCTGTCATTTCAAAATTGTGCTCCCTCTCAGCCAAGACTTCTAGTGTGCCAGTTTTTAGGGAAGCTGGACTTTTGACCAACCGGAAGCTCTCGGTCTGACAGGGGGGGGAGCAGCTGAGCTCGGAGGAAGGAAAAGGGGTGTGGTCTACATAATGCATGCTGTGTACATGGCCTTACACATACGGCCTTTAGTTTAGCGCCAACTCACACAACCAAAATACTTCAGCCGTGTCGATCTTTTCCTAAACCGCAGATGGGGTGGGAGGGAACAAAAAAAAAATTCAAAAAGTCACTTGCATTCCGGCAGAAGAGCTGTTTTTAAACTGTGTGTGTAGGAAGTGCTCGGCAAGGGTGATCCCCTGCCCCCCGGCCCCATCCCCTCTTCCCCCCCTCTCCTATGGGCTTGGCTATGCTGTCTCCGCCCCCTGACCCGAGGACAGAGTGCCCCTTGGTCAAACTGTGCCTTGTCTTCTTATCCCACTCGCTGGTAGAAGCGCTCGGGGGCAGCGTGCCCGCGGAGGCCCTGGACAGGCTCAAATGCCTGGCGTCTCTGGCGTCTCTCCGCCACACCAAGTGGTTCCAGGTTTGCACCTCGTTTTTATCTGTCGACCTCTAGCTTAAGATGAGCCTTGCTGCCGTTTCTGTGGGAACCCGGGCAAGATACATACTCTAACCTGATTGGTGCAAAACGTCTCCTTAGGATCTTAGTATTTGAATGTTGAAACGTTCACAAGTACTTTTGGCTTGAAATGCGTGTCAATTGTGAACGTTTAACTCAAATACCACTGTTATGTATCTTTCCCTGGTGGGCATCAGTGTATTGACTTCGTGTTGGTCAGAAGCCATTACTGTAGTCTGTTCAGTGGCACAGTTGTGTTTCGAAGTTTCTGGAAGAGACCCAGTTGAAGCACAGTGCGGTGCCGTTTAGTTGGATTGATGTTTGTCCGGCAACAGGCTAAAGCTAATGGTCTGCAGTCGTGCGTGATCGTCATCCGGATCCTGAGAGACCTGTGCTCACGAGTGCCTGCCTGGACTCCTCTGAAGGGATGGGTGAGTCTGCTTCTACTCCACACCAACCTGGATATTACACCAGCAGCAACCACCAGACTATGGCCCGCCTGGACGCAGACAGAACGTGGCCTGGAGCCCATACTAGCTTGTAGCAATGAGTTTCGCCTTTGTCTGGTGTCGGGCCACAGGTTCTGGAGCTACTGTGTGAAAGGGCTATATCAACCAGTGACCGGCCAATGGGAGCAGGAGAAGCCCTGCGGAGAGTTCTGGAATGTCTTGCATCGGGAATTCTGCTGGACGGTGGGTGCTGATTCATGCAAGGGTGTGTTGGGCTGGGAGTGGGGGGGTCATCATTGCATTTACCTAAAAAAAAAAAAAAAGGCACAGATAATGCAAATTAAATGTTTAGACCCAAATGGCATTGGAGGGCTAATGCTTCAATCTGTAGTTTTTTATTACATTATTTATTCATTTTGTGTGTGTGTGTGTGTGGAGTAATGTCTGTTTATCATAACCTCTCATACGGGTAGTATGTCTGATCTCTGTGTGCAGATGGTCCTGGGATTTTAGACCCGTGTGAGCGGGAGTCCGTGGACGCCAGCAGCCACCTTACCCAGCAGCAAAGGGAAGATGTTACCCAGAGTGCACAGGTACAGCCACTACCCAGAGTGCATAGGTACAGCCTTTACACAGTGTGCGCACACATGGGTAGAAATGTTGTGCTTGTGATTTTTATTGTAGCTCTGCCTTCTCCGTAGTTCAGTGTGTGACCAGGTGCAGGGGGAGGTGGTGGTAATGTGGGGCAGACTGACAGTGCCCCCATGTGGTAAATCTGGCCAAATAGCAGAGGTTCTCCCAACAGTGCCCAGTACCAGTAGCATTACTCATAAGTACCATTCTAGTGTGTATTTGACTATATTTGCAGAAAACGACAGGTACTGCAGTGAAATACCGCAATGCAGAAAGCAGTAGGAACCATCAGCCCAGCAGCAGGAGGTCTGCCATTAGACAGCTTAGTATAGCACAGATTATTGTTTTATGCTGGTGAAACCATGTAGATTGTTTTTGTCTGTCTTTCAGTTCGCTTTGCGGCTGACGGCGTTTGGGCAGATGCACAAAGTGCTGGGGATGGACCGTCTGTCGCCCAGAGCTGCCCGTATATACGGCGAGCTGCACTACACCCGTAAGCCTCCGCGCCTGCGTTTCCTCTGCCTGCCACGTGCTTTCTGTCCTTCGTTCCTCTCACTAGTCTGACATTTACGTTTGAATAAGACGTTTGCTTGCTCCCTCTGCAGCTCAAATCCCATCTCCGTATACTCCGAAGAGGACCCTGGAGGCGCATGCAGAGGGAGACTCCGGCAAAAGGAAGGCCAAGTTTCCGCGGAAAGGCAGGCATCTCTGTACAAGCTTCTTCTAACACTGGGGTTAAGCCGGTTAGGGTCGGGGTTAACGTTACTGTTAGGGTCGGGGTTAACGTTACTGTTAGGGTCGGGGTTAACGTCACTGTTAGGGTCAGGGTTAACGTTATTGTTAGGGTCATGGTTAACGTTACTGTTGGGGTGAATGGGCACATTTTGGGGTGAGTGGGCATGTATACATAGCCAGCTTTTTTCAGGATACCCTCTTTTTGGCACAATTAGCAAATAATCTTATAGTATTCCTATCATATAAGCTGTTCCTTAAATAAATGGAGAATAACATACAAAATGTGTGTGTGTGTTGAAAGTTATGGTTATGTTTGCATGCCCCCCTCCCACCTTTTTTTTTTTTTTTTTTTGAAACCAAAATGTGGTTGTAGCTAACTGTCCTATGGGTGGGGTTGTGAGTGAGTGGATGTGTTGGAGGTGGTGGTGTCAGCTGCTAACTGTTCTAAGCTGTGTTGTGAATTGACTAAGTGTTCTGAGCCGTGCGTCGATGGTGTTTCTGCTGTAGAGGGTCGCGCTGATCCTGCTAATGCTCTAATGAAGCTGCACCAGCTGCGTCCTGGCCTCCTCTACCGGCTGGTGTCTCAGACGGGCCCCGACCACACGCCCCACTTCACCATGGCCATAGAGGTGGATGGCACAACATACGAAGCCTCGGGCCCCTCCAAGCGTAGTGCAAAACTCTTTGTGGCCCAGAAGGTGAGTGTGTAACCCTCAGCACACACTCCCTCAGATTTTAACTACATAAACTACTCGAACAATGAACTACATTCAGGACCCTAAAAAAGCTGCACAACATATCAACCAGCATCAACTGTGTGTTGGTCATACACAGGCCCTTCAGGCTCTGGGTGTGGCCACAGGTTTGGAGAGCAAAACAGCCAATCAGAGCCAGAGTCAGGAGAGCACTGCCATGGCAACCAGCAGCACTGGAAGTGAAGGAGCAAGTATAGGGGGAGAGGACAGTGCTGAGGTACACATTCTTACACCATCACACACACATGCGTGTACACACACACATGCACATACAGTGGTATGCAAAAGTTTGGGAACCCCTGATCATTTTCATGATTTTCCTTTATAAATCTTTGGTTGTTTG
>JAOYMR010000001.1:14717214-14729663 GCA_025802075.1 Tenebrosternarchus preto | reverse complement strand
AACAACCAAAGATTTATAAAGGAAAATCATGAAAATGATCAGGGGTTCCCAAACTTTTGCATACCACTGTATATATGCAATCAAACTCTGTTAACAAACTGCAGTCTGAGTGAAGTGTGTGTCTGTGTGTGTAGGCCTCTCTGCAGGGAGGCCCTATCCTTACCAAACATGGGAAAAACCCAGTCATGGAGCTCAATGAGAAGAGGCGGAGTCTGAAGTATGAGGTCGTATCTGTTAAAGGGCGCTTCAATGACAAGACCTTCACCATAGAGGTGTGTGCTTCTCTCGAGCTGGTGGCCCCAGCGACTCAGACCTTCGCTCAGTGTAGACAACTGGTCTACTTCCTCTGTTTATACATTTAGTGACTGTGGTGAGTGGCATCACTGAGTAAAAACAGAATGGTCCTTAGAGATTTCAGACTTCATTAAATTTCTTTGGGCTTGGATGTCGTTGAGTTGGAGAGATTTAGTTAAACAGCACTTGGTTTTCACAAAGTTGTGCATGCATGTATGTATTTGTGGATCTTAGTGTGTGTGCATACATGTGTGTGTGGGCTTCTCTCCCAGGTGGAGGTGGATGGACAAAAGTTCCAGGGCTCTGGCTCTAATAAGAAGTTAGCAAAAGCCAATGCAGCACTGGCTGCCCTGGAGAAGCTCTTTCCCGATGACACCAGCTCCGACAGCATGAAGAAGAAGAGATTTCCTCCCACGGTAATTCTCAACACTCGCCTGCTGCTCCGAGTCTCAAAGATCTCCACACGCCACACATTACTGCTGCCTCTCCAGAAATGCCACAAACAGAATGAAAAAAGTAGAATATAACGCACATTTTCAATGTTATTGGCTCGAAGCTGGAGCAACCCTGTGATTTGCTCCTGTGCTGGAGTGTAGGACCCTTTTTGTATGCAGAGTGTATGTGCGTTCAGGTGATGTTCACTGAAAGAAAACTGTGTTGTCTGTTTCTGTCTACAGGGCTACGCAACTATGGGTGGGGTGCCATTCAACTCTATAGCCAACAGGGGGCGGGGCAGGGCCCGGGGGAGGGGCCGAGGATTTAACAGCGTTTGTTCCTCTTATAAAGGCAAGTTGTGCATTAGAACTTAATCTCATAGACATAAAATGAGATCCCATAACTACTGACTGCAGTGGTAGTGTTAAACGCTGGTGTACTGAGGTCTCCTTGTAAAAATTATATTTTTAGCAGTGATTCATTTTCTATTTTCCAGCCTCAACTGGCACTAAAACAGTAAATAGAATAGAATATCAGGGGTGTGTATGAGCATGTCTGTGTGTCCATCTGTAGGTGCAGGTGAAGTGGCAGTAAACTCTGCAGCTGTGAGCAGTGTTGCAAGTGCAGGTAGTCCCACACTCTATTCCAGCAGCCATTTAACTAAAACTATGGAAGCCCCAGAGGGTCAGTCGGCCTCTTCAGGCACAAACAAAGCCACATACCAAGCTGTGCCTCCACCAGCTACTGGCTACTACAACCAGTACAGCCAGGCTTACGCACAGTTTAAAAAGACTGTCCAGAACCAGAATCAGAACCCAACTCAAACCCAGAACCAAGCACCGCTGGTGGGGCCAGACTACGGATACGGCTACCCGAACCAGGCCATGGAAGGGCAGGACTACAGTTACGGAGGTGAAACAGGGAGGGATGCTCCCACAGAAACACAGTGAAATGCCGTTCTTTTTCCTTTGAAGCAGTGTTGGTTAAATGAGTCTCTGTTCTCATTGTGTGCGTGCGTGTGTGTGTATGTGTGTGTGTGTGTCCTGTTTCTGTCCTTTCTACAGCATATGGTAGCCAGTCAACATTTGGTCCACCACAGAATTATGGGTACCACCAGAGCGCCTACCCCAACCTTGGGGGCTATAGTAGCGGAACCAGTAACGTGAGCCATGGTTACAGATAAACTCTGAGCACGTGCTTCATCCAGTGCCTGCAGCCTGAGGAGATTCCAGCCCCTACATCTTTCTCTGGCACTGGAACTTCACCAATACAAAGGACTGATTCTGTTTTTCAGAGTGAACACTTGCTCAGTTATGTTGAGCTTTAGGGTTAAATTGTCTTCAGTTATGTCTCCTGTGTTTTTGTCATTAATGTTGTAGTTCCATTGCATTTGCATGGAAAATAAGCAATCCCCTTATTTTAATCCAAATGATTCATTGTGACCCTGGAAACTCTTCCATCCAGACAGGAAGTCGCTCAGGACTTCTGTTTTTTAGTTAGGAATATTTTGAGCAAACTCATTTTCTTTTTCCTGGATGGCCAGTATAATGAATGTGAACCAAAAAAAAAACATTTCGTCTCTAAGTAGCTGCTGACCTGTTGACCTGTGGGATAAAGATTTTGGGTCTTGTTGTAAAGTGGTTTGTTTCCTTTGAAAGCATTTTGTTGTTGTTCTTTAGTTCCTTTTGGCTGCAGCCAAGAGATTGTGCTGGTAATAAATAGCACAGTAACCAACACTGACCTTTTGCTTCACTTTACATTGGTCTGAAGTTGTTCGTCATGTCACTGACCATCAAAATAAATTGTTTTCTATTTTTAAAGCCAGGTGCCTTTTTTTGCTGAAATAACCTCAAGGAATCACTGTTACTCACTGAGGTTCTCCAGAAACCAATCCAACAGCCAAATGCTTATATTTCCATCTACTACACAATGAAATTCTGTTTGTGTATGTATATACAGAAAGTAAAAAGTAATTTCCAGAAATATAACAGGACTCCGTGGACCCTACCGCAGCAACACTCTGAATTCAGTACAGCTACAGATCATGGTCTTCCCTGGAGTATCAGTATCTTGGGATGGATAAAATGTAAGGGCATACTATACACAAAGCCAGAATATGGCCTCACAGTAAACACTGATCACAAAATTATTTGGGAATATCAACAGTATTTCACAAGTTGATGATACAAGTAATTTAATTTAAACAATTGACTGTGAAATTAAACATCCCAATTCAAATCGCGCCTTACATCTACATGTACAATATATATATATATATATATATAGACTAGTGAGTTGTATATGATGTAGGGATTTTTAGACCTGCAGTTGTACCTCAACAGTCTGAGCTGCCTCAGGGCTTGAGGCACCTGCACTTTGGTCACTAACCCTGCTTTTTATATACTGTTTGTTCATGGTCCTGCTCATAATGTACAGAATTTATCAGTCAGGTTGCTTGAAAGAAGTAACACATTTTCCTCAGTCTTCCATCACACTGCAGCAATTTTTGTCTTTCTTCTTAATGTCGGCTTTATCACTAAGGCTGAGCAGGAGGAAAAAAATATCTCATTACACATCCAATCAAAGTCCTGCCATATGACCATATGATATCCTGACATCCCACACAAGATTCATTCATTCTATTACAAATAAATGTATCTGGGGGGTGTGTTCTAGATTTTGACACTGCAGCATAAAACCTGCTCCCATGTTGGTTGCCTATCACTCACTCAGGTTTTCTTGACTACTTTGGGGTATTTCTCTCTAGGATTATAACTGATTTAATGATTTAATTATTTTTACATGTAATTTGTAAATTACATGTTTTTGCCCTCCCCCCACCCCCTCCTGTGCACAGTTTTGGCCAAAGATCTGGTCAGTTCACATCACTTAGAGATCATGTTCTCACAGAGTAAGATGTGGCAATCTGCATTAAAACAGACTGATAAAAAGGCCTTTTGCAATGCACTATCTAACTCCTGACTCTACAGAAACTTTCAAGAACCTCACGTTCTCCCTTCATGTAATCATTTTGTTGAGAACTTTGACATTAGACTTACCTAATGCTTCGGCAGTGTTATCCCATTGAATTCCAAGGATGTTTCTGGCAATTTCAAAGACCCCTGGAGGAGGGGGGTAGCCCCTGTTTGAAGGTTAAAAGGGTCTGCTGAAATGTTAAAAAGCAACTGGGGTGGACTAAACTAACTATTGACTATGATGAATATGAAACTTCACAAATACAACCCGAATAATTTTTTTTCAATGTAGATTCATTGACACCACCCTTAGCATCACTAGTGAATTCTTCAATGCTAATATGCCTGCATTATTTTCTAATAAGATTACTGCTATATGAGAAAATTGAAAGCAATCCTGCCTCTAGTTTGACCCCTCCTTTCATCACATAAAGCATTATCCTCTTGCCTTGCATAACAATGACACAGCACCTTCTCAATATTATAAATGAGAGTTGGTAGCAATTTTGTGCCAAAAAAGTCTGTTTTGGTTCTTTAAGATCTCAGTGCTACCTTTGATACAGGACCTTAATGTTGCACTACAGATTGATGCATCCTGCAAGAGTCAGTTCTGGGCCCTTCTTTATTTAATCGACATACGCTTCCCATTACTGATATTAGTTGATCAATAGAAATAACATTTGCTTCCATTATTGTACACATGACAGCCATTTATATATATCATTAGTACCTGATGTCTCTACTATAAGTCTGTAGGATCTTTTTCTGAACTGCATAAATGACAGCAATCAGTGGATGTCTCAGATCTGTCTGCATTTTATAAAAAATATAGCAGAAGTTCTTGTTGTTGGGATTGTTGTTGAAACTCAGGGGAGAGATATAGTTGTTTACTTTAACTCCTTGTCTGTGAAGACCAGAAACTATATCTATTAAATGAAGGAGCTGATCTTGACTGTGACCTCAGAGTTCCAAGTACTGTATTAGAAATGTCTGTGAAACAGCATGTTATCACCTCCATAATAATGAAGTCCATTCTCTTCTTTACTAAAAATGAGGAACGTGTGTTTGCTCTAGATTATTACAACATTCTCTTACTGTGTTTACAAAGACTTCTCTTAATAATTTGCGGTGCTGCAGATAGAGGCTTCGCTCTTTCAAGAATGAATGATAGTATAACACCATTTGTCACATCCATCCAATGGCTGCTCAAATCTTTCAGAGCTGAAATGAATATTAATTAACCTTGTATTAATCTATAAATGCCTCAAAGGTTATGCCCTTTCTGCCTTAATTATATGATTATTATGCATGTCCCTATTTGGTATCTTAGTTATTATGGCTCCAGACTCTGATATTCTCTATGTAAATTCAAATTAATTGACAGACATAGTTCCTATAAAAAATGTCTTCTATATTGTTTTCAATAAGGATTTCTAACACTGACTTTTAGATTTTATTGTAAGGCACTCTTAAGCACTTTCTTATTGATCTTATATTCATTATATTGTCCTACCCTTTTCTTTATTTAAATGTACTTTATGTTTAACGCATAAACCAGTTTTTAAAAAATACAAACAAAACTGAGATGTATTATTATTGATGTTGTTTTGGTTATATCAAGTTGTCTAGAGCTACAGTTCGGGATTTCACAAGTGCAGTCATGAAGCGCAGCTTCCACTTTCAGTGATTACAGTTATATGGTTATTTCACAAAAACCTTAGTAAGAACCCTGGAGTAACACCTCTGACTGCAAAAAGCTGATAGTCAAGTATTTGGATTCATCCTATTTAATCTCATTGAGGACATAAATAGACATAAATGGAAAATAATGTATTTGAAAACCTTTTTTAATAGCTCAGTGGTAAAATAAGTGATATTTGGTGTATATATAGCATTTTGTTATTATTTATGTCCTCAGTGAGATTAAATAGGATGAATCCAAATACTTGACTATCAGCTTTTTGCAGTCAGAGGTGTTACTCCAGGTTTTATTCATCCCCATAAACTACTTTGCAGACATAAATGCCTTTAAAACAACTGATAAGACATTTCTGTTCTCATAATAGATGAGTGAGTCAAGCTTCATAAAATACAGTTCTGTTAAATTTAGGAAATTTTTAGGATTTTCTTTGTGTAGCTTTGTCAGCTCTTTGTGGTGGGGAGAGTGAGTGCACTCATGCGTGACAAAGGTCCATGATAATGCAATAAAAAAATAGCTTTTTCTGTGTTTACACTAATTCCGTTGCTGATATATAATGGAATTGTTTGTTTGTTTACTGGTTTGCGGGGTTGGGTCACATGACCTCAGCTTCACTGATCTTACGCAACCACAAGCAGGGGTCTGTGCTCAGGGCTGTGGGAGACCCTCAGCTCCTCACACACAGCTACGCTCCTTTGCTTCGGTAACACAGATGGAACAGCAGCTGTATCAGGGTGGAAACCTTGCTGGTGTGGTGCTTTGTGCTTCCAAAACATCTGTCACATGCAACTTTGCTCATTGTCCCCATATCCACTGAGTCAGTTGTGACATGCTCAGGACACACACACACACACACACACACACACACACACACTGGACCCCCTGTCAGAGAGCCCTGTATAAATATAGTCACATGAGGAAGAAGATAACAGACTCCCTCAAGAAGACTTATAACTGAACAAAACGAAGTTGCTGCTGCCAATCAGACCTCAGGTTTGTGCGAAAGATTCTGATTTGATCCTGTTTCTTTTGTAACAGGCTTAACTGCAGCATCTGATTGTAGTGTGCTGACTTGCAGTTTCTACTAAACCATTACTGCTTTAACGCTTTCAGTCGATTGTCATCATGACCCTGTCAGTGTTGTTTCTCTGGTTGGTAGTTTGGAATCTGGTTCTAGATGAGCAGGGGAAGGAGGTGCAAATATTAACGTCCTCCTGCTGATCAGTGTGTGATAATGAACTGGATAAGTGGATTCAGCCGAGGACGAGTTCAGGGTTCAGCTGGTAGACGTCCCCAGGGACTCATTTAAAAAGGCCATGAAAGAGAGTGTAAAGAAGACAAGACAGGACTGCCAGGAAGTAAATAGTAGAGCACTGGAATAGCCTAAGTAGGTTGCATTAGCTTTGTTTTTAATATCTAAAAATGGCAAAGAGTTCTTAACATTGTTTTCATGTTCACATGCATGCTCAGTTGACTTTTTTCTAAAGGGATAATGTATCTGATAACAGTTTGTTTATTGCTTTGTGCAGATGGCTTCCCACCTCATTTCCATGTTCATCACTCTCCCTGCTGTCCTGTGCTATTCTCCTTCTTTTATTGACCTGGAAACAAAAGGAAGTAAGTATCTAAGCTCAGTTTCTTTACCTGAGCTAAACTTTCTCCTCTCTGATGTAGCATCTGCCAACAATTCATTTGTATGTTTTACAGTGTTAAATAGCCAGTAATGCTCTGTCCTTGTTCATCTGCTCTTACTAATGTTCAACACATCATTAAATACTGGTTTATGTTGCTTGATGATTCCAGGTAATCAATCGTCCATCCGGTTCCTAGTTGTTGGAGACTGGGGTGGTTTGCCCAATGCTCCATTTACCACGCCAATTGAGTGGGCCACAGCCCAGGAGATGGCCAGGACTGCTGAGCGCCTGGGGGCTGACTTTGTTTTAGCCCTTGGTGATAACTTTTACTACAAAGGAGTGAGGAGTGTGGATGATCCTCGGTTTCAGGTCCATACACCCCACTTAGCTAGCAGTTTTGTGCTTTGGATCACTTAAACCTGAAGTCCAAATACAGCACCTTGAATATAATCAGCTGATGTAATCTGTTATTGGATGGTTGCCTGTTTGCAAGCTGTTCTGCACTTGGTCAGTTTTTTTTTCCTGTTCTTGTAGGAAACATATGAGAATGTCTTCACGGCAAGATCTCTCAATATTCCGTGGTTTGTTGTTGCTGGCAACCATGACCACGCAGGGAACGTGCTCGCGCAGATCCAGTACAGCAAGCTGTCCAAGAGATGGTGAGTTCCTTGACTTGTATGAATATTAATGCTCATAGTGATCCATCAGAGCTACTGTTCAGCTTGATGGTGGCATTTACTGCTGAAATGCTATAACAAAACGGTGAATTAATTCCCAGGAACTTCCCCTACTACTATTACGAGCTAAACTTCCGCATCCCAAAAACGGACAGCACCCTCACTATCCTGATGTTGGACACAGTGCTGTTGTGTGGGAACACGGATGACTTTCAGGACCAGAAGCCACAAGGTCCCCCAAGTAATGCACAGGCCAATCGGCAGCTGCAGTGGTTGCAGCAGCGCATGGCCAACTCCAAGGCAGATTTCTTGTTGGTGGCTGGACACTACCCCATCTGGTCCATCTCTAAGCATGGTCCCACAAACTGCTTGGTCAAGAGACTGCGCCCTCTGCTTTTGAAGTATGAAGCTACAGCCTACTTGTGTGGCCATGACCACAACCTGCAGGTTGGCATTTCAGCACTTCATGTGTCAGGTGTGGTCTGTTTTGTACCTCTCTGCTTATACATTTGGTTCTAATTCTATTGTCTTCTTCAGTACCTTAAGGAGTCTGAGATTGGATACATTGTGAGTGGTGCAGGAAACTTCATGGATCCAAATATGAATCATAGCCGTGATGTTCCTAAAGGCTCCCTGAAGTTCTTCACCGGCGAGGCTTCCACCCTGGGGGGCTTTGTCCACATGGAGGTGACTAAGAAGAAACTGGTCATCACGTTTATGCAGGCCAGAGGGGTCTCCCTCTACCAGACTGTGCTCTCTAAGAGGGATGTCTAGATTGGGGGAGTGGGAATTGTGGTCGTTCTTAAAGACTAGTGCTGCCATCTAGCTGTAGTGTGAGCACATTCTGAAGTGATTTTTTTTTTTTATGTGATTCTACAGTACAGAATTTTAAGATGTTTTGTTTGTAGCTTGTATAGTTTTTACTTGTTCTAAGCCAATGTTTTAAATGTGATTAAATGATCTTTTAATGTAAAAAGATGGTTGGGTTTTATTTCTCTCTGCAGTTTGTTTGGCTGAGATTTGGACACTAATTAGGAATTACACATGTTTGTTTAACTTGCAGATAAGTAACCTGAAGCAAAAACTGGTCTGAAAGCAGACATGTTGAGTTCAGTTTGAAAATGATGCTGGCTTCTTACATTTACATTTATGGCATTTGGCAGATGCTCTTATCCAGAGTGACTTACAAAAGTGCTTAGGGATACTTGGAATATCTAGTGTAGCTCAGATAGACCCAAATTCATGTACTCTAAGCTGGAATACTACCAGAAAATAGTCTTATGATTTGCAAGCCTTTCCTATAACCATAATATACAGCTAACTCCTGTAGTCTAAATATACAACCAAGTTACATAACTGAATATACAACCAAGTTACATGACAACTGAGGAAAAAAGACAACAAAACAGTAGCTAAAAAACTGAAGGATATGTTCTATGTCAAGTGCTTGCAAAAGAGGTGGGTCTTCAGTTGGCGTTTGAAGACACCAAGTGACTCCGCTGTTCGGACATACAAGGGAAGTTCATTCCACCACCTTGGTGCCATAGCATGGAGAGGAAGACCAACCAGGAGGGAGTTGCAGTAGTCGAGTCTTGAGATGACGAGGGACTGAACAAGGACCTGGGTGGCCTCCTTAGAGAGGAATGGGCGAATCCTCAGAATGTTATGAAGAACGTATCTGCATGACCACGTTACATTCGCAACATGAGCCGTGCAAGAAAGCCGATTGTCCACAACTATTCCAAGGCTGCGTGCTTCAGTAGATGGAGTGATCAGGGTGTTCTCAAATGAGATCGAAAGATCACAGTGAGGATTTGCTCCGTCAGGAATGTACAGCATCTCTGTCTTGCTTGGGTTGAGCTTGAGGTGGTGAGCCGTCATCCAAGATGCAATGTCTTTCAGACAAGCAGAGATCCGGGCTGAAGCCTGTGGGTCAGAGGGTGGGAAGGAAAAGATGAGCTGGGTGTCATCAGCATGTATTGCCCAGTGAGCGAGTATATAGTGTAAATAGAAGAGGGCCCAGCACTGAGCCTTGTGGGACACCAGTGGAGAGTTTGCATGGAACGGAGGTGGAACCCCCCCATATTACTTGGTAGGAGTGTCCCTCCAGGTAGGACACAAACCACTTCCATGCAGTGCCAGAGATACCGAGGTCTGAAAGGATGAACAGGAGGATCTTGTGATTGACTGTGTCAAAGGCAGCAGAAAGGTCTAGAAGAATCAGGACTGATGATAGTCCAGCTGATCTAGCTGCATGGAGTTTCTCAGTCACTGCAATGAGTACAGTTTCTATAGAATGTGCCAGCTTGAAGCCAGATTGGTTGGGGTGCTGAAGCTGGTTCTGTGAGAGATAGGAGGATAACTGGTTGTGTACAACAGGTTCAAGAATTTTTGAAAGGAATGAGAGGAGAGATACCGGTCTGTAGTTGCTGATGTTGGTGGCATCAAGACTTGGTTTCTTTAGGATGGGCACCACCCTAGCAATCTTGAATGACGATGGGACAATTCCTGTTGTTGATGATGGTCGAGATGAAAGGTAGGAGTTCCTGGGAAATTGTCTGGAGGAGTGTGGATGGCAAGGGGTCCAGAGGGCATGTGGTGGGACTGCTGGATGTCAGCAGCTGAAGCACCATCTCAGTTGAGAGAGGAGAGAAGGGTAGAGAAGAGGGAGGGGTAGGATGGGACATGGTGGTCACAGAAAATGACAGAAGCCGTAGCAGAATATTATACCTGCAGTACGAGCTATTATGAAATGTTATTTATTTGTTTCCTCGTAATTTTTCTCTTTTGACATTTTGTTTTATTGATTTAAGATAAGCCCAACATATGGCAAACTTGGTTTGAATCCTGCCTTCGCAATCAATGCACTATCTAAGAGACAGAACACAGTTATAAATGCATTGTCTCAGAGACAGAACACAGTTATAAATGCACTGTCTCAGAGACAGAACACAGTTATAAATGCGTGAATGAAGCAGCTCTGACTCCTGACTCCAACGCAGACAGAACACAGAGTAATAAATAAAGCACCTCTGACTCCCAGTTACAGGGCACAGACTCATGAATGAAGCAGATGTGACTCGAACACACCGTCATGAATGAAGCAGCTCTGACTCCAACACAGTGATAGAACACAATTATATACGCATGAATGAAGTGGGAGTCCTGTATGCTCACAGGGCTCAGAGTACCTCATCATCCCTGTGGTATCCGGCTACACAGTACTCAGAGGCGTCCACACAGCTTGCCAAGCACAGCAGAGCTACTGCTAAATGAACTCTGAAAGTGCACGTTTCACATCGAGGAACACAAGTTCCCTTCAGGCAGTGATTTTAAAGTGGCACAGACAGCACTAGAGGTGACATATGATTTTCTTTTTTTTTACTGGGCCAATTTTGTGTTAATTTACCCTTGAACACATATCCCTGGAAAACGCACATAAGCATACACACACAAACTCACACATGTACACACACACAATTAAAGGAACTAAAGTGGAGTATATAGTATCATGTTCCCAATATGCATGTAAAAGTGTGAGTGAGTGTGAGTGAGTGTGTGTGTGTGTGTGTGTGTGTGTTTTAAATCAGTGGGAGTCATGTTGTCTATGAAGGTCATGAGAGAGCCAAGCACAAAAACCTCCAGATAAGAAAACATCACCCAGCTGCAGAGAGGAGCAGGGAAAGAGGGAGAGAGACACAGAAGAGAGAGAGAGACAGGAGAGAGAGACCAAGAGAACAAAAGAGAGAGGAGGATGGGTGAGATTTTGAGAGTTAACAAATTGTTCTTATACTAAGACTTTAAAGAGCAAAAGGCATAATGCTCACATACACACACACACACACCAGTACACATACACATATACAGACAACAGCGTGTGACCACCATCACAAACTGGGCACAGTGCAGCCCCATCACCACCAGTACACACACACACACACACACCAGTACACACACACAAAGCCTTTGTGTGTTATTCCCCACCCTGTGAGATATTCTACTCTTAGTCACTTTACTAGTTTTACTTTGCTTTCTCTTCCACTCAGTTTGGCAGAAAGAGAGAAAGAGAGAGAGAGAAAGAGTGGGAGAGGGAGAAAGAGTGAGAGAGGGAGAAAGAGTGGGAGGGAGAGAGAGGGAGAGAGGAAGAGAGTGGGGCAGAGAGAGAAAGAAAGAGTGAGAGAGGGAGAAAGAGTTAGAGGGAGAGAGAGGAAGAGAGTGGGGCAGAGAGAGGGAGAAAGAGTGGGGCAAAGAAAGAGAGAAAGAGAGAGAGGAAGAAAGAGGGAGGGAGAGAGAGGAAGAGAGTGGGGCAGAGAGAGAGAGAAAGAGTGGGGTAGAGAGAAAGGGAGAGGGAGAGAGTAGGGCAGAGAGGGAGAGAGAGAGGGAGAGAGAAAGAGTGGGGCAGAGGGACAGAGAGAGGTAGACAAAAGGAGAGAGAGAGGGAGATAAAGAAGTGAAAGAGGCATAAGGAGACATTCTTTCTAGTCTCTCTCCATGATCTGTATAAAGACCACACTCTCCATGATCTGTATAAAGACCACCACACTCTCCATGATCTGTATAAAGACCACACTCTCCATGATCTGTACAAAGACCACCACACTCTCCATGATCTGTATAAAGACCACACTCTCCATGATCAGTATAAAGACCACACTCTACATGATCTGTATAAAGACCACCACACTCTCCATGATCTGTATAAAGACCACACTCTCCATGATCAGTATAAAGACCA
>JAOYMR010000001.1:14702278-14714481 GCA_025802075.1 Tenebrosternarchus preto | reverse complement strand
GGAGTGATCAGGGTGTTCTCAAATGAGATCGAAAGATCACAGTGAGGATTAGCTCCGTCAGGAATGTACAGCATCTCTGTCTTGCTTCCATTACATGTACTTCCATTACATGTACTGAGTGCAGCAGTTGTGTGCTGTATCGCAGTTCCAGTGTGCTTGTAGGTTCTTCTGGTATTCTGGGCAAAGTAAGTTACTTGTAACTTAAGGTTTCTTTTGGTGTAATGTTTATTCCCCTCTTGTGACAGGGATATTAAGGATGTCTCTGTGTTCTGAGCAGGCACTTCATTTCTTAAGCAGAGAGTGGCTGTTCAGCTTCCTTTTGTACATCCGGTATAATCTTTCAGCAGATACTTTTTACTTTATATGGCTTGAGTAAAAATCAAATATTACTTCAGTGTTTTGCTTCCAAGTGTTTAATTTGAAAATGGGAAATGTTGAGTTTGTGATCAGAATGTTGTTGACTTTTGGAAGATGCCTTGAGACCTGTTTAATCCCACAGCAGAGAGTTAGCAGTGTGAACAAATAGCAGTCCTTAGCTGAACAAGGTGTCTGGTAGCAGACAATAGTCCCTCCTTCACAAGTCCTGTGGTTAAGCCCAAAGTCTCACCCGGCAGTTAGGCTTATGTCAGTGTGATTGGATGAGGTGAAGAGCAGTTGATTAAGCCTCTTACCATTTTTATTTTAACTTGACCTCTTGACCTTTAACTCGTTCCCTGGTGGGATCACACTATTCTTCATGGTCGAGCAACTTTGTTCTTCCCAGCTTTTTCTCATTCTTCTGGATTCTTCCACCTTGCAACATCAGTTTAGATTGACTTTGATGCCATTTGCTTTGGAAGTTCCACCATTTGGCTCGACTGGTTCTGATTTCCTCATCTTTCCTATCTAGCAACACTTTCTTTCTAGGATTTGGGATTATTAGTGCTTGTATTATATAGGAACAAACCCCCCTACACCTATAAATATTTTTGTCTATATCTTTTCTCCATTTCTTTCCCTAGCTACACTTTATCAGCATGTTTATATAAAAGAGTGTTTACGCTCTCCACTCCTCTCCCTCCTTATGCTAGACTGGGTTTTAACCCAGTCTAGCATAAGGAGGAAGAGGAGTGGAGAGCGTAAACACTCTTTCTTGACTCCAGTTCTTCAGAAAGTCTATCATTATGAAATATTTAACAGGAAAAGTCTTGGCAGACTTTTTTTTCTTTTTGATTTGCTATAAATAATATTTTTACAAAATGTACCCAAAGACATATATTAAATATTATATTTAATGTTTGTTTAGAGGTCTTTCATATGTTGATATGTAACAGACACCGTTTAACAATCTGAAGATGTAATTGTTTTATGTAAAAATATTAATTTCATATAGAAAACATATTCAAAATTATCATAACCTAAACATGCTATGTCAGTAGAATGCATAACTTAATAGTTTTTCATAAGTATACTCACATTTAAAATGTATGGAAAAAGGCATGGGAACCCTTTCTGTTCAGTGGAGGAACCACAATGCCCAGATGTTTTTCTTTCCCTGAGGGAACTTCAGTAACTAAACCACCTTCTAAAGCTTCACGGTGATGTTGATTAAATGCCATATGCAAGGCAAAAAACACATTAAATGAAAGAACAATCAGAGGAGCCCGAATCAGAACACAAATCAATCAGAGGAAACTGAATCAGAACATACATCAATTAGAGGAACCTGAATCAGAGCACACATCAATCAGAGGAACCTGAATCAGAACACTCATCAGTCAGAGAAACCTGAATCAAAACATACATCAATTAGAGGAACCTGAATCATAACACACATCAATCAGAGGAACCTGAATCAGAACATACATCAATCAGAGGAACCTGAATCAGAACATACATCAATCAGAGGAACCTGAATCAGAGCACACATCAATCAGAGGAACCCTAATCAACCCTAATTCCTGTTTCACCCCCCGTCCTGCTGAGGAGTCGGCCGAAGGGCAGACTCTGTTCTGTGTGTTTGTTGGTGTTTGTCCTGACCTTGTGAGACCTTGTGCTTCATGTATGTTCATCACTTCAATAAAAACCATTCACTTCTACAAGCGACTCACACCTTGGCTCTCACACTGCGGAATGTCACAAAAATCTAGGTAAAAATGACAGAGATGGGTGTAATTATTTGGTTTATGCATTGCTGTAACACTGTTTTTATAAAACAATTACAATATACTGTATTTTTGTTTACTATAGTAGTATTATAACTGAAAAATAAAACACAGAACTTTCCAAGCAATAATTTTGTACAGGATATACAAAAATATATATTAATAAATAAATATTTTCTGTAAAAACTACAGAAATTGTTTGCAGTGTGTCATGGTTACAGAAATAGTGTTTTAACTAAAATAAAAAAATATTATTTAAGTTACAGTATCAGTACTGTAACAGATAAATAAAACTATCTTTAATACTGTTTAATGTCATTACAAGTTAGAATAAAATTTGACTGTATTTTAAATTCTTGACACATTTTGAACAATAACTGCAGAGAAACACCAAACAATATTTTTATTGTTTATAAAATAATAAAGTTATAATAATAAAGTTTTATTTTTCATTTTAACTGTATCAAGCATACTTTTTTCTTGCGTTTAGCATGCCATGGTTTCTACAAACACAATATACTCTTAATTTTGTCTTTCAATGTATAATTATCTTCATTGAAAGATATGTATAATATTACCCATGTAATAATTATCTTCCATGTCTTTTAAACTGCATAACTATCAAACAGATGCAATCCATACACATTTAAAATCTCAGCAACCATGAAACAATATTAATGTGTAAATACATGAATATATTAAAAAATAGTATATATAAATAATAAAGCCATGTCTTCTGCTCAGTCATTTTCCAGATGTTCTGTAGTTGAAAAGGCACTATTATATTATATTATTATTATATGAACCAATGTCCACTCATCTAAACTCAGTGACTGTGGGGAGATGTCATCAATGATGTAGATGTATGTAGATCAATGATTATGTATAATATGTAGCTTTCACTGGTAACAACACCAAACATTATTTCTGCATGAAAAATGAATTTACCATTATCTATCTAGTGATGAATCAGGATACCTGCATTTGATCTATTCTTCACTCTATTGTAATCTTACATCTTCAATTCAAAATGTTAATATTTATTAAAACCTCATATAGTAATAGCAACTTTGCAGGATACATACATATAGCAGAACTTACCAAAAGCTACCAGTGCTCGCTATTCTGACACTTTTGGTCAGTAAATGTCAAAAGAAAACAAATGCTTCCATGAGCACGAACGGCTCAAACACTGATGCCGTTGTGAGGGACGGGGTGGTGGCACCACCTCTTTGAAATAATTTTTTTCAGGGTAGAATTTCTGCAGTAATGTGAAAATATTAACAGTGCAATATAATTTGTTAACTATGTACATAAACTTTCAATCTAAACTCCAAAATAATGTTTAGCAATTGACTTAGCAACAGTAGCAAATTTTGAAGTGTGTTCAATAGAAGGTATAAATGGAAGCAAAGTTGTATGCCTGCACCATCATTGCAGGTAGTTAAAGGTGTAAATTGCCTGCATTGTTTTGTTTTGTTTCTAATAACAGCTGGCAGTGAGGGGCTTTTTCTGTTTGCCAGTTTGCAGCTGTATATTTTTTGTTCATTTTGTTTCCTGAGAGGCGTTGTTTCTGACATGGCAAAATCCATGTCACGGCACTGAATCATACTGGTATTCACTTCAATATACATATATATATAGCACTGTTATGTGAGCAACAAAACTCTAATTACCTCCTATATATTGAAAGAGAACTACAGTACATTTCCAGACATTTTAGCTCAGACACCATCCAATTAACACCTAGTGAGATAAATCACTTTGTAGGGATCAGATAGGGTAGAACTAGGTCATCGGACAGGGGCAGTTAAAGTTAAAACTAGGTCATGTGTACAGGGCAAGTAAGGGTAGAGCCAGGATGTGGATATGCGGCAGTCAAGGGTAGAAGAAGGCTTCCTGTGTTATCTTTTTGGGGCTTTGGGGCGCTTGGCTGTGGGGCGGCTGGCTTTGGGGCACTTGGCTGTGGGGCAGATGGCTGTGGGATGCTTGGCTGTGGGGCGGCTGGCTGTGGGGTGGCTGGCTTTGGGGCGCTTGGCTGTGGGGCGGCTGGTTTTGGGGAACTTGGCTGTGGGGCAGAAGGCTGTGGGATGCTTGGCTGTGGGCCGGCTGCCTTTGGGGCGCTTGGCTGTGGGGCAGCTGGCTGTGGGGCGGCTGGCTTTGGGGCACTTGGCTGTGGTGCGGATGGCTGTGGGATGCTTGGCTGTGGGGCAGCTGACTGTGGGGCGGCTGGCTTTGGGGCAGCTGGCTTTGGGGCACTTGGCTGTGGGGCGCCTGGCTGTGGGGCACTTGACTGTGGGGCGGCTGGCTGTGGGGCGGCTGGCTGTGGAGCAAAGAGCTACTGTTGTGATAGGAGGAAGGGAAGAAGTGTGGGATGTAGGGTATGACAGCCAGCAGTGGGATGGCCTGAGACCTCTCCTGCAGGGGCAGAGGAATCACAACATCATTCTGGTCCCACACATGGAAGGCATTTGGGTGAGAGAGGGTGAGGGGTGCCGGCATGTGGACAGCACTCAACCTGCCCGTCTCACTGGTCTCTTTCAGGTCCTCATCATGTGGACCCAGAGTACAGTCTGTAAAGAAAGAAAGCAAGACAGCTTTTGTTTTTCTGGAAGCTCTAAATAAAGGTTGGGGAAACAGCACTTACACGAAATGAAAGCACTTACAGTGTAAGACATGGTAAAAATGCACACAGCATAAAAAACATATTTGCAGAAAAAAACATTAATATGCACAGCCTGGAAATACATGCTTGAATGTTTAATAGATCAACTTCCAGAACTGGAAATGTTTAAGAACTTTAAGTCTTCTGTGTATAGATAGCTATAAAAACATTGATAGCTATAAAAACATTGCAGCATGATTTTTATAACACCGCATCACCGCACATAAATTATTACACAAAATGATTCCTTAAACGTTACCTAAGATGTCGTGAGCAAGGTCTTTAATTAAATGCCCCACGATTGCGTAAGCAACCGCTACCACCACGATGGCCGCTAATGCCAGGTATAGTAATGTATTGGGCAGCTGGTTGAGGTCACGCGGAAGCGGGTTATACTCCTTATAAACGGGCGCTTCATACAAGGCGTGCTGGTAAGAACGATTTCCCTCCGACGAAAAGTTCAGTGTGCTACAACCAGCGAGATCCATTGTTGGCCTGGACCGAGAGCCGATGGAATGTGACTCCAGTAATAACTCTTACAATAATTTTTAGTCTTGGCTATAGGTTACCTACAAAGTGTTCTGTTTTAATCGGCATTTCTCGTCTCTTCATTAAGTGAATACTTTAATTTTCAATAAAAACAAATTAAAAAATAATCAGGATAAAGTCTCAGAAGCTTCTAATCACTTTTAGAATTAAACGCCTTCTGATTGAAAGATAGCTCCCAGAGATTGCGGAGTGGTGTATCTTGTCATTCGGACCGTTAAAAAGTGGAACAAGAGGTTCAGTAAAATCCGGTTAAGGATTTTCTTCGGACGGAGCGAGGATTGGTGAATTCATGTGACGTCATCCTTCCAACTTTATCCATGAGCGAGTGACCGAGTTTTTAGAACGTTGTGTACCGACTTCAGGATCTGCTTGTACCTTAGCTTTTAAATTCTTTAAAGTGCTGGGATTAGGGTTAGGGTTAGGGTTAGCAACAATAATAATACGCAACTAGTCTTATTACAACAAAAACGTACAGTAGACTACTGTTTAAAGTTTAAACATTGGTCAGAAATTTGAGGCAAGCGTAACACATCCTGAAGATCCGAAAGAACGAAAACTCAATGAAAAAAGAACGGAAAAAATCAATAATGTGTAACTAAATGGGCCTCGTTTCATATGTCTGTTCTCTTCTTGTTTCTCTGTCATGAAGGCAGACCTGTCTGATAAAGCACGTCAGATGACGAATGCGAAAACCAGAGATATGCCCGCTTTTCTCTCTTTCTGTATATCTGTCACCGTAGAGACCGCTTAGATAATCTCTCTACAGAAATCCACGCCTTTGAAAGACAGACAATAGGACGATCGTGAAACATGACGCTGTTTGCATTATTCATGTCTGCAAACCACGCTTCGTACGCGAGACGCGACTCTGTAGCATTTCCAAGAAGTACACCTCCCTTCCGGTGGGTGTCAGTGTGAGGTTGCGTCCAAAACCACACCACATACAACATGCTACAGATGTATCATGTTACCATTTTATGAGTTTGCAGTGTTGTACATACTCATAAAATAGTACATGAGCAAACAGATTATCTCGATCTTGTCTTTGCCTCGCAACAAGTAATATTGTGTATCACAATGTTATTATTGTATAACAGTTATAAAAGCTTCACATTAAATTTAAATAGTAACAATTAATAATAATGATCTAATGTATATACCATTATAATTCAGTTAAGAGTCTTTGCTGAAACAGACCTGGTGAGTTTCGGCAAATTCCATTAAAGGAGCAATTAGCCTTTATTGGTTAACAAGGTTGTCAGTTAATTCTTCGGAACTCTCATTGGAGGTTTCAGGGCTTACACGTTGTTATCCATATAACGAGAGGTCCAGGCAGGGCAGTCATGCTGCGGTAGGATTTGTATTTGATGCACTGTGCTGGGTCAGCAGCAGAAATAGCTTGATGGCATTTATTTTCACGTCTGAAACATTTCTCCTCCTTCAGTTTTAAATTACGGTAGCAGTTCGGTATGGAGCTAGAGGAGAAAAGTCCCGAGCCTAAATATGGTAAGTGCTTTTAAAATAAATATAATTTTTTTCTCGCCTTTCCTGACACGAATCAGACTGTAGCTACCAGAAATGAAAACAATGAGTTATAGATGGGTGGTACCGCGGCGCTTGCGTGGAATAGAGGATATTTCCAAAACACGCGTTTTCCAATAGTAGCTTCCACTTAAAATGTTTTTCTATATATAAATCAGAAACTCGCTTTATATAAAAATGTGAATATCTACAAGGCGGATATATAGGAAAACAGGAGATGACTGCATTGGTTTTAGACCGCTTACCATTAAATCACCACACACTTACTATTCATTTTTACACCCACTGTATGTAAACAGTGCAAAGTGGGCCTTCTCCGCCTCCTGACCGCTACGTTACTTTTATCCACAAAACACGTAACGACCTCAGACTCATGTTAACACCTTTCAGATATTCAGTGTTATTCCCATGTTACTACAAGGTGCTCATGAATGACGGGACTGATAATGCTGAGACCTTTTAAGATATAAGAGAAATAGACAAAGGGAATATGTTGTCATCAAGCCTCTTTTTTTCAACTTTTTTTCAAAAATTGTAATCTGTGTTAAACACAGTAGGCCTTTTGTCTTTGATAGATTAAATCGACTATACAAAGATGTTATATGTTAATTCTGAACAAAATACTAACGAACAAAATTCGAGTTTTAGCCAGAGCGCTCAAGAAATTCTAGATTATCAAATAACAACACTTGTTGACACTTGTAAGGCTGCTTGTGGTTATTTTACCCGTAAATAATTTATTGTAATAATGAAATAATGCCGTGAGGTTTTTTTAAATACCTAGATCTCTACTTTAGAAAAAAGAATCTCGCTGGAAGGCATCTCTTGGAGAAGATATAACCGAAGTGATCGTATGAATTTAGTGTGTGCTCCAAGTGAATCTATATAAACTGGAGGAAGATTGGACATCAGATAATATCTCACTTATCAGTGAAATGGCAGGGCACGGCATTTTTAAAAACACTGATTGTTTTATTTTTATTTATTAAAGAGTAATAGGAATTAGTAAGGACAATCATGACAGTTTCTTATCAGTTTTTCAAGTTGTAACTTCAAGAATCTTCTAGAATTACAGATTCTTCACAAATATCAATACCCGTTATTGTGCTTCTGAGTCATGTGACATTGGAGGTGGAAAAGGTCTGACACTTGTCATAAGGCTTGTGCGTAGGGTCACACTGTGCTTTGATTCCTGCTGGCTTGAGGAGGCTGTGGCAGCTCAGCATCGCCCCCTGGAGTACTATGGCTACATAAAGCTGCAGTATGTGCACTGCTCCCCACGGCAGTGTTCCAGGTGCTGAGAAGTGCTCTCCCCCCAAGGGCTTGTGATCAAGACTGGGTGTGGTTGCTTGCCTCAGCCCTTTCTACAGTGTGGCACCGTGTTTTGGGGTTCATGACTCCCAGAGGACAGCTACTGCACTTCAACACTTATAAAGTGACATAAATCTTTGTGTTTATTTTAGTAAGAAAACACACACATACACACAAACAGAGTTAGACTGGGTTCACATTTTACCAGCATGCAGCTGTGTGTGTGTGTAAAGTGTCATGTGTTGGTGTGAGGTGTGTCATGCATGACAAAGTTGAGATGAGTAGCAGTATTTATCTCAAATGCAGCTAATTCAAAAACATCTTCCTGTCAGAGAAAGAAAGTGGCAAGAAAGTAGATGTCTAGAGTTGATAGGAGAAATGCAGAAAAAACAACAGAGAAAAGACAACATGTAGCGCAAGGCTGCTCAAATAGAAGGAAGAAATCAGGCCACACTAATGAACAACAAGCCCATAGGTTAGCAGCATATTTCACTTAGTGCCATTTCAGTGGTGGGCCCAGTACAGGCAGCTTACAATGGCCTAAACTGTGCTGACTACCCACCAACTGCAGCAGGGACCTGCCAAAAACTGGGACAGTATCCTTTCGGGACCTGCCAAAAACAGGCACAGTATCCTTTCGGGACCTGCCAAAACCGAAAATATTAGACTGATTTAAAAATGCCTAGTAGGTTTGGTTGGGTGTGTTGGGAAGTTCTGCTGCCCTCAGATTATGTGTTGCTTAGCAACATATCTTTGGCTATTTGGAATGGACTCAAGGTACACTGTTTAAAGATCTGGGGAAACAGACGCAAACACACAAAGAATTGTCCATAGTTGATGTTGGATGTCAGCTAACAAAGATGCAGTAAAGCTTCTCTTGTATTAAAACTTGTCTTTTTCTTTTCAGGTGACACACGGAAATTTGACCCTAATTTTAAAGGCCCCATTCATAACAGGTGATAAACATCTATCAGTTGACTTTATTTTTTATATCTTTTTTATAATTGTGATAGATAATTGTGCAGGGTGTATGTGGAACTGGTGTGTGTGTGCATGCATATGTGTGTATGTGTGCACGCATGTGTGTATATGTGTGTGTGTGTGTGAGTGTAGAGGGGTAACTGTACAATGCTTACAGGGGCTGTACAGATATCCTCTGCTGTCTCATCTTCTTCTTGGCACTGCTGGGCTACTTTGCAGTGGGAATTCTGGGTAGGGTTACCTTTATGACATCATCTTTCCATCCATTCATTCACCCACCCACCTGAACATTGCTAACTGAGCATTATGTATACAGGAGAACACTTTTTGTGTAAGAGAACTATGAAATGTTATTATTCCCATCTATCTATCTATCTATCTATCTATCTATCTATCTATCTATCTATCTATCTATCTATCTATCTGTCTATCTGTCTGTCTGTCTGTCTGTCTGTCCATCCATCCCCCAGCATGGACTCAGGGTGACCCACGGAAGGTGATCTACCCCACAGACAGTAGAGGGCAGTTCTGTGGACAGACAGGCACACCACTGGAGTAAGTTCCCTAAACGTTTACCAATCCACCAATCCATTGTCCTGAAAGCTTTTTATATTTCTGGCTCACCGGGTAACATTAGACACTAGCAACACTGACGGTGTGGGTACGATTCCTAGAAAGCACCCATACCGCAGAGCCCATTATGTATGTTGTTCTGTATAATGTCCATCATTATTCTGCAGTGCCACCACCTGTATTAAAAACATACCTACTCAGAATACTTCACCAGTACCCTGTTCAATAGACCCATCTGATGCATTTATTTTATACATTTGCATTGTCAGGAAGAAGCCTTTCCTGTTTTACTTCAACATTATGAAGTGCGCCAGCCCACTGGTGCTGCTGGAGTTCCAATGCCCCACCACCCAGGTGTTACAACAGCATCGAACCCCCACATCCTGTAGTGCTTGCTCAGCAGAGCAGAGCATTCTACAATCAAGCAATGACACATGTATAATTTGTTTGTGTATGTGTGTATGTGTGTGCAGATCTGTGTGGAGAGCTGCCCGGATCAGTTCCTGACACTAGTGAAGGCTAAAGGAAATGTGGAGACCACACAGTACTATTCCCAGTTCTGCAAGAATACAGCAAACATCAATCTGGTGAAGAGAAGAACCCTGCCTAACACACACACACACACACACACACATCGTTTAGAGCAGAACGGTGTTGCTAAACGTAGAGCTCAGTGAGCTGGCATGGATTGATTAAGGTTGTGTTGAGCTGTGTTGTGCTAAATTGAATATGGTTTAATTGATTTCTGAATTAAATTTAATCAAAGTGGATTGTTTCACTGGAGATAGTGTGGTAGTGTGTCTGTAGGACAGGATGATGGATTGTCTGTATGATTGTAAATATTATGATGAAAAGTTTGTGACTTTAGATGTGATGGAGAGTGTGTTTGACAGTTGTCAGTGTGATAGTAGAGGTGATTATATATAGTTTGATAGTGTTTGAACTTTAGGATATGCCTGAAGTATAAGAGTACTGGTATTGAATGTATGATACGGAATATAAGCTTGTAGCACTGTCCCAGGTAGAGTGGGGTTCTGGTGCAGCATGGTTTCCTTGTGTATTGTTTCTCCTACAGTATAGTTTCCATGTATCGTTTCTGGTACAGTATGGTTTCCATGTGCATGGATTCTGGTACAGAATGCTCTGTTGTATAGTGTGGTTTCTCGTATATTATTTTTTTCTGTTTTGTTATAGTATGGTATGGTTTTGTATGTGTGGTTTGAGGAACAGTATGGTTTCTGGTATGGGATGTATTTGTATGTGTCTGGTTCCTGGTACAGTATAGTTTCTGTGTGTAAGTGTCCTGTTTGTGGAGGTGATGAAGGCTAGAGCTCATTCATTTCATGATTTTATTTCCAGTCGGCCCCTGAAATCCTGAAGAATGGCTTGTGTCCACCTATGATCATTCCCAGCAAGCCTTGTAAGTTATTTACCAGCATCTATCCACTGTAGTGTTTATATGTCAGAAACAAACATTGTTTTGACTTGAATTATGTCTGAGAAAGTGTTTTCTAGTGTTGTGCACATGCTTTGAATCGTAAACATGCTGTATGAGCATGTTTAAAGGCAAAAGAACAGAGTGTGTGTGTGTGTGTGTGTGTGTGTGTGTGTGTGTGTGTGCAGTTACACGTCGGTGCCTTCCAGCCCTCGAGACACAGAAGGGGGGTGTTATCGTAATCGGCAATGAAACAACATTCATTTATGGAGACGTCAACTTAAATGCCACAGATCTCCTGGAAGCATCAAAGTCAGTTTATCATGAAATTATCAAAAAAAGTATGATTTTGTAGAATTCTAATATGCACTTAACCTATCTCATCGTACAAAATTACAAATACAAATAGGCTTTTTCCATGTTTATTCATGCTGCTGGTGTTTTTGCAGGAAGTCCAACTTTGTTGTGGAGGCTCGCCAGGTGACCATGAGGATCTTTGAGGATTACACAGAGTCCTGGCCCTGGATTCTGTTGTGAGGCTCTTAAACAAAACACGCTGCTATTGCTTCTCACACTAAACACCACCACAGCACAGCCGTAACACAATGCCGCGGACGCTGGCTAACTCCCCCACTAGCACATATGCCACACTTGTTCTGTGAGACCTTTGTGCTGTTTGTGGCAGGCCCTGTAGCTCACTGGGTATGCTAGGTCATGTCAGGTGCTAGCAACAATAAGATAGTTGGTTCAATTCCCTGAGAGAACATGTAATGCATTCATAAACATTTAAGAGTGCATTAGGCTTCAGGTGGTCCTCTGTATTTAAAAGTTTAGTTTGTTTTGATAAATTTCAGTTTCAAAAGACATTTCAGTAAATTGTTTAAAATTTTAAATCGGCATTGGTGAATCTGACTCTGATTAATCTCTGGGGGGCGGGGGGGGGGGGGGGGGGGGGGGGGGGGGGGGGGGGGGGGGGGGGGGGGGGGGGGGGGGGGGGGGGGGG
>JAOYMR010000001.1:14688634-14702178 GCA_025802075.1 Tenebrosternarchus preto | reverse complement strand
GGAAGGAAGACGAGGACGAGGACGAGAGAGAGACCGGCGCGAGAGAATCCTCCCCTCCCCCCTCTGTCTCAGTGGGTTGGTAATCGCCATGCTGTTGAGTCTGTTCTTCATTATTCTTTTGCGTCTGTTGGCTGGGGTCATGGTTGTGGTCATGATCGCCATGGTCATCGGCGTCATTGGTTACGGTGAGGATCCCTGTTGCTGTGCAACCCTTGCCCATCCTTCCCTCCATTCTGTGTGGTCCTCTCCTCTAGTCTCTGCATGCCCCAGTGAAAAGCTGGGGTAACCGTTATTATTGGGAGGAAAAACACCAATGCAACTTAGATATCGAAGCGACTGAAGATTTTAAAGCATGAATAACTGCTACAGCCGACCTCACCAGAGACGAGGATCACCAGGGTCATTTCACCAGCCGTCTCTGCCACTTGCTGTTCTCTGCAGGGATTTTCCACTGCTACATGCAGTATGCCAGCCTGAGCGGGCAGCCTGGCGCTAACGTCACCATCAAGGACCTCGGCCTGCTGACAGACTTCTCGGTGTATCTGCAGATACAGCAGACCTGGATGGCTTTCAGTTAGACTCCTATTTTATCTCCTATTCACTATATTCTCTATATGTCCTATAGCAAGATTCCTTCAGTGAAATACAGTTCCTGGGAAAGTGTAATTTTGGTAGTGCATGTGACTGAACAGTTTACATGTTTACAATAATTTTTGGCCAAGAATTTGTTTGCATCAAAAAAGATGCATGGCTGTTCAGCAGCAGTTGATAGTTACTGCATAATAACAATAAATATAATGAATATAGCACATCAGAATAGTGTCATATCAAAGCACTTTCCAGAAAACAGTAGTTATAATAAAAATATAACACTGCAGATACTGGAGTGTTCTGCCACTTGGTGTTGAGTGTCACTATGGGAGTGTAAAATGGGAGGATTCTGTGTGAAGGTTGGTCTCTGCTCTCACAGTGATCATTCTATGCATTGTGGAGGTGGTCGTCATCATCATCCTCATCTTCCTCAGGAAGAGACTTATCATGAGCATCGCTCTGTTTAAAGAAGCCAGCAGGTGAGATTATCACACACACACACACACACACAAACATTGTTTTAGCCTATCCTGAACATACACACCTTCATACAGGTCCACACGTTAGAAGTTACAGTTTGTTGATCCATTCAGGCTGTCACTTCCTGAACGACAGGTTGGTGTGATGTCACTTAGACAGGTGACATAGGTGCTCTGGCTGCTATGCCAGGGAGCTGACTCTTTGGTTCAGGTGGGAAGAGCACATAGTTGTTACCCATGAGACCTAACTTCAAGCCCTTGGTCTGGCTTCTGCCTTTAGCCTTTGCCACAAGGGCCATCATATTTATATTGTGGTGCAACAACACCCGCAATTACAACTTTAGAATTACATAAGACTTTAGTTTGAGCTCGAGGACCAAGTTTGTGACTGATCAAATGAATATGGTCGTCCTGGAGTTCCCACGCCCTGTTCCTCTGCTATGTAGAGTAGATGAGAGGTAGTGTCTGTGTGTTCACAAAAAACACTCTTAGATATATATTCTTAGAACTGAGCTCACCACCTCTTCTGTTTTTCAGGGCGATTAGTTACATGATGGCATCGCTGTTCTACCCTCTGCTGACCTTTGCCCTGCTGTGTCTAGTGATTGCATACTGGGCCATCACCGCGGTGTATCCACCACAGAGTTCTCTTACCTCACCCTGCGCTTGTTCACGTAACACGCTCCAAATTGTTCCTGCAAAGGATGTTTTGACCCGTGTCACTCCTTAACTGACTCCTTCAGCTTTCTGTCAACCTCCAGTGAGCCCATCTACAAGGTTTTCAACACCAGCGAGTGTGAATACTCCAGAGACACCTGTGATCCTAAGGTCAATTGCTTGGAGCATTTATCAGTAGTTTACCAGTAGTAAACCAATAGTAACAGGACCAAACAGCAGAAAACTAGTTAAAAAGTTAACTAAGTTATCTATATTAATTTCAAATAAAAACTTCACAAACACTAAATGAAGCACGTGGGTTATAAATAGACAGTCTAACTGGGACTAAAAAAGACCCAGATGAGGAACGTCAGGAGCAGGGAGCACAGAAACATGACGGCGGAGACATGAATGAAAACCAACACGACCACACGGCACTTGCCCCATGAGAACAATGCCAGCAAGTGCAGTTTTTCTCTCTATGTACATTTTCACAGCGTTGAATGTCTTTTATTGACTTTATCCACAGACGTTCAATGAGAGCAACATCTCTGCGCAATGCCCTGATGCAGAGTGCCTGTTTGCTTTCTATGGTGGAGAGACATACTACCACAAGTACCTGATTTTTCTCCAGTTCTACAACCTGTTCCTGTTTTTCTGGTGCGCTAACTTCGTGACAGCGCTTGGCCAGGTCACCCTGGCAGGCGCTTTTGCTTCCTACTATTGGGCCTTCACCAAACCAGATGACATCCCAGCAAGCCCCGTCTGTTACTCGCTCAGCCGAGCTCTAAGGTGCGTGTGTGTGCTAAAGTCTGGACTGGTGTGTATGCGTGTGTGTGGGTGTGTGTGTGTGTGCATGTATAACCTGGAGTGTGTTGAATCTTTTCATTGTAGATTTAATACTTATGAATGGCATGTAATTTTTGCTGTGTAAAAGTTTCTAATTGACTAAACTCTATGATACGATGAAGCTTATTATGAGGGATATGACAAAATATATTGGATGAATATATTGGATTTGATGATGCTGTGTATGAGGACTGTTGTTTTTTCATAGGTATCACACAGGCTCCTTGGCGTTTGGGTCCTTAGTCCTTTCTGTTGTACAGGTGGTCAGAGTGATTCTGGAGTATCTGGAATACCACCTGAAAAGTAAGAAGCAGCTTTTCTAAGCATCCAACCCCTCCGGTGTATGGCACCTTCCATGCACCTGTGGCTCCTCATGCCTCGGTTTGCTTTCCCAGATGCTGAAAATGGATTTGCCAAGTTCCTCTTGAGCTGTATGAAGTGCTGTTTCTGGTGTCTGGAGAAATGCATCAAGTTCCTTAACAGAAATGCTTACATCATGGTATACACAAAGCCCTCCACTGGGCATTTCTGACATTTGCTGAAAGAAGGCTTCTTTCATAATAATTTCCATATCTTCAAGTTGATTTTACAGGAACTAATTTCCTTTTCCAGATTGCCATTTATGGTAAAAACTTCTGCACGTCTGCTCGTGATGCTTTCTGCCTCCTGATGAGAAACATTGTTCGGTGAGAATTGTTACTTCAAGGGTGTGGGAGTCTAAGTGGCTGCCAGGAAAATACCCGTTGTCTAAAAAGACTTGTTTTATTCTCTCAGAGTGGTGGTCCTGGACAGTGTGACAGACTTCCTGCTGTTTTTGGGCAAACTTCTCATTGTTGGGATAGTTGGTAAGTTCTGACTGATGGCACCATTGAGTGATTGGTCTGATTGTAGCTGTTCAGATGGCCCAGTGTCTACTCAAGAATTAAACAAACTCCTACAGTACCTCAGCCCATCTATAGTGACAGTGCACTTTAGCCTGACGGGTCCTGAAAAGTGTCTCTATATGCTTGTCTCAGGCTTGTCTCAGTCTTGTCTCGGCTGTTCCACTGTGCCTATTCTTTTTTTGTTTTTTGTTTATAATATGTTAATAAAGTCAGAATCTGCCTTTCATTCCATCAGGAATCTGCTCCTTCTTCTTCTTCACACGGAGGATAAAGCCCATGGAGGAAGCGGCACCTTCACTCAACTACTACTGGGTTCCCATTCTGGTGAGTAAGCTGATTTGAGATCAAACACTTAATTTGCCCTTACTGCTCCCACAATGCAACTAAATGATGATCTGGGTGCAGCTAAAACTGAGTTTGTATTATAGGTTTGTACAGATTATCTGAATAAAGCTATATCTAAAACAGTATAATTGTGTTACATGAATAAAAGGGCACAGGGACTTATAAACAGCCATGACTCTGAACATTAGCAAATATAAGCATATATATATTTTACTGTACAGGAATGTTTGCCTTTTGCACAACCAATTTGTTGTTTTCTCTCTCCAGACGGTGGTGCTTGGCTCATACCTCATCGCCCATGGCTTTTTCAGTGTCTATGCCATGTGTGTGGACACACTTTTCCTCTGCTTCTGTGAGTGTGAAGCTTTATTTATCATAGCAAGCCAAACACAGCGGCAGGGAGGACATGACGCATTCAGTGGGCTGGCTAGAGGCCCGGGTTTACAATGAAAGCTTCCTGAAAAGATACTTAAAATGGTGCCTATGTTTGAGTAATGCAGGACCTGGGCATTTGGAGAGACTAATCTAGATATACAGAGACTTCTTGCTCACTACAGCGTTTCTGTTTTCTTACTTTTCACTTCCAAATTTCTAATATGCTCGATGACACTTTTGCTGTGCTGTCACTTTAATTATTTTCTCTTTCTCTCTCTCTTTCCATTTACGTAACTGCCATCTCTTTCCTTTGCCTGCCTCCTTGACTGTCCACTGCTTTAATGTTCTTATAATAAACCATTAACACAAAATCACTGACTCAACTTCGGAATGAAGGTGAGGACTTAGAAAGGAATGATGGTTCGTCAGACAGACCTTATCTCATGTCTCCGGAGCTGCACGAGGTTCTGGCTATAAGCAAGATGGCAGATGACACTGATCACACATCCACACCACCCATGCTCAATGCAGGAACAAGAGAGGAAGTCCCACTGCAGGAAAATGGGGAGGTTCAGCTGAGGCAGCAGGACCTTCTCAAACAGGACAATGAGGAGGATACACCACTAACCCAGGAGGATCAGCAGGAGGAGCACGAAGCCCCCAGTTCCCAGGAAGTGGTAGAGGAGTTGGAGGTGGTGGTGGAGGAGGAAGCGGAGCAGTTTCATGACGAAGAAGCTCAAGCAGTGCCCCATGAGCTGCCTCGAGACACAGCATATCAAAACGGCCCTCACGACCATTGTGAGATGAAACAGGCAGAAGAAGCTGAGCACCAGCAGCAACTGCAGCCAGCAATCGAGCTCCAGCAGGTCACAGCAGAACCTGAGGAAGCCAAGCCCCAGGAAAACGGCCCTCAGGAAAGTGACACCCCACTCACCCCCCAGCAGTAGTGCTGGTGCCTTACAAAGCAACTCAGTAAACCCCATTCATGACATAGTCTGTCCAGCCAAGCAGAAGAGTCTCGTTACAGGTGGAACCAGATTTTCTTCAGTTTTTCAGGCAACAGCATGTTTTTCAGTGGTGGCTATGCTGCCATTCTGGTCATGTTTAATAAGGTTTCTAACTAGCAGTGACTAGAGATTTTCTATTGTTAAATACATGTTAAAACAGCCGTAGAGCTGAAGGCAGCTGTATGCTTGTGAGATGGATTAGACTCAGAAAAGGGTAAAATGTTCGTAAAAGTAGACCTGAATCTCATCATATACTGTATTGAGTGTAGGTGTTGTGTGGGAAAGTGAGATGGAATTGTTTTTGGTGTAGGAAGTGTAAAAGTAAATGTTTCAAGTACACTGTTCTGTAGGTAATGGACTTGTGCCTAATTATTGTAAATTATTTAATTATTATTAATCTTTTTTTTAAAATGCACTTCTTTAAAGTTTAGTATTGCAGTGTTTACAATGATAGACAAAAGACTATTGGTTTACATGCGTACCAGCAAAGGCCATTTGATTAAATTGTTTGATCAAAAATAGTGAAAAAATAATATTAAAATCTAAATGTGTGGAATTGTTCATACATATTTACTATAAGTCCCATAAATGAACATGTCAAGAGCCGGAAAAAAAGGTCTCCAGAAGACCCGGTGTTAATGTGCTGTAGTAATTTGGGATGCCATTTTCGGATTGCAACTTTCATTGGCTGATATTTGTCGGTCTGTTTCTACCTCTCTCTCTTTCTCTTTTTTCTACCTTTGTACATTGTTTACGTGTTGCTCCCAGTGCTTAAATAAAAGCTGGAATTCTCGCCTGTACCTTTCTCTCTTCTAACATCTCTATTGCTTCATTCACGAACGCTGTATATGCTACTAATAAAAACATGCGTTATAATCTTCGAAGTCACGCAACTATAATATAGCGCTAAATGTAGCATTTTGGCGACATCGTGTCTCACTGAGTGTTATTCCGCCAGTGGAAGACCTGGAACGCAACGACGGATCAGCTGAGAGACCTTACTTAATGTCTCAGGCCCTCCTCAACACTCTCAAGAGGCCTAATGAGAAGATCAAACCAGCCTGGACTGCCGAATAATGGATGAAAGACTGAGAGTCATGAAATACGGAGGGAAAGAACTGGAGATGGTTTCAATTTGAGGGGTGTGTATGATTAATCTGACTAACGCACACTATGTTCAGTTGGACCACTGTCAGTTCCCCTTCATGTTTACCCCGACAACCAGCAGCTTATAAGGCCACATTATTCTGTTATAAGTTAAAAAATATTAGAGGGCGTTTGCCTCACGGTATATATGACATGTCGCTTTACTGACTGCCTTGAAGCTTTTCATGCACAATGAAATTGTTGTTTCACAAGCAATGTGTATTGAACCAATGCAGTCAAGGCATGGTTTTTCTGCGTCATAGCCTAAGTAAACACTGCTTATTAATGATAGTCTATAGACTGTCAGTACGTATTAACAGTCTACAGGCTAAAAAGGTACACGGTTGCTATTTTTGGATTTCTAACCTGACTGCTGCTTGTCGAAGCTCTTCAGGTCGAATCAGAAATTAAGTGTGTGGAACCAGAAAAATGTTAATAAAATTGATATTCTGACAATGGGTCTAAGAAAAATTGTTGAAATACCGACAAATCAAGCCATCAAGTTTATCTGAAAGTAATATAATGGAATTTTTTTTCAATAAATATTAATTAAGGCTTATTTAAACAGTAGTGGTGTGTAATTCCTTAAATGATGAACAGGTTTGTGGAGAGAGGAGGCGGTACTGTACTGTTGCTTGGTAAATGCTCCTCCCCTCTGAAGAAGAAGAACGTGTTGTGGTTTCTAAGCAACGGAGAAAAGTCAGGCAAACAATCGCCCCTCGAAGAAGTGAACAAAGTAATCGGATGTAATAATAAACAGATATAACGATGCCTGCCACTTTCAGCTCAGATAACATAAAACCTCCAATTCATGATCAAATTGCCGAGCTGCAGCGAAAAATTCAACTACTTGGTAAGTGTTAAAATGAACGTAAACCAGATAATTAATGCTTGCTAGCTAGTTTGCTAATTCACATTAGCTAGCTAGGCAGTATCTAACAATGTAAATTCCAAATGTACCCTGGTACTTTAGTTTGTTCAGTGACAGACAATCAAATAAATGGTCCAGCAAACTTGGTTGTTCCCAACAGAGGGAGACAGAAGTGCGTACTATGAGAGCTCCCAAACTACAATAAAGAAGAACAGAGACACCATCCTGCAACTGCGGCAGGAAAACAAGCACCTGCACAAGAGACTGGCAGAGGCGCTGGCAGTATGACAACGTCATACACACACATCTAGTAGAGATGCTATGCGTTTATCTCTGTGTAAAGCTAGAAATGCTAACAAATAACACATTTAGCAGAGGTGCTAGCTATATGATAGCTACAGAGACCACAAAAAAAACAAACGCACACACACACACGGAGCAAGTTTGCATGTCAGACTTGTAGGTAGACTTTGCGTCTGTATCCAGTCACCAATCCTAATTGCTTTTTTCTGTTACCAGGGAGATGAGCAGGTGATCAGGGAGGCATTCCAAACCCATGGCTCAGAGAAGGCAGCATTCCGGAACATGTCTGGGAAGGTTGGGATGTGCTAACAGATCATGGCAGTCTTACACACATGTTGTTTCACTAATCAGTAAATTATACGCACACACACAACTTGTGTTGTGTGTTGTTCGTTTTACCTGCTTTGTGCATAGGCAGCAGTGCAGGTGCTGGACCAAAAGATGTGTGACAAGATGAAGAAGTTGAATGCGCTGAAATACACCACGCAGACGTACCACCAACGGCTGGACGAACTGCACATGCAGTACGAGAGAATGAGAACGGACAGGCAAGGGCCAAGGTCTGAGGAAGACACAACGGTAATGCATCAAGAGATTAAATGCACTGCTCACAAAAACCCAGTGTCCAAAAAATACACATACCCACTTGATCAAAACAGTGCTTGGAGAACATGTTCTCCAACAAGCCATTTTCATGTACATTGTTATCTGACATTTGAATTTGAAACCATTATATCTCTTTTTAGGTTTTAAAAAACATGCTTAAAAAACAGTAAACCAGCAGTTGTTCCCTGTTTAGTACTGGCAACTGATATGTTCCAATCATTCGCAGAAAGAAGGGGACTCCACTGATGTGCTTCCCCAAAAGGTTACATTCCAGTCCCACCCACTGCCCTGCCCACTGTTTCTCCTACTGCCTTCTAAACGTTACTCCTCCCTATTACCTTCTTTTTGTAAATAATTAGTTCAGCAATAAGGTCATTTATAAGGTATGGGATCATTTTGTGAATTTGTGTGTGTATGTGTATTTAGCAGAATCTGCGTGTGTTGGAGAACCGCTTGGAGAAAGCACAGCTAAAATGTCAAGAGGCTGAGCACATGATGCGAAGCTACATGAAACTAAAGCAGCACCTGCAGGTAACGGCGTCACACCTGCAGGTAACGGCGTCACACCTGCGGGTAACAGCATTGTCATAGAAGCTGCCATGTTCTCCATACGAGTGCACTAAAACCTTGTGTGTGAGGTGCAGATCAGCGGGTGAGCTGAGCGCAGCAGGGTGAGCAGGCTGATCTGAGCGCAGCTGTGTGAGCAGGCTGATCTGAGCGCAGCAGTGTGAACAGGCTGATCTGAGCGCAGCAGTGTGAACAGGCTGATCTGTGCTCTGCCTCAGGAGGAGAGCCTGACCTTCCAATCCCGGCTGGACCAGCTGGAAGGCGAGATCTTCTGTCAGAAGCAGGAGCTCAGAGAGCTGAGGGTCATGAACAACGACGCCAACCTGGCCAAGGACGCAGCCAAGGTGCAGCTCACACGCTGACCCGTGTCTCACCCACTGGCGATGAGGTGTGAGTCTAATTTACTTGTGTGTTTGTGTGTGTGTGTGTGTGTGTTAGGCAGAGCTACAGCGGCAGGAGGAGCTGGTGTATGGTGAGCGGAGGGAAAGGGAGCTCATTCTGAATCGCTATAAGAAGCAGGTGGAGGAGCGGCGAGCACAGGCCGAGAGAGGAGAGCGCCGTGTGAGTAATACCTCTTAATCCACACAACAGCACACACCGCATTACTTATCCACCACTCTACTTGCTACAGCACCACACATTATCCTGCAACACCACACCACACAGACATCTCACTGCTGTCTACAACACACCACCACACATACTACTCTACTGCCTAAATCACACACCACCACTTCTGCCTATGACACTCACCCACCACCCTACTGCCTACAGCACACCATACAACACAGTCCCACACACCACCCTACTGCCTACAGCACACCACACAACACAGTCTCACCCACCACCCTACTGCCTACAGCACACCACACAACACAGTCTCACACACCACCCTACTGCCTACAGCACACCACACAACACAGTCTCACACACCACCCTACTGCCTACAGCACACAGCATCACACTTATCACTCTCCTGCACTCTACACCACACACACCACCCTACACCTCACACCACACTCACACGCCACCCTACACCTCACACCACACTCACACACCACTCTACTGCCTACAACCACACATACTGTCAAATCAATGCAATTGCAAATCGCCCTGATCAGCCCTGGAGGTGGGGCTGCTGCTCTGTGTAAATGCTGCTCTGCTCCTGTGGCCTTCAGGCCCAGCGAGCTGCTGTGCACCCAGACGAGTTAAGCAGTGAGGTCCAGCCCAGCACTGTGGGAGGAGTGGAGGAGGAAAGAGCAATTTCCAGCTTCGAGGAGGCTTTCCACCGCATCCGAGAGGCTACCGGAGTCACTAACTCACAGGTGGGGTGCACATGCACATGTATGTACACACACTAAAGTGGTGTGCCTGTAATTGTGTGTGTTTGTGTGTGTGTGTGTGTGTGTGTGTGTGTAGGAAGTTGTGGACAGATTCATCTCTCAGCAGGACACTCAAAAGCATTTGCAAGGGATGAAAGTTCAGAATGAGACTATTTTGAAACAGCTGAGGGAAGAGAGAGACTCCCTGCACACACAGTTCCTGGAGTTGAAGTACTCAGGAGAAAGCAAGCTAACCAGGTGAAAGAGTGGCTATGTATCTGTGTGTGTGTGAGTTTTGAGTGTGTATATTCCCTTGTGTGCCTGTGTATGTGTGAATCTGTGCTAATGTAAGCATAACTATGTGTGGCGCCCAATGTCGGCTGCAGAGGAGGATGCCCCCCCCCCCCCCACACCTTTTTGAGTCTTGGTTCCTCTCAAGATTCCTTCCTCATGCTCTCAGGGAGTTGTTCCTTACTATTGCTGCCCTTGGATTGCTCACTGGGGGTTTGGGCTCGGTCTGTAAAGCTGCTTTGAGATGATGGTTGTTGTAAATATAAATCTTTTACATAAATACATTTCAACTTGACTTGATATGTCAATGGATGTATGTAGATTATAAATGGCTCATGAACTGTGTGTGTGTGTCTTACAGTGGGCGGCGGATGTTGGAGGAGTGTGAGCATCATTTGCAGATGGAGCAGCAGAGACGAGATGAAGCTAAAGAGACCCTGGACAGACTCACACACACACTGAACACAGTCAGTGCTGGAGTGGAGCATCTCGCAGACAAGCTACAGCACATCCCACTGGTATACACACACACACACTCGGCAGACAAATTATCCACCTAAATACATAATTATTGGTTTTTAATTTAATGTTCTTTGAGTTAGGGGGAATGCTACTCAGAGCATGCCCAGTTGTATGTGTAAACCGCACTATCTTCCTCAGCTGAAGGGCGGTGCTGTGGAGCAGGTGGAGGTGGACTCAGCAGAGAAGGTTCTAGAGCTGCTGCAGCAGGCTGAGTGGAAACTACAGCAGGTGCAGGAGGAGATGCAGGACAAGGACTTGCCTGCTCTGCTCAAGGACATGGAGGAGGAGGAGGTGCGTGTGCACCTAGCTAGACGAACAGGCCTAGTGAGGCTGCGTTTGAGCTGTTTGAGCTGTGTTTGTGTTGTTTACTTTTAAGTGTGTGTCTGTGCTTCATTCCATTTTCACAACTTTCACAAACTGATGCTGTAAAATCATGCAAAAGCAAGAAATGATGATTTGGCCATAGTCTACTCTGTTATACTGTAAGGTTGTGTGTGTCTGTAAGCGAGGGAGAAAACCAACCATCATAGCTGTGTGTGTGTGTGTGTGTGTGTGTGTGTGTGTGTGTGTGTGTGTGTACTTTGTTTCTTGTGTAGTTCCATGCCAGCATTGAGGGGAAGCTTCCACAGTATAACACCCGCATCACACTGCCTGAAACCCAGAGACTCGACCCCTATGATGGTGAGAGACTACTGATTTGCACGTGTTTTCAAACATGAACACAGACCTTTCATGGTTCTCTCCTCTAGTCATACCTGTTCTGTTTGAGTTAGGGTTTCAGCTGTTCTGTTTCGAATCTGAGGTTCATAGTGCTGTTTGAATGGAATTTCACTGTACTGTAGGAGTGTAGCTGTTTTACTGTTCAGGATGGAGTTTCTCTGTGTTGCTTGTGTTTACCTAAAGGCTTATCCTTGCTTGAGCAAAATCCTGACGAGGACTTTTACTTTCTTAACCTGGAATGTCCACCTCTGGCTTTTACTGGTCTCTGTTGCCTTTCTTTTGAGAAATTGATTAGAGCAGAGTATGTGTATGCACCTTTTCTGTGTGTGTGTGGGCCTTTCTTACTCTGTCTTCTCTCTCTATTAACAGAAGATGAAGACAGTGGAGATGACGAGGGTGACATCATCACACGTACGTCCCTTAAACGCCAGTCACAGCTAATTATCGACTCCAAGACTAAGAGGAAGACTCGCATGAGGAAGAGGAAGGGGAAGCTATGATGGGGCTGCTTAGAAACAGGCACCTCACAATGCTACTTTGAACCTCCCCTCCAACTGCAGGGATAGACTAGGTACTGAAATATCTCAAGAAAACAAAATGAGTAGCTTTCCCATAGTTCCTCTGCAGCAGGTGCCTGTATACACAATGATGTTATACATAAAACAAAATCTCTATAGCTTGACTTTTATCTGTCAAATAAGCATAGTTTGGGATATATTGACCAGGTTTCCCTATATTGACCATGTAACCCTAGCAAATAAATAACTGAATAGCTTGATTGATCGGATACAGTTTTATTTCATTTAATTGAATCAGTAGTCAGTCTAATGGATTCAGGTACAAAAGTCGGCCCACCTGACACAGAGGGCAGAGGTAACCATGACCACGAGACAGCAACTCAAATGCACAATAGAGACATGATGGGATTCATTAACGCTGGAGCTCCCTTTCTTATTTGTTTGTGAAATACAGTCGGTATCCTGAGTGGAATTCTAGAGCAGGTGGCAGTGACTCTAACGATTGTTATTTTTCAAACTTAAGGAGCAAGTGAAAGAAAATGAAAACATGCTCTGTAAAAGAGCAAAACTGATGAATTCACAGAAAAGGATTTCAACTTTTTAAGAAAGCAAATATGCAGTTTTTTTTAATTGCTTCAATATTCTCTTTGAATTTTGCTCACTCTCTCTCCAGCCTGTCCATTGATGTGTGTGTGTCTGTTTTAAGATGTTGTGATTTGGACAAGTCTACAGTCGTAGACATCATCCAAACATGAACGATTGCCTCACTGTAAATTTCTGCCAGAGCGATCCATGATCTTGATCAACTCCAGATAACAGTGACAACAAAACACAATCATCTGCAGATTTTGTAGTATGGTTTTCACTGCACTTCTGCAGTAACAATTCTTTTGTTTCTTTAATAAAGGAATCAAGTCTAATATCTGTTGATGTTCCTGTATCACACAATGCAACACCATCTACCATATGATTGGTGTGACATAAGGTCATATCTACTCATATCTTCAAGCACAGTCATACCCAGGCAATTGAGTGGTGTGTGTGTGTCTGTGTTTTGCTGAGATTGTAAGTGGTTGGATGTCAGTGTGTCCAACTGATGCCTTGTCCAAGCACAGGTTTTGTGTTTGGGTGATAGTAAGCCATCCTTCTCTGATCACCATCTTCAGCATATATATTGAGGTGCAAGTAGAGTGGACAAATGTTTTTTGTGTGATTTTGGCCAGAAGAATGTAAACGACTCATCAACCTAACATAACAACTGTTGTATGGATGTAGGCTTGCTTATTTAGTAAGTGAAATACTCAAATGACTGTATAGTGAATTAGATTGTATACACATTATTATAAAACTATTTGATAGACCAGCATTGTAGTTAAACATGTAAAAAATGATATGAATGAAATCAAAAAATGAAATCAATTAGTGAGCACAGGTGAGGCTGTAAACTAGGATTGGGTGCATTATATGACAAGGCGACAAAACTTTTGTCTT
>JAOYMR010000001.1:14669763-14682982 GCA_025802075.1 Tenebrosternarchus preto | reverse complement strand
GGATGAATTTAAAGTCAGGTTATAAGCTTTTGTTTCCACAACATGGATAAGCGACAGAACTTCTGTCAGGGACTGTATGGTACCACAGCTATACGAATGGTCATTTATTTATCTCACTGTTGATGAGAATGTCTTTGGTGTTCTTGTCTCATGCGTAAGACATTAGTGGAGGATCCTTAAAAAGGGATGGAGTCTCTGCATCATCCTGGAGGATTTTGTGTTTAAGTATTTTAGCTACTGTTTTATTTGTAGGATGTTTAATGAGCACCAAAGGGACTTTTTTTAACAGTAGGCTGTTTATAAGTTAGTAGATTTGTTCTTTGAACACATAAAGTACAAGCAAAGACATCATCTGTAACTTTCTTAGAAAATCCAGTTATGAAAGCATTCACACATGACAGAACCTTTATCTGGAGGAAGTCTTCATTCTCAATAGTTATGTATTTAAGTTGTAGTAGCTGTGAGTAAGGGATGGGGGTTTTGCAAGCCTTTTAATGTGAAGAGTTGTAGCAAATAAGAATCTGTGGATTCGTAATGGACATATGTCTGGCACCAAGGTTCTATGTACAGGTTCACCTCATGGTTGTGTCCTGTCTCCTTTACTTTTTATTATGTATTCAGACCGCTGCAGGTGTCCACGAGAGGGCAGCTGTCTTGTTAAATTTTCTGATGAAAATTTGTGCTTTATTGTCTTGTCTTCAGGGTTAAGAGTCGGATCATGGTGGTGTCCTACTATTTTAGGTAAAATAGGAAGGAAGTTAAAGCCAGTATCATACATTGAAAAGAGGTTCAAATTGTTGACACAGGAACAGTGTTTGTCTCTCAATTTAAGTTTGAGGTGAACACACGGTTGTTAAGAGGTGTCAACGAAGGACTTATTGAGTTTAATTATTTTCGTGTGTGTGATAATTTCCTGTTGTGTAATAATATGCGTTTAGAAGAACAAATCGATATTCTATGTCTTTTATTCCATCTGTTTTTAAGCTGCTAAATACAGATAATAGTTTTTTTAACGTAACATTTCCTGGCTGTTTGTGAGTGCTTATAAATGGATGGGTAAACTGACAATTAATTGCCCTTTGGGATAAATAAAGTTAGCTGAATCTGAATCATAATAAATAGTGGTATTTAAACAATTACTCTCTGAAACTGTTAAAACAGTAGATGGTTAAATAATAAGATTCGTTTCAAATAGATCTATACACATTAAATTGTTATAAATTCATAAATCAAGAGACATAAAAGTGCTTATTTCTCTTATTAATTAATTGTTAGCTCCCTCTATCGGTAAAAATGCAGATCTGAGATTATACAATCAACACAATTGTGAATATATCTACCTTGAGGCACAGATGCGTCATAGGCAATATGGGTGAGTAACTGGATTTAAACCACAGGTATTTTTATTTCGCTTTTGAAATAAATGTGGGAGTAAATCTGGTTTCACTTCAGGCTCTTATATAGAATATACTGGTATACCGAGAAAATCTACATGCTCAGTGTGTTATTGTTAAATATACATAACATAATGTGATTGAGCTAATGTGTTTCAGTGCTTCTTGGCTGGTGTATGCCTGGATCACTTATTGTATAGAACTACAGTACAACTTGCCCACAGTATAACAGAATGTTTTGCCGATGTTTAGTTTGTCTGTTTTTACGGTTAGCTACGTCGCTAAAAATGCAAGCGGCCAAGTTGGTGAAAATGAGGGAAATACAGTAAAGAGTGGGACAGTAAATATTGGGTTAAATTTCTGTTTCGACCTTAAATGGGGGACGAGTTTGTTACATTTACTTACATGTTCATTCAATTTTCATTTATTAATTCCACATTTATCCTGGCAAGTTTATATCGTTAATTTTTTAGAGATAAAAAAAGAAGAAAAAAACGTAAATTACAAGTAACAGTATTTTTGGAATGGTTGCTATTAAAATGTAAAATAAATTAATATGGCCTATAAATTCATCAAGTGGCATCTCTCACCATTGTGGGTTATGGTTTCTCTCGCGAGGTCTGACAACACTGGACCGGATTGGTAGTAGCTAATTTAAAACATGTGCCCGTAATTCAGTGTGACTCAGAATTCTGGGACATATTCGCAACTTTGCCTGGGTCATAATGGTAAGAGCAGTTTACGTTACTCATCATCCAAAACTGTGCTGTCAGCACGCATGCGCACATAAGATTGTAAAAACTATTGTATGCATTATGTGTACATCGAGCTTTTACAAGCATTAAAGTAAACCTCTGTCAAATGTTACCCTAAAGCAGCTCGTCTCTGCCCGCAGGCTGCTCACCAACGCCCTTTACTTTTTTGTAATCAATTGTTGCTTTCCTTTTCCAGTACAAAGCATTTTATAGTGGTGAATGTGGTATTTTCAAAAACAAAAAGGTATTACACGAGGTAAATGTTAAACTTCCTGCTTAGTTGGACATAATATGAAGGAAATTGAGTGAGGCCGCGGTGCGGTGTGCGCTCTTTAAAGGATGCTCTAATTTGACAGCTCTGTAATGGCTTAAAAAGGTGTAATAATTGTGTGGAGCATTAGGAGTTCCGTGTTGCAGTCGTGTTGAAGTTTTTTTTTTTTTTCCTTTTCTGTCTTAATAATTCCTACTCTAGTGTAAGGGCCGCGCCCATCGTGAGTGGTTATGTCTCCTCTACAATACGGCGCTACCATCAACGCGCGAGCCCTATCATGACAAACAACTACAGTATTCAAGTTACAAATGTATCTGTGTGTTTAAGCGCAACAATCACTTGTTGAACTTGGAACACAGATAAAACAAGCCGGTGTGGGTGGAGTCCAACAATCATTTGACAGACTGTTTAAATAAATAAGTAAAATATGTAATCATGATATTTTGCTTATATCTTGCTTGTTTTGACCGTTTCGGTGTCACTTTATGGGCATAAAGTTGTATAATGACGACACTGGTCAATAACTCTCTAATATTCAGAGTAAAGAATGAGGGTGGATCTGGAGCTGTGTGGAGGGGAGCCTGCTCTGTGTGTATGGCTGGGTGGGTTAAAGCGTCTCCAGGTGAGGAAACCTCTGTGTAAGACTGGACCCATCATGGATCTCGAGGTGGAGTCTTGCGTTTGGCTCACGAGCTTCCAGAAAGTGACTGCTGAGGATTACACTGAGGTAAGACATTTGTTTAAATACTTCGGAAATATTTAATAGGTTAATCTAACGAATACATTTACGCTTGGTGCGACCTGTGTTGTACAGCACTGATATTCAAAATGATACATTTTAATGGGGAATATTGGAAAGTGTGTGTGGTCTTACGTGCACACTCATGTGCACGTGTGTTGTATGACTTGATACTGCCCCATTTTTGTGTTAATGAACTGATTTGTCTGTCTGTCCTCGTTGTGCTGTGACTTTCACTGGTGAATAATGAAGTCCCTCAGAATCCAACAGTGTGCCTTTTGTCGGACAGCATGAGTGTGTGGGCCATTCTGGCCCACTCTTTTTTTTTTTTTTTCCTTTTTTTTTGTCGTGCAATTCTCGTGATAAACTGCTATGTCGTTGTGCGTATTATATACTGGGAACAATAGACGTCACCGTGTTCCTCTTTTTGAGAGTTGGGGGAAATAACCATTAGCCGGAAGGTGGTGGTAAACTCAATATTATATGTTTCTCATTTATTTATGGTTACCGGATTGCAAAGCATTCAGTGTAAATTGCGGTAGGATTTTCTTAAAGAAGGTGTATGTTTTAACAGCAAATTGACGTCATATAACACCGTGGGAATGTATAGAAGAGCACCGCGGGTCAACAAGAAATATTCAAACGTCACATAGACTTACTGTCACGTTCTACAGCCCCACCCACCTGTTAACTTGAGCACTCGACAGGTGCGCGCACTACGTTTCAAGTGGAGCTTGCGGAAGATCGGCCCGGCGCCTTTCCATAAGGATTTTAATTAAAATAACGATCGCATTATTTTTTACAGTTAAAGATCATAAACTATTTGGAAAGTGTTTTGACCTATATTTTTTCTGAAGTTGGCAAGTTTCACACAGAGATCGGTTCGTCCTGAACTTCGAAGCGGTTATGGAAACCCACTCAGCCTCAACACACGACTAAAGTCATTTTCAGAGCTGACTGGAAAGTATGGGAAAATGGCAGTTAACAATGGTAAATGGTTATACAGTATATTTATTCTGTAGGCTTTATATACTGATGCTTTGAAATGTAATAAACGCGCTACATGGTGTTGCTTGGAAATATCCCCACCCAGTATTTTTATCAGGTGATATACGTAATGCCCTCCAAAATCGTTGCATAGGGGCAGTTTTGGCCACGTTTAGACAATCTTTCTTGTGTAAGTCGGAAAGATTAATGACGCCTGGTTCATGATGTACTATGATGAGGATTTGCAGTTCGAATGTGTAAATACAGAACACGAACATTTCTGTCAGCAGTGTGTCTTGATTTCTATTGATATTTGGTGAGTTGCTATTCACGTGCCACATGTGAATTTAAGTGAGCATTAACACCAACACTATATTTGATTGGTAATTATCCCTCTTCAGAGTGTGGTGCTTTAAACATCACAAAGGTTTGGCTCACTATCACCTTGTTTTTTTTTAGTGTTTGAGATTCCTTTGCAGCAAGCGTCTGGTCGGACTGGTAGTTCATTAAAGGTGATTGTCTTCCTGGATTCCAGAGAAAGGCTTGTAATGAAGGCTTTAAAGTATCTATCTGGTTTCTAAATAATTCTGTGTGATCGTATTTGTCTCATTATGTTGATGTTCTTTTGTTTGCTGCAATGACACTGTTGTTGTAGTGAGTGCTTGCTTGTGGTTACTTTGGCTCTTTTCTGCACACTAGCCCAGCCCTGACCCCAATTGTACACACTAACCCAATCTTGTCCTAGTCCCTACACATGAACCCAGCCTTGACCCATAATGTACACACCAATTCAGTCCTAACCACATATTCTTGACTCGAACCCTAGATTCCTTTCCTGCTGTTTAATCTAGATATGTAAACTCATCTGAACGTTTAGGGATTAGCTGGAGCAGGCCTGCATTGTGTTGGAAATGTGTAGTGGCTTATAGAGGGTTGAGGCTTTTGGGATGTTTACCACATGAGCCTGGAACAAAGCTTCAGGACGTTTCAGGGGTTTCATTCTGTTTTTTTTTTTTTTTGTATGGGTTCGTTTTTCTCTTCTGTGCAGTTGTTTCCTTTGAAACTGACCTTCCGAAGGGCATTCTTACAGTTCTCTAGTGTGAGAGGATAACATGAATGGTCTCATAGTTGGAAAAGAGTTAAAGATTGACTCAATCTCCTCAGGCTGATTCCGGCTGTTGGGCTTTAGTTCCAGTAGTCTTTAAGTCTTGTCCTGTAAGGCATATCCTTACAGCAGGCATAATTGGGTCAGATACCTGTATTATCATCAGCCTTTGTGTATGAGGCTGTGTTCTAAATAGAATCCTACAAGAGTAGGATTTGTGTCCTCAGGGAGGTGTGTGTGTGTGTGTGTGTGAGAGAAGTCTCTGGTTTAGCATCAATACTCAACAGATTGCCACATGAAGTGTATGTCTGTTCATCACATCAAAATAAAAAATGAAATGTACATCTTCATTTAATGCATGTGTAATTAATATTAGTAATTTAATATATGTGGTGTTTAATATGTGATATTTAATATATGTGGTATTTTCCCCCCTAAATATAATTTCTAAGCTATGTGTCCTAAGAAATATTAGTGTGCTAATGTGCATTATTATGGTTTAGATGTTGCATGTGTTCCGACTTATTGAAGCGTGTGTGCGCGTGTGCGTGTGTGCGCGCGTGTGCGTGTGTGTGCGCACACACAGGACCCAGTGCAGGAGTGGGGAGAGGAAATGGAGGATGGGTTGGTGTATGGAGTGACCCTTCTCAGGGAGCCCATGCCCACACCCAACCTGCATGACTCCACCTCCTCCCAGAGCTGCATGCAGTACAGGACCCTGAAGTCCCGGCGGGTGAAGGCGGCCAGCCTGGAGCGTCTGGTCTCCGAACTGGTGAAGCCGGAGTGCGATGAGCAAGACTACGCCAGGATCTTCCTCTCCACCTACAGAGCCTTCACCTGCCCCCGCACCCTCATCGAGCTGCTCTTCCACAGGTGAGGAGGAGCTCAGAGCAGTCGCTTCACACACTGGTTCTCTGTGGCCCTTTCTTCTCACACTGGTTCTCTTCACACACTGGTTCTCTTCATTCCTCTTTGCAGCTGTGGGATACCGTGAGAGTGTCTAGAGTACTTGAGGAACAGCTTTTAAAATGTATAATTTGCATTCTAAGGCCTAACTTGTTTTGAAATGACCCAAACCTTTCTTATATTTAGCTTTAACTGAAAAGAGGAAAATTATTTACTTATTTGTAGATGAGCCAAAGTAAAAAACAAAAATGGGAAAACAGCTTTGCATGTAATAAGAGGAGAAATCTGAGAGACTAAAAAGATTTAAACCTTTTGTCAGCTGTTTATTGTGGGTGGGACTAGGTAAATCCTTTCTGTTTACTGTGGGCAGGACTAGGTAAATCCTTTCTGTTTAACAGGTTATGCTTGAATAAGAGCCTCCTGTCAAAGATACCTCTGACACCATCAGAAGGAATTTCCTTGTGCTTTGTGTGTATATCTATAGAACAGATTATGTTCCTCTGCATAAACAGACCTACAATTCTGAAAGGGTTTGAGGAGCCTGGTTTCTGACGCAGGTGTGTGTGTCAGGCTTCAGAAGCGTGTTAGAGTGGGGCACTGGCATGGTAACATCAGTAAGTAGTGTTGTTGTTGTCTGTCCAGGGAAGACATGATCAGCAATTTGGACAGCAGTATCTGTGTGAAAAGGTGAGTAGGCTGTATAATCCAGACTCGCTCTACTCCTGTATGGTTCAGTAATGCAGTGACTCTTGTGCTTCCATTTCAGTTTGTGGCTTTAATTTATTCATGAATTCCTCATTCATGCTCTTGTTCTCTCTCGTGTGTGTGTGTGTGTGTGTGTGTGTGTGTGTGTGTGTGTACGTACGTACAGCACACTGCCTCCTTTGGTGCAGTTGTGGTTGGAGGAGTTTTGGGAGGATCTGAGAGACCCTCCAGAGCACCAGTCCCTCCGCCTTCTCTGTGTTCACCTCCGCCACCGTCTCTGTTTCCGACGTCTTGCCCGCCAGGCTGAAGCTCTTCTACAAACCTTTAAGGAGGAAGGTAGATCCCCCCACCCCCACCCCTCAAACTCCCTCACGCATACAATGAAGTACACCCTAGACTATTGTGTTTGTGACGGAGTTGAACAGAATGCAAGGAACAGAGTATCTATATAGGTGTGTGGGTTAAGCTGCTGGTCCTTCTCATATGTTCTGACATGAAGCCATGCTCTCCTCATATTGTGTGTGTGTGTGTGTGTGTGTGTGTGTGTGTGTGTGTGTAGACAGGCAGGGTCCGACTGAGGACTCGGGTCTCTGCAGTGCTTCTGTGGAGAATGGACCCAGCGGAGATCTGCCCACCAGGTTAGACTTCAAGGATGAGGGGGGCTTACTCAGCTTCTCCACCCAGGATATTGCTGAGCAGCTCACACGACTGGATGCCGTAAGTGTCAGTCATATGACTGAGAGTCATATTTTGGCTTTTTTTTTTTTTTTTTTGTCTTGGAGTTTTTGGGAGTTTGGGAATTGGTCTGCGAGTTGTCCACCAGCAGAAACATGTCCGTCATGATGCTTGTGTTCAGAAGTGGCAGTTTGCGTCTCTGCTCATGCGTGTCCCGGCGTGTTTGTGCAGGACCTGTTTGTTCGGGTGGTCCCGTTCCACTGCCTCGGATGTGTTTGGTCACAGAGGGACAAGAAGGAGAAGCGAAGCGTGGCTCCAACGGTCCGCGCCACCATTGCTCAGTTCAACTCCGTCACCAGTGCGGTCATCACCTCCCTGCTGTGTCCTACCAACACCTCTGTGCCTGGCTCCCCCCGAGGTCAGAGGTTTCCCAGATCTCCACGCCAGTCTCCGTTACCCCAGCGATCGATCACCAGCACGGTGCACAGGGCACGGATCATAGAAAAATGGATCTCTGTGGCACAGGTGTGCATGTAATCTCTCAGAAATCTGGTTTAAATTTATTTATTCAGATATGAAGTGTAGAGGAGTGGAAAGAGAAGAGTATGGTCACAATATTGATGAACTACATTTTATTAAACGGGTGATGATGCTTATGGTGGTAGTGTTCTTTATGGTGTTTTGCATTGCTTGTGGTGCAGTTTCTCTATGTGACTTCGCCTGCGCTGTGGTTTTGCAGGAGTGCCGGCAGCTGAGAAACTTCTCGTCTCTGCACGCCATCCTGTCGGCTCTGCAGTCCAATGCTGTGTATCGCCTGAAGAACACCTGGGCGGCAGTCAGCAGGTGCTGAGCTTCCTGCACCCCTCTCGTACTGGCACTTTTGAGCTTTAAACTCATGCGTGCATATGTGAATGACCATCTGTCTGCACAGCCAGTGATTGCTGGTGCTCCGTCCTGGGTGGTGTCCTCTCTCTGCACTTAGATGTGGTTTCTGCTTGTGTGCTTCATTCATCATTCTCTGTTTGTCTAAGTTGAATGTTTGTAACTGGTTTGTAATTGCAGAGAGAGTTTGGTCACATTTGATCAACTGTGTGAGAGCTTTCCTGATGAAAACTGTGTTCTGACGACCAGAGAGTTGGAGGTGTGTATTCGTATGCATCTCCTACTACATCCAACACATATGCCTTCTGTTTAAACTCTTGGAGACTGTCTGTCTCTCTGTCTTACTGTCTCTGTCTGTCTCTCTCTTACTGTCTGAATGAATCTAGTTAGGCTATAGCCACTAACGCACAACTAGCTGCTTGCGATAGTTTTCCATTTAGCCAGGTGAGATAGCGGTGTTTAAACAGAGATAGCACAGCTGAAGCTCGTGTAAGCTCCTCCTAGCACTCATTATTTTCAACCTCAGCATGTCTGCAAGCTTAGAAAAGCTGCCTGCAGCATGAATTGGAGCATGTGACTGTTGAGTGACTCTTGTACTGTAACCAGGGAGATGCACGTCAAAAGCCTGGTGTTTTTGTGTTTCCGTGTTTGATTCTCAGTGCTGGTTAAATTGTGCTGTATAGATGTTGCTAGGGAGTGTCCGGTTCTTCCCTTATTCCAATTACAACAGAGAAGTTATTGACATGGTTGTGATGAAGTTCTTGAGGGTGTATTTAAAAAAAAAAAAAAAAAAGATGACGAATGCTAAAAATAAAAGACCAATAATATCTCATACCTGTTTGGTTTAGGACAAACTCTTCAAAAATGGGTGTGTCTGTCACCATTTTAAGATGGGTAGTAATTCAGCCTAAGAGTAATCGCAAAGCATTTTAGTCCTAAAAACAGCTTAACCTTTACAACAGTTTATCAACAGTCCAGGGCAATACTACGTCAAAGACCAAAACCAAATTGTAGAGTTAAAATGGCAAAAAAACATGAGTATCATTGACAATTTTTTATTAACTATTTTAAATTTTATTTATTACACATGGACCTATTTAGGAAATTTTTGCTCTTTAGGAAGTTGTTCTCAAAGTTAATGAAATGTTTTTTTTAAGAAAATATCTGTTGGCTAAGAACTTTCGCTGCCTCTTGGGAGTGGTAAGATAAGACTGTTTTTATAAGTACATGATAAAGAACAAACACAAGATAGCCAAACACAAGACAGTTATATAAGGTTTTTATATAGTACTTTGGTTTTATTTTTTTTTTCTTTTTCCCCTTCAATTTTTCAGGATAGCACTCAGTCAACAGAGGAACACACATCACCATCCAAGTCTTCTAATTTGAGTCCTGCTTCCAGGCACACAGTGAGAGCTGTTTTTATCATGGACTGGTTTACATCTGTGATTATTTTAGACTGATTACTGTTTGCTTCATTGCCTCTGTGTATTTAGCAACTACAAATAATAGGCAAGAAGAATTTAACATTCAGAATTTCATGGACAACGGCTGCTACATCCAGTCATATTCAAATGGAAATGTTTCAGAAAGCTGATGGAATGGCTTCTTAATAACTGAGGAACCTGAGGATGTAAATGCCAGAAGAACAGATTGTATAGTTCCTCAGTTTCTGTGTTTTTCATGCCATGTAATTCATTTGAATGAATCAAGCATTCCTCTTTTTAATTTTGCTATTGGAGTCATGATGGAATTGTAAATCACACCCTCCTTGGGCTATCAGGAAATTACCACTGTTATTTAAATGAGGAAGTAAGTGTGTGTATGAATACACTGGGGTGTGTGTGTGTGTGTGTGTGCGTGTGCGTGTGCGTGTGCGTAGGGCTGCAGCACTGGGGAGGTGCCGTACCTGGGGACGTACCTGACTGTCCTAACCATGCTGGACACGGCACTGCCAGACACCGTGCAGGTCAGCCGTTTTACCTCCCCTCACCTCCCAACCGTTTTCCATTCATGCTCTGTTCATTTGAACAGACTCGCTGTACTGGTCTATAAGCTCTGTCTAAATTGCTCTTCCCCTCCTGCCCCCCTCAGGGAGGCCTGATTAACTTTGAGAAGCGGAGAAGGGTGAGTAGTTACAGCACTGGCCTTTCTATGCATAATCATAATTTACAGATGTCTTGAGAATGCTTAACTCATCCATGTGTGTGTTGTTAGGAGTTTGAGATTCTGTCTCAGATACGGCAGCTGCAGGCGTCATGTGCTCTCTACTGCCTCCCATCTCACCCTGTTATTTCCTCCTGGCTAATCAGCTGCACTGCTCTCTCTGACCAGCAGAGGTCAGCCTGTGCACCAACCCTTCTGTTAATTAATATTGCACTGTTGGTTCTAGTTTTGGTTCTAGTTTTAACTGTTGTGTTTTTGTAGTTATGACTTGTCCAGGAAGCTGGAGCCTCCAATGGATGTGTGTCCCAACTCTTCACCCACGTGGAGCCAACGGCTCATAAGCAAGAAACTCTCCATGTATGTTTGTACAGAACACCTATCTCAAAGACTCCATCACTGCAGCTTTCTGCCCAACACTCCCACTTTGTACATCCCCACACTCCTGCCCTCTAGCAACTTAATACCCCCCGACACTTGCCTTCAGCCCAGCAGAGTTGCTTGAAAACGCTACCCTCTGACCAACACACCTACCTCTAGCACCCAATACTACTGTGTACAGAACCTCACCCACCTCATACACCCCAACACTCTTTCCATCTCCTCTGCTCCTCAAGACTGTTGGTCCTCAAGACTGTTCTCAAGACTCATGACTTGTTCACAGTCCAGTCCAATACTACTACAACCATCTACAACAAACATTCTGCTCAGTCCATCTGTATTTACCAGCTACTTCATGTCACCCATCTTAAAGCACTGCAGTCAATACTCTTTCATACTGAATTATAAGCCAGAGTATGAACGTAACATTAACAACATTTGGACGTGTGTGTGTGTGTGTGTGTGTGTGTGTGTGTGTGTGTGTGTGTGTGTGTGTGTGTGTGTGTGTGTGTGTGTGTGTGCACGTGTAGGTTTCTGAACAGCAGTGAGAGCTCTCTGAAGAAGACTCATGTAGACCAAATCAGTGTGTCCTCCTCAGGGTCCAGTGGCTCTGAGGTTGAGGAACTTTCAGTCATTTCGTCTCCCCTCCGGCCCAAATCACAGGTAACCTGCCCACCGCTGCCCTTTGCCTCCTGACTGCATGCACAGAGCCAGTTACCCAACTTTGCATTGTCTGCTGGGTTGCCTTAAATGTTATGGCTGTTTTTAACGAACTTTATTTACAGTATTGTAATCCAGAATCCTACACACTGATGAGGGTAAATTTTTCAGATTCTTGGCCCATTCATCCCACCATTGAAAGTGCATCTGTTCAAATTTACTTTCCCAAGTGCAAAATTCTGAAAATGCAGCTTTGGTGTTGTAGTACAGATAAGGGAAACCACAGCTTTTAGTAAACGCCAATGTAACACTGCCACAGTTCCAAAATGGCAGAACTTGTTTAGTGCAGTAGGTATTTTAACTTCATGTTGAACTGCTAAACCTTATCTGTCCAGACAAAGAAGCCATCTGTTGTTTGGGTTATTCTTCACTATTTTCTCCATGTATTAGCAGCTATGTTGCACACAACTGCACCATAGAACAGTACCCTGGTGGAAGTGCCATGGGACACTCACAGATGCCCAATGTTCAACTTTCCCAACAACATTCTGTTTTTGTAGATGGAAAACAGATTGAAAATAATATTGTAACCAAACCAGTAAAAATGTGTTTCCAGTTTACCTGTTGGAGCAGAATACACCTAAATCTAAAACACAACCAGAGGCATTTGGAAAACTTGAGTGAGGTTTGAAACCTGTGTGTGAGGTTGTTGTTTTTCTATCTCACACACGGAAGGTGATCTGGTCCCATTTTGAGCTCCATCATGTGGAGATCACCTTCGTGTTGCGAGCTGATGTTTACCCCTGTCAACAGAACATGGCCTCTGAGTCAGCAAGAGTGGCGGAGCAGGTGCTGGGAAGGAGCAGTGCACTCAGAAGGAAGGAAGACGGCCTTCCTTCTGAGTGCACTGAGATGTAGAGGCTGCTTACCTGCTTTGAGGACTTTCTGTATTTGTTTTAAGAATGATTCCAGACTGCTGTCTATCTGCTAGCATACAGTTTGTGACGGGGCCACTGCTGACTGGACAGTACTTGGGTTGGGATGTGGTGTTCTCTGCGGCAGTATTAGGGGCGTGCTATTGAGTGCTGAGCTGTCAGTTCGGGCACTGTTGTGTTGCTGGGGGAGGAGAGGGGGGTCATATTGGGCGAGTCCGAAAACTTCGTGGGCTGTCTGAGTAGGTACTGACAACGTAGGCAGCTGTTTAAGTACGCAGCATTTCTAACCATCGCCTGTCCTCATAAGGAAGATTATTTGGTCGTTCTAGTTGGACAGCGTTTGCGTCAGGGCTTGTTCCCGCCCACTGCACACGACCGGTGTTTACTTATATCAGCTGCTAGCATCGCCTCAACTCTTCTGCACGAAACTGGTCGGTTATTTTAACAACTGAAAATATCTTACTTTAGATGAGCTGTTTGCTGCGCTAAGAAGTTTGTTAGCCATCTGGCTATCCACAACAGTACCCTGAAGTCTTCAAACTCCGCTAGCATAAATGCTAATCCCTCGGTATATATTAAACTACATAAAGTGTGTGTGTGTGTGTGTGTGTGTGTGTGTGTGTGTGTGTGTGTGTGTGTGTGTGTGTGTGTGTGTGTGTGT
>JAOYMR010000001.1:14647273-14669663 GCA_025802075.1 Tenebrosternarchus preto | reverse complement strand
TGTGTGTGTGTGTGTGTGTGTGTGTGTGTGTGTGTGTGTGTGTGTGTGTGTGTGTGTGTGTGTGTGTGTGTGTTATATATACACCTCAGGAGGTGGGAAATGCTACCCAAAATACATCAGAGAGAATAAAACTATTAATGACTTGCAACTCTCAGAGCTCCGCTTACGCCCGCCATGAAAAGTTGTGGTTGTGAGGTGTTGCCTTCACGGCTGAGGAACTGTTCGATGCTGCCTTAAAATTCAGCCAAATTTAAAGTACCTCAGTAGGCAGCATTAAGATATCTAAGAATTCGGTCAGCGTCTGTGTTGGGAATGCACACTGTATGACGTAAAATATTGTCTAGTTACACAGCTCACTAGGTTTTCGAACACGCGCATTGTGTTGGATCTGTGGCCTATAGCGACTACGTTGTACATAGCAATAGAATGGCAGTAGACTCTAACTGTACACCTACAGGGTGTGTGTGTGTGTGTGTGTGTGTGTATACCTTCATTTGGACAGAAGAGGATGGGCCCCCTCTCTGAGTCTTGGTTTCTCTCAAGGGATCTGGTTTCTTCCTCATGCTCTGAGTTCTTCTTTGTCACTGTCACCTTTGGCTTCCTCACTGGGAGGAAAAGCTGCTTTGCAACAATGGTCATTACAAAAAGTGACATAAAGAGCAGTCTGACTTGTCTTAAGGTAGAGAAAAGGAGTTGCAACGATTACATGAAGGTTTTTTTTTTTTTTTTTTATCTTCAGTATGGATCATGCCTGAACATCTCTGCAGACTCCGGATGCTCATCTCCGCGGTGCTCCTCCCCCATTTCCTGCACCTCCTCTCAGCTGGACCTCTCTGCCATGAGCTCTGATGGTGCATCTTCAAACCAATTGTCATCCACCTCCTGCCTGGTCCAACCACCACCATCACAACCCTCGTGCCATAGGCAGTGCCCAGACTCCTGCATCATTAGGATCAGCCTGGAAATCGACAGCGGCAATGTCTACAAAAGCATTCTGGTACATGGACTGACTGAAACTAGAATACCCAGGAGGTGCTGTCAACACTTAGCTCTCCTAAGGGTTCTCTCTATGGTGATCAGGTTCTCCCGGGCTGAGTTTTTTGGTTTGGTCTTTTGTGTGGCTCAGGTGACCGCTCAGGACAAGACGAGTCAGGTAGTACAGAGGGCTCTGGAAAAACACAACCTGGAGGACCTCAGTTGCCATGACTTCAGCCTCATACAGATCCTCCCACAGGGGAAAGGTACTTACACGCAGTCTAATGGGCTACAGTTTTACCTAGTGTCTTTAATTAATGGGAATATGCTTTTGTGTAATTTAGTACTTTCAAAAAAGAAAATAGGAACACTTGATATTTTTATTTTACAAACAATTAATCCACAGGATTAATATTTTACTGTTGTTTCCAACAGAGCTCTCGATGCCGGACAAAGCCAATGTTTTCTATGCCATGTGCCCCTCGGACAGTCATGACTTTGTGCTTCGTCAGCGGTGGAAAAACCACTGCCAACCACTGAACTCCTCTTGTCCTTCAGCCATCCTCAGACGCCGTCATCCAAAGTGATGGCACCATCACTGGCATTGAGGACTCGTTACGATGGTGGCACAGTATCTCCACTCTAGATCTCTGATTTATGAAGGCCTTCACTCTCACTAAGCTATTAATTTTTCTATAATGGAAACTACTCGATTTTGAACAGCAACTTGAAGTCTGTGGACACGCATCTGGTGACTGAAAACAACATAGACATTGTCGTCTTTGCTTTATGGACACGTTTTACTTTGGGGCAGGGAAATGGAGGCAACCAGGGAACACTTGGTCACAAGCATCTGCAGGGTTTGTCAGATAATAGAAAAACTCCTCGCCAACATGCTTTTTCAGAGACTGTTTTTAGCCCACCAAGTATTATTGCTTTCTATTCAAGCTTGCAGTCAGTCTGACACTAAAAATATCTATTTTAAAGTGGTTTTAAAACTTTTTGTCTGTAATGTTGTGGAGGATGTAAAAAAATTCACGACCTTTGTTTGTTTGTTTGTTTGTAGATCTGGAATCCAGGTCTGCTGGTCCAGTGAATTTCAGTGTTGCTCATAAGCATAAGAGAAATATTTATTTGGATGTCTACATGTATAATATTAATTAATAAGAGGTAATATAATTTTTTTTAATTAATGCTAGAATATTTTACTGTAGAAATATCTATATGCAATTGCTATATTTCAGTGTTGGCTTCTTGACTGTTTTTAAAAGCACAGAAGTAATTTTATTTATTTTAATTTTCCCTCAGTTTTTCCTGGCAGGACCTCTCGGTAGTTTGTAGCTCCTATCTATGACCAGACAATCCGTGCAATGTTGTGCAGAGAAGTGTGGCGTCTTTAAGTGGGCCATGTCTTTAAATACCTTCTTCTTGTGTGGATGTTGGGACTGGTCAGAGGGTAACACCTCTTCCAGATTATAGATGAATCCAGCAATTATGAATGAATCTCACGTCTGTATAGGCTTAACGCTCCAGATTTCTGACTTTTTTTTTTTTAAAACCTTCACTTCAACAGTTTTCCGTCCAAATGTAGCCGTACTGAGTTCTGCAGTGATTAGACTGCGTTGTGTAGGTGATGTAGTGTAATCAGGGGCATGTGATTGAGTGCCCTCATGCTAAACAGAAGTGAGAAGTGAAACTGGTCTTTTAAAGCAGGTTCAAGATCTCTGTTTCATTAAGATTGATGAATTACTAAGGAAGGTTTCGCCTTTTGCTTCTTAGTCTGAGATCTCTTGGTTACGTATGCAGCTGCTCTGGGAGTCGGTCTCTGACTACAGGAGAAAAAGTATCAAAATCACGAATCTAGGAAGTAACATTACATTCTGGAATGCAATCAAGTTTTTTTTTTCCTTCTTCAAGTTTTGTTTTGATGTAAACGTTGTAGTTTTACAAATGAGCAAAGCCTGTTCTTTCTGTAGATGTGTGTTATTGAACTAATTTAGTTGTTAACCTTCATTTAATTATGGCTGAATTAAAAGCTTCGCAATTCACTATAAGGTCAGTCTCATAATGATTGTAGCAAATCTGTGGTAATGTGTAGAGAGGCATTAAACTTTACTCACAGCTCTTGTAAAGCAGATTGAGCATTACTAAGGCACAGCAGAAAGTGCTGCATTTGAAATTATTTGCTCAGAGAGCACTCAACTAGCCTCCTGTCAATACAATACTGCACTCAGAAATATTAGTTTCTACTTTAAGATAGCGGCAGCATTTGGTGTGGCTGTCCAAGGAACATTTGTAGATCACAATTTAGACCACACCTATTCACACAAAATGTGGAATTTTGCACACAAATCCATGAAGCTCATGTGTCAACACTGTGACTCCAAACTGCTAAACTCTAAGCACAGTTTCATATGTTCTGCACTCAAATATCATTCTACATCACAGCTTTGCAAATCTCTAAACACAAATTGCATCATTTGGTACACTTTCCTGCTGATGGAGCAGCAGGAGCACAGAGGAAGAGGAGTCCTAGCAGGCTGAAGAGGAGGAGAAAGGCAAAGACAAGGCAGTCTATCAAATGAGAGATGTGCAACCTTAGTGGACCTTGTAATCAGTCATGTCCTAACCATGACTGAAGCTGGGCAACGGGTCCAGCCAAATTTGAACCGCTTTACAGTAGCTTCAGTTATCCAGGCTTTTAGAGAAGAGAATAGATAAGTAACTATTGATTAGTTCTATAGTAATTATGGTATACTTTATGGTTTCAGTGCTCACAGAAATGTGCACTATAATGCAATATTTGACTTTACATTTATGTGTGTCTACATAGGCCTTTTGTCTAATATGGTCATTTTCCTTTTTTCTCCCAGACAGTGCTTGAACTGGATGCCAGTGCTGTTCCCTAAGAATATATATTCAGTGAGGCAGGGTTCAATCTGCCCAAGTTCAGGCAGCAGGGGAGGAACATCACTGGCAGCTGTGCCATTGTCAATGTCCCTGGGCAGCGTGGTGGAAACATCACCATGTGTGCTGCCATTGATTACCATGGGATCATACATCACCATGCACAATGTGGTCCTTACAACATTCCTCATTTGGTATAATTTCTTGAAGGACTCAAAAACCTCCTCAATCTCCCACACGAGGAAGTACCAGATCAGCCATCCTATGTTGTCATTTGGGATAATGGAAGTTTCCACCAGTCTGCTCTGGTCCACGACTTGTGCTACACCTTCCACTGTATTCCCCATCTCTCAATGCAATAGAGGAATTCTTTTCTGTGTGGAAATGGAAAGTGTATGAACACAGCTACACCACATCAAATAAATGTAAAGAAAAGAAAGCCAACATAATTCCATGGACTTGAATGCATCTGGATTTGCACAGTATAAGTAGTACGGTATTTCAAATCTAGCCTAACGACGCATAACGCTCTTGCGCCACTAGAGGGAGATATGTATCGAGTAATACACGTTTCATGAGCGTTTCATACATTTTAATTCCCCCTGAAAGTACTGTTCAGATAAAGACAAACGTGTAATAAGACACGTAAATATGTGAGTGACAGACAATCTATTTAATGGCAACGATGCAAGAATTTACATCAATGCAGTGTAACGATCGATACAAGACTACAGCAATTTCGCAATATAAGCGTATTGTGACATTTACAAATGACACTCAAAGTACACAGTACCTACTTTAATCAAATAACAAAAATGCTCTTTGTTCATTTGTATCACAGGCCGTGTCTGCACTTGTTCTCATTTTCATATAAGAACATGACCTGTGTATCTAACGTTCTCCCCCCATGTTTTATCAAGTACCAGTGAATCATGACAGTAGATAAGATGCAAAACCTGCAGTAGTAACAAACCTAGCAGTACCAAGTGATGGAAAAATCCAAGGAAAGGTGTTTGAAAAGTTGGAAGCACTGAAAGAAGAGAGAAGGTTAAGATGTTGAGATAACATCTGTTGTAAAATGTGCTATATAAATAAAACTTGATTTAATTTGATTTGGTTTGATTTGAAGGTTAACCCAGTCTCAGTGGTGATGGGAGCACTTAGGACTGTGACACTTGGGTTCCAGGGAATGACAGCAATCTCATTCTAGAAAAGCACACTCTTAGGAACAGCCAAAACACCGTACTGCACAAACTCCCAGGCCACTGGTAACAGGCCCAAGTCTGAGGAAAAAAATATGACCACCCACTGGAAGGGTGAGACCGTATGAGATAACTGTGATGAGCATTTCAGTAGTTTATTTAGCATAATTTTTTTGTGAAATTTTGGTTGAATTTGTACAACTGCAAGAATGGCCACTTGCTACTGTCTGAAGCAGTGTACCTTGGATTGCACATTGACTGTTTTCCCATCTTGCACACACAACTCATTGACCACCTCAACCTGTAATCCAAGTCTAAAATAGGTGTGTTCTATGCAGTGAAGTTGTCCTCCATGTGCTGGACTACAGAACTGCTGGATGAGGTATAGTAAGACAAATGAGTTTCATATGGAAATCACTGATAGTAACAACTGTATTTAAAATCATTTGACTGTGGTGTGGACCACAGAACTGCTCCTTACCGCTCAGACTTTCATCAGGCTGTCCACTCAGGTTTCAGGCACCTGATGGTTTCTGGCAGCAGTTTATTCTACACAGCAATAAGGGACAACACTTTAATAGCAGCTCTGAGTAAGATGTAGAAAGACCAGTCTGGTTCCCAGAGCCGGGGAGGGTCAGAGGTTGTTGGGTGTTTGTCTGCTGATAGGTCATAGCCTGCGCTTGTTCTGATAGGTCATAGCTTGTTCTGTCCTCATGGTCTGTGTGTTTGCAGTATTGCAGGAGTCATGATTTCAAGTTTTTGTATGCCATTATCTCCTGTATTACAATCACAAACTGTGTGTGTGTATCTGCTAGGGATGTATCTGCTGGCTGCACTACATTTCCTTAATCCAGTCCTCTGGAAGAAAGACAAAAATATATAGCTCAGTAAGGCACATTTTAACACATATGTAGTTGTGTGTTTAAGTGTTTAAATGTAGGTCAAGGCTTAACCTTTACTACAGGTGTGTTTGTGTGTGTGTGTATGTGTGTGTGTGTGTGTGTGAGAGAGAGAGAGAGCGAGACAGCAAGGTTGTTGTGTGCTGGTGCCCTTCCTGCACTGTTGAGAGCAGGTAGTGGAGATTCCTAAAGGACGGCATGGAGGAGACTCAAGCTAATCTGTGTGACCTGACAGCAGCCACAGACAGTTGATGCTCCAGCCACCCAGCCAACCCACAGCTCAGCCACACAGCTGTCTGAGTGCAGCTTCTAGAAGGCCAGCTCCAGAACGGTAGCGTAGCTTTACTGCAGAATAGCTCACGGGGTTCGAGTGGTGTTGATCTAAACTAAATAGAAGTGAAGTGGCCGTTTGTGTGAAGAGCCTCCGAGTGGAGCAGTCCCAGCAGGCTCTGTGCAGGATTTATGGCACTGTGGTGGAGAGCAACAGCTGGTCAGGGAGTGGTTGTGGGAGCCAGTCCCACATCATACATACGCACAAACACACACACATAGTTCATGCAGTAACCATAGGCTGTTTACTGCTCAGCCAGGTCACCTGGCTGTTCCAGAAGTTGCTTCACCTCCCACCTCATTCATAGTGCCCCCCCCCACCCGTGCAACTGGTCTTCTGCCCACAGTAGTCAGCCTGTTTGGAGTGCAATGCATATTTCGTCTTGGATCCTCTTTTAATTGCTTATAACTAGGGCAAATCTGTTTTTAACACATACTGCACTTTGTAATATTTGGGCAGCTTCAGTTTGAAAACTATTATTGTGGTAAGCACTAAGGAATAAGCATGAAACAACACACAGAATGTGCATGTGTGCATTCCACTACAGCTCACCTTGAAGTACCTCAGTGAGAACAGAAACTACTGTCCCTACCCCATGGGGTTCAGCCATGTTTCCCACCTGCACATCTCTCCACCTACAGTAATCAGGTCATTACAGCACACAGTGTGTGGGCAGTGAAACACAGGCAGTCCAGCTGCACACACTGACTGCAGTCCCTCACCCTGACTCCACCTACAGAGAATGAAAGAACAAAAGAGGAAGAGAGTGAATGTGTCAGAGAGATAGAGATAGAGAGAGAAGGAGGAAGACGAGACCGATGTGGATAATGGAGCAGGACATAGCCGACCACTCTTAATAATTCCTCTGATTTCTAAACAGGAGTCATACTCTTGTTGTGAGAGACTGCTCAGATACTGAGGCACACACACACACACACCCCTACCTTTGGTACTAGATGCATTAGTTGTTTTCTTACCCATCCATGTTTTTAAAACTGATCTACAGTCAACACACGCACTTGCCTATGTGTTTTTACATTTACTGAGGCCCACGTTTGTGCAGATCAACCATCTCTCACACACACATACTCATAAAACCTATAACATACAGACTCACATTTACTAGCTACATGCCCTTCTGGGAAACATATGCATACAAATCTCTCTTATTTTTACACACACACACACACACGCACGCACACACAGACGGACGGATTTGTTCATGCCTCGCCCATATTTCAGCAGTCCAGTTATGTAAGTGAAGTAACGGGTGCAGCAAAGCTGCCTCGCCCCCCCTCCTTGCGAGATGGCCTGCTCAAACGCGCCCAGTTTGTTCTCAGCTGGAAAACGTTTAAATTATAGGTATCTGGAGCAGATTTTGAAGCCTGCTGAGAGATCCACCGTCCTGAAGAACTTGGTTCCAGCCATGCTCCTGGAGATCTGTACATCCTGATAAGTACCAGCCAATCATTTGCTGAAGAGTTCAGGTTGCTCCATGAGCTGTGGATTAGGTGAGCAACCCAGCAGAACTGCAGCGGTCTAAGAGGCCAGTTTGACTCCACTGCAGCTGAGGCTGTTGCTTATTGCTGAGTTGATAGAAGATTCTGGAGGTCAGCAGATCTTTGACTTACTTCTGAATGCTCCGCCTTTCCACCGGATAATTTTTTGCACCAACAGTTTCCTATAACAAAAAAGACTGTAGCTTCCTTCAGCCCATGGTTAGTTAAGTTCTGGTCTGTTAAGTGGTTAATCACCCTCTGGTTTGTTGAGTGGTTAATTAGGTTCTGGTGTAAGATTGCAAGCCCTGGCTGATACTCCACTGCTTCTTGACACTTGAATACTGAGATTGCTGCCGTCTGCTGACTCTTACCTCCCGCTGCCTGCAGAGTTGGGCTAATGACGCTCAAACCCAACACCCTCCACCCAACACCCCTCACCCCCTACCACTATCCCCTCATCCCCTTTCATTATCCCTCTCTCGTCTCTCGTTTCCTTCACATTGACCTACTTTCTCCTGACCTGCTTACCAATGGTTTTACATCCTTCAAGAAAAAAAAAATTGAAAGAAAGGGATGCATCAGTAAGTAAAGTAGTGGGAGAAGGGGTGCAGTGGGAGGGTGGAGCACCACAGAGGGTGGAGCAGTAGGAAGGGCAGAGCAGTGGGGGCGGGGCTGAAGACTGCAGCTCTGGGCAAATGTCACCTTGCTTTTGTTCTCATGCTGCCGTGGCAACCATTCCAACTCCGTTGCCAGGGAACATGAGGTGGCATTAAAGACATGGTGTGACATTTGCTTTTAATTTGACTTTCAGATGCATAAATACACATTTACATTACAGTGTCTAGTGTCTTTAACCCAGAAAATTTTGTAGGATCAAATTCTAAGTAACTGGTAGCACCTTACACTAGTTCACTCAAGCTTTCAAATGCTGTTATGCTGTGAAGAAGATACATTTTAGCCCATGTTCAAGTCATTGTTCAAATACCAATAAAGAATGCAACCTGTACGTACATGGAAAGTGGCACAGTTGTTTTGGTCTCTATAGTCCAGCATTTTTGTCTAAAAAGAAACAGTGACTATGTTGTGTTAAATGCAGACTGTCCACTTTAATATGAGGGTATTTAGGTCAGTATCAAGTCAACTGCACAGGACCTGAGGCTTTTTATTTTTTTTTTGCTAGACAACTCAGAAGAAGTATGAGTCACTCTAAAAGGTGAGTGACTCATACAAGAGGTCTCATTCCATGCTAGTAGCAAGCTAGTTCAGTATCACAGTATAGATTGAGGTTACAGGAACACACAAATCAACTTTGGAGGGACTGCTCAGTCTAGAAATTGTGTTATAAATAATGGAATGCTACTAGATGGGCCACCCAATGGAGGATGGGTTCCTTTTCTAATCACCACCTAGGGAGTTTGTCGTTGCCACTGTTGCCCTGGTTGGCTCATTAGGGACCTGGACCTATGTGTTTGTAAAACTGCTTTGTGACAATATTTGTTGTAAAAATACAAATAAATCTGACTTTGACAAATAACATAAAGACAATGATAAGAACAACTGTGGTCATCATGTTAATCACATAATTATGTAGTTATGTGTGAGTATTACATCCAAGAATGATTTAGCAATTTAGCTAGGGGCTTATTGAAGATTGTGTAGGCCTACTTTAGAAATTGCTGGATTGTTTTATAGGGTATTAGTAAGGAAAATAATGAGGATTAACGTTGTATTATTAATCTAGCTAACAATGTGTTCTAATAAAAACAACGCCCTGATTACGATTTTCAAACCTGAAGCTCTATTAGCAAAACAGTGAGCATATTTCTTTATCTATGAAACATTAGTCACATTTTTACAGGTCAGTGATTTGTCAACAGCTGTATAAAGCGTTGGATAGGAGTGAAAATCTACTTTACAAGTAGGGTAAGGATCATTTTTATTTGAGTGACATCCTCAAAAGTGTCTAAATGCATCACACATATCTTACTGTTGATACTTCCATGCAAATACCATGCAGTCTATAGAGGTTTGGCAAAACCAGATTTGCCTTGTTGTCTTGATGTACTGTGCATTGTCATCCCATTTTAGACTTGGATATCCAACCAAGTACTGACACATGACTATTTGAGAAAGATTATGTTAATGTTTAAATGTTTTTTGTTGTTGTTGGTTTTTTTTTTTTTTTTACAGATTATGTGATTATTTTTACAAATAATGTGTTCGATTACTTTTGTTCTGACAAGATAGAACTATAAATTGATACTTATATGGTTTATCCATACAGATAAAAAATATAAAGCTGACATTCTACCTCTCATAGAGAGATTGATTACTTGTGGTTAAATGTTTCACATTTAGCCTTCACCTCTGTGCCTCATGTGTGTGTCTCTTTGTTTGTGTGTCTCTTTGTTTGGCCTCTGTCCCTGTGGGGTGTGTCTGGTGTTTTGACATGCATGCTGTAACTAGGCCACAGTTGCATCAGAGCAGAAGATTCCCAAGTGCAGGCTGAGGTGTCATAGCTGAACGTCAGTTCAGACGCACTGTTCACATTTCAGGTCATCCAACTAGAGAGAACTGACTTATAAGACTGCCCGTCATTTTACCTGTTCCTTTTGAAGCTTACAGGTGTGTATTATACTTATAGCATACATATCATTTAGGAGATAACAGTTTTTGAAGAGGGCAAACCAAATGGTTAAACATGAAAGACATTGACCAAACTAAAGGCCTTTGAATAGTGTTGAACGCAGAAACAGTTCATTCACCCAGTGAAACTGAAACGAAAAGAGTCATATACAGTATATATATTGTAACAGCATGTTAAGATGGGCTGCCCAAACATTATGAGTTCCCTCTTCAGTACCATGTGCTTATCCGTGACTTTAAACATGTCAAACTTTAAGAGACCAGGTTGGAACCGGATGTCCAAGTGTGCAGTTGGACCCCACAGCTGGTTTATGGGCTCGTGCTCACTGTGAAGCCAGAGGGGGCACCAATACGATCCAACAGTTCAGAATGCTTCACAGTCTGAACTCACACGCCAATCACCTCTAGTCCTTTGATCACCCCACACACACCAGATCCTCCTCCACTGATTACTGATCAGGTTCAACTGTTCCCCATTAGTCCACACCCATATACACTTACCTTTCCCCTCTCATCCCTGCAAAACATTGCTATGCTCTCTCCATGCATGCCGAGCTGTCCTATGGATTGTCTCTCTCTTTATGAACCAGTTCTGTTCCCTGACTACTAACTGTAGGGATGGCAGGATGTGGGGGTTGCAGAAGATCTTGGTCGAGCATGGATAGGCAAAGTGGGAGAAGGGGAGCTCCAGAGTGTCCTCTAGAAGGGAATAAAACCTGAGCAATTGTGGTTGTATCATTGTATTTACCTGGCTTGTTTGGTCTCATTCTGCAGCATATTGTGTAGTGGGAAAGGTGGTGTCTTCAGTACAGTCTTACAAATTAAGGGTTAAACATTGCATTACACCACTCACTGGAAGCTCCACTCCAAAGGGTGGGTGTCATGTATGTAATTGTAGGTTGTTATCAGTACTAGCAGCCTGATTCCCATTGGGTAACCTGGTTTGGTGGCTGTTGTTCCACTGGGGTGCTGGGGGGATAAAAGGGAAAGACTTGGGTGTAGGCTCTCTCTCTCTTCCATCCTGGGGTACCCTGCACTGGTGTGTATGACATTGTGGTATGTACAATAGACACCAGTATTTGTGTCTATTGTTACTTACTTATTAAACCTTTAATTGCTATTGTTACTTACTTATTAAACCTTTAATTGCTTAACTCCACTTTCTGTTGGTTTTAAGTATACTATATAGTTAAAGAAAGTGCCGATACCAATTCCCTGCAAAGTATCCAATCTGCAGCGCACGTTTACTTGGCTAAACCGTAAATTAGGCAAGCTGAACGGTAAACCTCTGACAAAGCAGGCTATTAATTATAACAAAAAACTTCGTACAATTGGTTATGCATATTCTGTAAATGCATATTCTGCAAATCTTACGCAAATGCTTCCTTGGTCCCCCCCCCCCCCTCCCTTTATGCCTTGGTCAGCTGAACCCTCCAAAGTCCCAGCAATAGATGAATGGAAATTCAGGAGCAAAAATGTCTGGGAGGACGTCCATCAAGAGATCGGGAGCGCCCTTTGATGACACCAGAAACACACTAAAAGGCATTAATGAGAGGCCCCTGTCTACCAACAAGTGACTCTGGCTCTCTACCTCGGACTTCAGGTTCTTTGGAAGCTGTAAGAAACTCCAGCCTAAGTATATTGATCCATTCAGAATAAAACAAATCAACAATGTTACCTACCAAGCTCAATACCAATGTTACCTACCAATTCTCAATTCAAAGTCCATCAGATGAGGTCTGGCCCAATGGTAATCCTCTCCCTCTGGTCAAGGTCGAGGGAGCCCCAGTTTATGCCATCCGTCAGATGTTGCATTCCAGAAGTAGGTGGGTCCAGTTGCAATATCTCATGGACTGGGAGGGGTATGGTCTCGAGGAGAGATGCTAACTCAGGACATTCTAGACACAGGGCTGGTGGCTGATTACCACCGACTCAATACAGACAAACCTGTGTCTCGCCCCAGGGAGCACCCAAGGAGACACCCTGATAATCCTCTTGTGGACTCTGCAAGGGGCTTCTCATTCCTTCTTGTTCCTCCTCATTCCTCCTCGTTCCTCCTCATCCCTCTGGCACACATGATGGCTCGGGTCAGTGGGCTTTGACCTCTCCCAGAAGCATGTTTTTTTGAGGTGGTCATGATCATCCTCCTTCCACGGGGGAGGGTACTGTCATACTCCCTGTACAGAGACCCACCTCCCATAATCCTTCCTGCCACAACTCACATGTCAATCACCTCAAGTCCTCCAATCACCCACACACACCAGATCTTACAGTAAGATTTGGTGAACACAGCGTAAAAAGTTACTTGTTACTTATCTCTGTAGAAAGAGAAATATACCATTAGAAGGGCTCCTCACTTTTGGGTGGTGAATAAATTTAATGAATAAATCATAACTGCAAAAAACTATCACAGAGAGATGAATTTCACATCATAAAATTGCACATGGAGAGGTCTTTTATCCTGAAGACATTATAAACTGATGGACATTTGAGAACATTGTTTTTGACAGTTAGAGAGAATTGAGTAGTGTACGAGGGACACAGACTCAAATTTCAAATGTTTGATTTTTTTCAACCCGACTGATAATAATCTAGTGTTGTAGTCAGCAACTCAAACTGAGCAGGTCCCATCAATAGCCAATGAAAACTGAGCATAAGGAGTAAAGATAGGAAGTAGATAAAGAAAAATGCATGTGTTCACTCATGTAATAGAGCTCTTCAATGGAGGACAAGTTAACCGAGTTGTGGCAGGGGCACCAGTGCCTGTACAGGCCATGCTGTCCTCCCACCCATGACGTCATGCAAAGGTGCTTTTTATGTTACATTCATTTTGGGCTAATCAAGTCAAGTTAACATTTATTTATATGGCTCTTTTTTTTACAATAACTGTTGTCTTAAAGCAGCTTTACAGATGTAAGGGTCCAAGTAAACCAAAGGCAACAGTGGCAAGAAAAAACTCCCTGAGAGCAAAAGGAAGAAACCTTGACAGGAACCAAGACTCAAAAAGAGTGGCCTCTGTGCCGCCCTAATTGTTTAACATGCGATGGACATGTTTAAATTTGATGGACATGTTTAAAAAATTTAAAACCAGCAAATATCAACTGGGAAGTTCATAGCCAGTCTTTTTAGAATTTGTTCCAACTTGTAGCAAGTTTTCTGTGTCATCTGCAGACTTGAAAATAATGCTGGAGTTGTGCTTGCAGTCATGCATGAACATGGAGTACAGGAGGGAACTAAGCACACATGCCTGGTGAACCCCTATGCTCAGAGTCAGCATGGAGAAGATGCTGTTGCTTTTTTAAGCTCTGTGACATTTAATGAGGTCTAATTTTGTTGGACTGGCTGAACTTCTCACATCACTAAATTGAAGAAATGATTATGTGTATGTTTAATATAAACATAATGTTTCTTAGTGACTTTAACATTGTGATCTGTACAAATCCTCTTTTTGGGAAATTCAAGTAATGTCTACTGACTCATTTGATTATATCTGCAGTCTTTCATTGGTCCTGCACACCAGCTTCTTGAATTTACTTAATCACTGGGTTTTCATGTTTGTGAAGTAGAAATAGCAGATATTTGCTTGTCTGATCATGCCACAGTCCAGTGTCTATTAAAAATGCACAATTAAAAATTCCTCACCAGTGGCACTTGGATTCTATTCCAGTAATGTAATAAAACAGAATTAAACAGACATGCAAGTGTCCTGTCGGATGCTGAAGATCAGAGTATGTTACCGCCATGAACCCTATCATCACATTTTGTCTTCTACAAACTACAGAAACTTGTGTAAAGTTTTATTTTCATTCCAGCTATATACAAGTATGCAGTAAAATAAAATGACCTTCCTTCATGTCCATGGTGCAACACAAAAGAAGACATACGTGTAAACAATAACTATGAAATAAAGGACCAATGATCTATAACATATAGGACAATACTGACCACTGCACAGCAACGAGTAAAAGGGTTGGATGGGCAAATATGCACTGAAATTTTAGCAGATACTCTTAAACAACAGTGACTGAGGTAATAGCCAGTAGCCAAATGTAAGAACACATTATTTGGTAAAAGGAGTATGATATTTGTTAAATATTTGTTAAATATATGTCAGTCTCTGGAAGTTGAGGAGTCTGAAGGGAGAAGAAACTGTTGCAGTGTGGTCGTGGGTGCCCGAATGTTTTGGTATCTCTTCCCAGACAACAGTGAAGTTTTTAGTAATAAGAATGTTAAGGTCTTAGCAGATTTTTCCATTGGCCCTTGATCCCTCATTCATGTTTTTCAGCTTCCTTAAACCTGTCACCTATTTAACTGACTTAATCTTATTATGCATATTAAGCTGACAGCTTATTCCTTTGAGGTGGTACCCAGAAAGTCTATCTATGAACCAATATTTTATCTGAACGTATGCAATCATCCTCAGTTAAAAAACTCAAGCTAGACACCTTAAGTTCAAAACAATTTTAGGTTAATTTATTAACTATATTTTCTTTCAAAGTTTGCAAAGATGGCTGCCTTTTCCCAGCTTTCATCATTTTAAATAACAAACATTCTGGATAAATTCAGACTTGGAATTTTCCTCAAGGTGTTCAATAAGTTAATATTGACCAATGTTATGAAAAGTTGGATGTTTTAGACCTTCACACAGCCTTCGGAGTGGTACTGTCATTTACAGTCATTTTCTTTGTTGTCAAAACACAATGTTGACAGTTAAGACTAGCAACTGTTCTTCTTCTGTGTGGTGCCCCATGGATCTATCTTGAGTTCTATTTTATTTTTAATGTACCTGCTGTGTTTTACGTTTGTCTTCCAAAAGTATGTTTCTTTTCAAATCAAATCAGGTTTATTTATATAGTGCCTTTTACAACAGATGTTGTCTCAAAGCAGCTTTACAAGTGTCCAACCTTGGGAGGAACCAAGACCCAAGGTGGAGCCCGGTCACCACAACAACAAGATAATTATACAAAGAAATACAAAGCATAATAAATGATAAAATATAGCATATAGCAGTCCAGGGCCGTCCCAGCGTGGGGGAATCAGGGGTGATGAAAGGGGCCTCCATCCAGTTGATTGATTCTCCATGTGTCTGGATAAGTAGGAGGCGGTTGGTCCAGGGCAGGTAAGAGGAAAGCCTTGTCAGCCCTTACTTAATATGAAGCTGGATGTTACTCAAGCAACAGAGTTACTTAATATGAAGCTGGATGTTACTCAGGCAACAGAGTTGTTACAAAGACAACACTGAAAACTAGTGTCAACAGATCCTTCTAAGTCATATTTGATTGCCTCAGGCACATGAAGCACAGATGAGGTTCAATGGTGCCTGGGCCATTTTTGATTTTGCCCCAAGAATATGGAATAAAGACATACCAGCACCAGCCTAATTTTATTTGAAAACATGAGTCTGTGATTCTTGTTAAGATTTTAAGAATTTAGTCCTTGTTTTGTAATGCTGTGCTTTTGTGTCTTTAGTGTTTCCTTTGTCTGTTTTATCTGTTTTTAAATTATATGTAAAGAAATGTTTTATCACTTGATTTGACAGTAAAGCACTTTTGAAAGTAATGCTGCTCCATAAAAAAAAAAAATACTTGACTAATAGAACAAGTAACGACAGTAGAAATGTTTAAATCAACAAAGCTGTATTTATTTTTTAATTCATTTTTTTTGTTCCGCATCTTAACATGATGAACACTCTGTGTCTCCTCTCTCATGTTTTTATTTTTCCTTTTCATTCTTAAAACTTGAAAAAACACCACATGGTCTGGTTTCATCAGCAGAATATGGAATAGACATGTACTACTACACAATCACAATAAGATGAACGGACATTGGAAACAAAAAAATACATAGGATGCAAATATCAAATAAGATATAATTACAATTATGCAAAAATAAACTAGATAAAAACTTTACATTACTTAAAAGAGAACACTTTTACATTTATACACAATGTCCAGTGGCAGGCACCTGTTTTGCAAACACAGATAGAAAATCTGATGTTTTAGTGCAGGAGCAACATGTGGTTACTCAACATAATAAAACACCACCCGGTTACATAACAAGATAAAACACCACCTGATTAGTCAATGTGATAAAACACCACCTCAAAGGGTGGAGATTGATGCTGGTTTTCTTGCTGTTCAGCTTCTGGAAGGATAACAAAAGCGCTGTTCACTTTGTAGTGTAATGCAGCATTTGTAGTGTTTTATTTACATAGCAATTGCTGGGTGAATCTGAATTAAGCTACAATGTATAATCTGAATAGAAATACATTAACACTGAAATACTATATAACTGTGACCACTTTGATTTAATGAGGTAGTGCATGGAACATTTTCGAAACCACAGGAGGGAAAAATGTCTTAATATGCTAATGGAATATAGTACAATTTTTACATTATGCTAATGTAAAGCTAAGTCTCAGAAGAGACAGCTGTGATAAAAAGTCTAATCAGGCAGGTAAAGGTGCTTTACAGATAAATTGGTCATAGTGACCTGTGAGTCTGTTTTTATCCAACAGTGAATGTGTAGAGGGTGAAGAGGTTTCTTTTCTCATTCAGCCTATCAGTGGTTTAAAGCCCAAACATGAGCAAATTCAATTTTTTAATATGTCAGATATACCCAAATCAAAAAAACAAGATGTTGACCTCAATATTGGATGACACACAGAGAGATAGTGATTTCATTCAAATTTCATTCCCTTGCCACCTTATCCTTGTTTTCGTTTTTCAAAGTTTTTTTCCATAAAATATATTTAATATGATTTTTTTTTTTATTATATCACAGTATTTTACAGTCAATTCTTGAGAAACACAAAGGAAAAAGGAATATGAAGACTGACAGAAACAAAAAGTCAAATTCTTTTTCAGGTTTTGTATCTTTGGTTCTCGAAATAAACTGAGGAAATGTCTGAAGAGGCTCAAAATGCATGACAAAGGCCTTTCCTCACAGATAGACAATGTACCTTTAAAGAGAGTTTGTTCTTTGTGCCCTTAATTTGACCTAAAATAGAAAAACAACTCCATGAAATCCTTTAATTCATTCTTCATTTTAGTGTCAATAAGTGCTTGAGTGAGGACAATAAAAATGTACAAGGGATGAAAAACCCTAAAATCAACTCAAGATACAAATCAGAGAGTTTCTTTCATGCAGTAGTTTTATAATGTGTTTTTAGTACTTTTTAGTACAGTTATGTTTAACAGACAGTTAAAGGTATCTGTTTTTACCTGACTGAGAAACCTTTCAGGACAGTTCCTCTCAGTCACATTTCTTGTTTCTGCGGTTCCGGGCTGCTATCACCTTCTTCCCACTGTCCCTCCTGCCCTCTGTGTTATCTCTGCATGGGGACTGCTGGGGACTCTGTTCATCTGCTCCCTCTACCTCCTCCTCTCTGTTTCGACAGCTGCTGCCCTGCTGCTGGTGTTGTGTGAGGGCCAGATAGGGGTGCTGGGGAAGTGCTGAATTAGGTGAGGTGCCTGTACTGGCAGTGGTAGTTGAGCTGGTTGCATCCTGGGAGCCACCATTGGAGAGTGCCTTGTATTTGAGCCTTAGCTTGTGGGGCAGTGCTGTGGTTTTTACTTCTGTTTGGATATCACCATTGTGGCAAGAACTGCTAGTGGCCATGGTTGCATTATAGATGCTGGTTTCAGAGGAACAGGATGATGGAGACTCATCATCAGTGGAGGCCTCTTTGTCAGAGCTTCGCGGATCTCCATCACTGGATGAGGTGTCTTTGCTGGAAGAGGAGTGCTCTTGGTAGAACCTGTCAGCTCTTGAATCACCCTCATAAGTTAACAAAGGTGGCCCTTCGTCCATGGTGCTGAGGTAGGAGTTCTGATGCTGGTAAAGATGACACTTGTCAGTCTCACTGAGAAGGTCTGGGGTGAAGGAATCTGGGCCACAGTCTTTAGAGGGATGTTGAGGACTGCAGTGTGACTGAATGTGCTGGGAGACAAGCCTCTGGACTTCTAGGACATCCACTTTGCCTTTATTGTATTCATAAGTTGGTGAATCCAAAGACCTCTTTGCAAGTTGCTGAGCAACCTCTGATAGAGTCTCTAAACCTTCTGCTCTTGCAGGCAGACTAAATGCTGCTTGGGTCATGTGAGTGACTTGTACCTTCTGCTGTGGTAGTCCAGTCGGCTGATCCATGCTGTTAAGTCTCTGTGTCTTGAGTGGGTATGTGCTACTGCCTGAGCGGTATAGGATAACACTTCTCTGGATTGCGGCAAGTTGACTAGGGGGGTTGGTGCCTGACTGCTGCTGCTCTATTCCTTCCAGTTGGTGGGTCTGTATCTGGGAAAATCCACAGGGACCACTAAACATGCCATTCAGAACACTTGTCTCAAGTCTGTTAATGTCCATAGCTGAACTCTCTTGCTTGATGTTGTATGCAACTGGTTCAGGGCTATCCCGAGAAGATCCATCAGACATATCGGACAAGGACCCATGAGGTGAGTACTTGGGCAACGGTGTGTGCCGTTCACCCCGACTTGACTGTTCTGCCTCTGAGGAGTCTGAGTTCATAATAATCTGGGAGGCACTGGAGTATCCACTGCTTGAGAAATATGTGTTTCCAGAAGTCACTCCCCCATTGGTGGCATTATTTCCAGCAGCCTCAGATCCACCTTTGATCTGCTGGGTTTTCTCCATGTATGAGGATGTGGTGATGAGACCAAATCTCAGCTTCAGCTGCAGAAGCTCTGTCTTCAGCCGAACATTCTCCTCATTCAGCGCCATCACCCTGTTCTCCAGGACCATGTCATTCAATCTTCGCTTCTCCCTTGACCGCTTTGCTGCCTCATTGTTCTTGCGGCGTTTTTCCCAGTAAGAAGCATCTTTCTTTTCTTCTGAAATGAACTCCCGCTTTCGTCGACAGTTCATGTTGGGCTTTGGTTTAACAACTCTGCCTTGTCGAGAAGAGTTGCTGCTCTGAGGCGTTGGTAAACTTTCAGCGAAATTTGAAAATGTATCTGTTTCCATCTTGGCGTTGGGGTTTTGGATAGAAAGGTTCTGACTCTCCATTGTGCTCCTCTAAAAGCCAGTCTGTATGACTGGGACTCAGCTGACATTGAAAAGTTACACTTAAATCATGTGCTAAAGTGTTAGAACTCTTTGAACTCTTTGATGTTCCCATACACTTCCAGGATGGAACTTCACTGATTTCTGCTTAATTTTTCCTCTACATTCATACCCAGTGTCTAAACTTTCAAGTGACCAGATTTGAAAGAAGAAAAAGTCTCTAACTGGATAGAGAAATGTTTAAAATTAGAGTGCCAGTAAGTTTTTGAGTGGTGGTATTTGTACTCTGATGAGTATCTTCTCAAAAGTGGTGAAGATCTGGCAATTGGTGTCTGTCCACGGTCCACTCTGACTAAATCTGTAACACAAGATAAAGATTTCTTTACTGTCATGTAACTTCAAGACCATTGCTGCACATTGAAATAAAAAAGCCAGAAAGGAATACGTAGGGACTATGAGTCTCTGTGTGCCATCTTCACATTAGTGACTTGAACAATTAATATTTTTTCCAGTGCTTAAGATTTTTCTGTAAGTGTCTGTAGACTTTGTCTCAATCAGAAGAGCTTTCGAGAAATGTGGGTCAGAGAAGTGACTGAACATGGTGCCATATAATAGGTCTCTGAAGCTCTGTAGTAAGCTGCTTATTTTGTAAGGCGCTGCACTGTCACATAACCACAGCACCCTGTCACTTTGCCAGGACTGCAGAGAGCAGAAGGCAGAGGGGGTGATAGTGAGTAAGCTTGCTGTGGACTGGCTTCATCTGACCTGTCAATCATGTGTTCTCAAATATCCAGCTCCTTTTGGATTTCTGCAATATATTCTCTAACAGATCAATTTGTTTATTCTTGTTGCAGATAAACACCAAGTTTGTGCTGGATGTACCACAAATTCTGTTAAATGTCTCACAGTTCTCATTGGAATGTTTCCTTGAAATTACATTTCTGTCAGCTATATAGCAGACTATATAAGGGTGTAGCCTAAATAAAGACAAGTTATGCTATCAGACTATGCATTAGAAAATGCAGGCAAAAACATGTAAAACTACTCCACTCTGCAGGAATCCCAAAGCTGGTGAAAGGGTTCCAACCAAGAACCCCAAACCAAAATATGTGCTCCAGTACAAGGCTGGACCAGTTTGCCTTCTGACTTAATTCCAAGGATAACAGAAAGCTATTTCAATATTTCACCACATTGTTTACTCTTAAATACCATTGTGCCCTCTGTGATAATAAAAGAAAGCTTTGTTTAAAAATCACATTAGGACTGAATACATAAAAAAGAATAATATTATATAATATAAAAGAAAATGAAAGAATATGAATTTTTGCTTTCGCTAGTATGGCATGTTTCTGGGGTCAGACTGGTTTTCATAACCACAGTCAGCCTGCTACAGCAATATAGCTCTCTCCTCCTCATAGATCTAATGTTTTATAAGAAAAAAAATTAAAAGATAGAAAAGCAGCAGCCTTCTGAAGGTACATAAGTAGATTTCTCCTTTATTTCTCTCACCCACAATGAGTGTTTGTTTCAATGGTCCACAGTCTGAGGTTTTTTCACAAAGAAGCCAAAGTAAAGCTTAAGATTTTGTCTATGCATGACAAATTCCATTAGACTCACGACACTTAGCATGAGGGATGGGTACGCAGTATGTATGTCCCACTGACCTAGAAACAGCAAGCACCGTAAGCGCCGCTCTAAGTACTTAGCTCAGTACTGACACTATGCTGTAAAATAGGTCAGTGGGACAGGGAGGGGGCGCCAGTGAGCGAGCTGGGGGGAATTATAGTGCAGCCTAAAAATAGCAACACAGTGTGAGGGAGGAGCTCCAGATTCCAACTGGCAGACAAGAGTGGAATTTACCAGCACTGCAGTGACACGCAGGCAAAAAATAAAGCTCACATCAGCATTAACAGTATGAGCACTAACAATATCAGCATTTACACTATGAGCTGAAAACGGAGATCACCAGACTTACATTCCCCAAAACACAGATTGCAGTATACAGATTAAGTGTTCTAAGTCTTGGAAGTCTGTAAGAGAAAGAGACTGGGCTCCCAGAATAATCAGGGAGGGGCTGACGTCAACCAGTGCTATAACGCCAGAGTAACCACAGTGACCCACACACCCTCATGCATGCACACATCGCATGCTATGTGTGCTACACCCAAGGACCAGCACCATTATGGTGAGGGGTAATGGCCTTTTCTTGTTTCTTCCATCAAGGTGTCTATCCAGAACAGAAAGTCCTAAACACACTGTGTACTAACATAAACCAGGGTCGGCATCAAAAGAATTTATTTGTCTTACAAATTAATTACACCATCTGCTAGGCTCTGATATTCAGTCGCTGTTCCTCAAAGGTTGGGTTCTGCAGACTTTAAGCCCTGCCCAGTCAATATAAATATCATGGACAATTCACTAAAATTATTGATAAAGGATTACAAAACTCTGGGCCGGGTTGGAATTAAAGGGCCAGGATTAAGTATTAGGTTTATTAATTATGATGCAGCAAAACTGTTTTAAACACATGGCATAAGTCACATAATCTTCAAAGCCACAAGCAGCAGTAATTGTTAACTTTTACCAGTTGCTCCTCATCATTCATATTCCCCAGAACCTATTCTGGGATTAGCCCTACTGTTAACCACTTAAAAGCAGTCTGTGTGCTTGTTTTCATAGAACTATACATTCATTCATTTAGGAAACTGAAAGGACAGTGAGTAGGATTATAGGATTATATTTTCTAGTAAGGTGTGTGTGTGTGTATTTATATATATATATATATATATATATATCTCCAGTTCAGCCAGTTATATATAAGCCTTAATATATATACTTAGAGAGTGTGTGTGTTAGAGTATGTGTTAGAGAGAGTGTATGTTAAAGAGTGTGTGTGTGTGTTAGAGAGAGAGT
>JAOYMR010000001.1:14619607-14643399 GCA_025802075.1 Tenebrosternarchus preto | reverse complement strand
ATATACACACACAGAGAGAGAGAGAGAGAGAGAGAGAGAGAGAGAGAGAGCGAGTGGTCCTGCATAGTATCGTCACTGTTTCCAGGACTGCAATGCTCTGGACCGAGATCTCAGATGCTTTTCCTAGGATCTGCTGCTCTTCCAGTTTGGGGATGCTGCTGCATTATGTTTAAAAATATGACATTCTGTGCATGGGTATCCCTTAATGTAATAATGAATATATATATATTCATATATATATATATGCTTTTGTTTGTTATTTGATGACTAACATTGATTAATGTGACATGTAACATTTTCTCAGCACTTTTATCAGGCAAACGCAAAGTTGCATGGTGACTGAATTCTATGTAAAGGAATCAAAAAGCACGTTGCGCAATGTTCATAGAAAACAATATTCGCATATAAATCACACAGACCAGACTTTAGTCGTACTGTGTGTTATGTGTGTCTAAATTGCAGGCTTTTTGAGAGAGGTTATCTTTGTTATTCTTAGTTATGTGGGCTTTCTTTCAGAGATTTCTGTTGTCAATCGTTTCGTTTATTTCAAGTGTCACTCAACATTTGTATGTATGTTGCCCTCTGTTGGATAAACATGAGTACCACATATCGAAACTTGAAGCAGTAACTTTATTGTTAAGGCAGTTTGGATAAATATAAAAATGTAAAATTTACAAAATTGTGTTAAAATAATACAAATACATTAACATTATAAATGCAAGACTATTACTAAACAATTTTCTTCTGTAACTACATCACTATTTTATAAATAGTTACAGATTCATTTGTACTTACATTCAGAACCAAGTTTGTGGCAAGTACAGCAGATGGTAGAGTATGGTAGAGTACCCACAATCCTACAGCACCCCCACATTGAAACATGTTCTCATGTTTATGTTCAGAACATTCTATGACTTGATTAAATTCATTTACCTTATCAGAGGCATAACCAATATATACATGGATATAGTGTCTATAGTATATATACATGGGTATAGTGTCTATAGTGTGTAAGCTGAGTTGAGCAGGTATGCACATCATGTTGAACAGCATAGTAATAAACCCAACATTTGGGTCACTATGTGGAATATTACAGCAATGGGAATGTTATTTAACCTCTATTCCACCCTGTAGCCCACTGGGAAATGCAGTTTTGCATTTATTAGTTTTGAATAGGTTATGGCAGGTGTGGGGGGGGCATGTATGTGTGTGGGTGTGTATGTTTGTGCATGTGAGCATGCATGCACATGTGTGTGTGTATGTATGTATGTATGTATGTGTATGTGTGTGTACAGTGTGTATGTGTGTATGTGCAGAGTGTGATTGTGTATTTGTGTGTGGTGTGAGTGTGTGTGTGTTTGTGTGTGAGTGTGTATGTATGTGTGTCCATGGGTATGTGTGTGAGTGTGTATATGCATATGTGTGTATGTGTGTACATTGGTATGTGTGTGAGCGTGTATGTGCATATGTGTGTATGTGTGTATATGGGTATGTGTGTGAGTGTGCCAGCTGAAGGGCTGACATGGTGCTCTCACTTCATATCATTGCTTTTGCTCTCTCTTTAGCTCCCCCTGCTGCACAATTCTGGGATGGTAAGGGAAGTCTTAAAAATGAGAGTTAGAGAGAGAGAGATCAGGTCTGTCTGTGTTTGTGAGAGAGAGAGTGAGAGAGACAGAGATCAGGTCTGTGTGTGTGTGTGGGAGAGAGAGATCAGGTCTGTGTGTGTGTGTGTGTGTGTGTGTGTGTTCAGGACTGTGTGTGTTTGTGTGTGAGAGAGAGAGAGAGATCAGGTCTGTGTTTGAGTGACTGTGTGTGTGTGTGTGTGTGTGTGAGAGAGAGAGAGAGAGAGAGAGAGAGATCAGGTCTCTGTGTGTGTGTGAGAGAGAGAGATCAGGTGTGCCTCTTCATATGCAGGGCCAAGTGGTCAGAACGGCTAAAGGCTCTCTGACACAATCCACACTCGTACGGTTTCAGCCCTGTGTGTTTACGGTAGTGACGCGTTAACTCATCAGAACGAGCAAATTTCCATCCACATCCCTCCCAGTTACAGTGGTATGGCTTCTCTCCTGCACAAGGGGTGAAAGGAAGAGAGAGAGAGAAGACGAGAGAGAGGGAGATAGAGAGGGAGAGAGAGATACAATACTATCTTATACTCTTTGTTCTCTGTTCCTGGAGTGGGCATGCACATGTGTAAATAGATTGCCAATCATTTAAAGAAACCACTAGAATTTTATTTGTGTACTGACACAATGAGACCAAGAAACAAAAATAAATTATTCAACATTTTCTTATAATTCATGGCCTGGGTGTTTGTGGTGTGCCTGCGAATGTGCTGAGAACTGGGACGCACCTGTATGTGTGCGTAGGTGAGCTTTAAGGTGGGAACTCTTGGTGTAGGTCTTGTGGCAGCCAGGGTAATCACAGCTGTGCACGGCACCTTTTCTCTTCACTGTTGATCTGCGGCTCCGTTTCCCCTCAGGCCCTGCAGGGGGTGCCGTGGGTTCAGGAAGAATACTGTGTGCGGGGGGAAAGTGTGTATAGCTGACCGGCGGTGGGTAGTGTCTGGGGTGGACATAACTCTGGATGAAGCTGTAATGCAGTGGCGGTACTTGAGGTTCCACCCCCACAGCTGATGTCTGGCCAAATTTGACCTCAGGAAAGTGGGTCATGGGGTTAGAGTGGGCGTAGTAGTTCCCAACCTCCCAGCCTGCTGCCTTCCCCACAACCGAGGCCTGTTGACGGGGGTCGAGTACGTTTTGGGGAGCAGGGTGCTGGAAACTTTTCCCCTGCTGTCCTGGGGCGTAGCCGTCACCATAGAGACCAGGCACAGACGAGCTCACACACTCCTCGCGAGGCAGAGGCTCACCCTGCCCTCCCCTGTCCTGAACCTGCTCTTGCTGCAGGGGATGCTGTGAGACGTAGTGCTGACCGTTGCTTTGATCGGGTGACAGATCACCCCATTCAGACAGCAAGAACTCCACGTCCCAGCATGCCTCATCATGGCGCTGCTGGGAGACGTCCGCGCAGTCTGCACCGACACACGAGGCTCTCTCGGCCGGCGAGGGCAGGCTGGCAGAACAGTCCTCCAACCTCCACATCTTGAAGGAGAGGCAAAGCGATGAACATACGATGAGCTACTTACCTCTAGAGTCATGCTCATGAGACAAGCTTCCTGGGTGTTAAGGACTTGCCAAGCAGCTAAATCCATCATGCCAGAATTTGTTTATTTGGTATCGAAGGCCGTTTTGGTTTGACTTTATAAGTATAACATAAACCAGGTCCTTGAGCTGTTTCAGCTAAAAACCTATTCAGCAAAACTGACGACAGCAAGATGAAGAGAATTACAAATAAATAGATGTTGTTTGTTTTCCATTATTTGTATGTAATACAAATGTATGAAATAAATGTGTGAGTTTGAACTTGCAATACTGTGCTTTTCAAGTATTAGCTTACTAATTACCATATCTCATTATCTCATTAGAACACACATCCCCACCCTCGCGATCTCTTTCTCTCTCTCCTTCAACTGAACAGAGGTTACTTTATACAGCTACATTTTTTAATGAGGATAATTATTGACTTATTTAGTTTAATCACTTAGAATACTAATGACTTTTCATTTTAAATAAATGCGACTCTCATGCAGACCCCCTCAGGTGTAGTTTGGAAGGCAGACCTACCGCCATGGTGTCCACAGAACTGCAGAAGTTCAAGAAGGTACTGACAGAAGGCAAAGCGGCCTGAGTTACAGCCATCCGCTACCCACAGCCTCCGCACCGTGTCCACTCTGGCCCTCGTGTCTCCTTTATGCGCTAAGCTTCTAGGCTGCTTTCCAAACTGACATGTGCCTCAGCAACTAATTTCCTCTTGTTTCTTCGATCTGGTGTAAAAAAAAAAAAAACAGGTCACAGCTTCTCACAGTTATGTTACAGTTAGACTTTTTCACCCTCACCCTTGTTGTCCTGGTCTCCCTCCCTCTCTCTCTGTCTGTCACCTCTTCCCCCTCTCACCCTCTCACTATCAGCTGTAAACTTGACTTTAGGTCCCACTGGCTTCAGGCAGTTGTGAGCTATTGGGAGGGGCAGTTGTGCGTGTGCACATGTTGGTGTGTGTGTGTGTGTGTGTGTGTCTGTGCGGGCATGCGTGTATGTGTGTAAGTGTTGGTGCGTGATGACCGTTCACAGAGAGCTGACAGAAAGCACATCCTCTACAGTACAGTGAGCTGCACAACCAGAACCGAACCGGGCTCTACTGAACCTGCAGAGCAGCAGACCAAATGGAGAGGAACTCCAATAGCTGAGAAGTTTTAACCTTACACTAAGATGCGCCAGGAGTAGGAAGCCTGTAATCTAGCACCAGACCAGGAATCTTGTGACTAGGTTTGTATCCCAGCTGCAGTTTGAGCCGCCAGGTGCTTTTAATTGTGCACAGAATGGGTTTTCTGTATTATATAGGAATGTCCTCTTCTGTGTGCATTTAGGTGATGGACAGTAATCTTAGCAGTAGCAGTTGGATTAGAACTAGTTTTACGGTCAGTGGTGGGGTGAGCAGTAGTGTTTCACAGAATTTTGAGGGTAAATTCTGAGAAGTTGTGTGTTATGAAGGTGATTGTAAGGGTGAGATTATCAGCACAGTTCGGCCAGTGTATGGCCTACTGTCTCACCAGAGATAACACTGCTGAGCTCCTGAGCGTCTCTGGCTGCATGTCTCAAAGATAAACACACACACATGTACAGAGAGAGAGAGAGATGCGGTCTCTCAGCTACAAAAGACCTTAGAAACCTTTAGTCTTCTGATTAGCTCTGAATGCAGAGGTCCAGAACTTTATTGCAAGAGTTATTGTTAGTATATTAGTTTAGAATTTGTTTTGTAAGAATGAAAATCACCTTTCACAAGTTCATAGTCTTGAAACACTGGACTGGAAAATTTCCTGGACTGGAAATTTCAACTACAAAATGTTGATGTGTACAGGTCACATTTACGTGAAATCTTTACATAGTGTGGTGTCTTTTCTGCGATACAGTGAAACATTTGCTGATTTTGTAAGATGAGCACGGAAGCACAAATGTACAGCATATGTCTGTGCAGGCATTTCTCCTTTAACGCACAACGTATGTTAGGGAGGCTTTCGTGTTTACTGATCCACCATTTGGTGCATTTGATTTACATTTTCGATCTGAGGTCAGTAGGGGGCGACAAAAGACCTAAATCATCACATGCAAACACGCGTCTTAGGTTTCAAATTCGTCAAAAATAATGGAGAAAAATATCAGTTTAGGAGTAAGTTTTTTTGGTTTTGCATGTGTCTACAATTTGAGCCCACTTCCTATATATTTATTTATTTATTTATTTATTTATTTATTTATTTATTTATTTATTTATTTATTTATTAACAGCTACTGTTATTTGCTTTACTATTTTAATAGATGCCAAACCTTCTGGCTAATTTTTTTTTTACAAATCTTTAGAAATCAGAGCCTGAGCCATATAAAGAGGCCACAGGTTACATATCTTGGTTGGACAACAATGGGAGAAAGAGGACAGGAAGATGATAAATAACCATCATGGCTGAGATCTAGGCTACTTTGTTTTTGTTGTTTTTTTTTTTTTGTTAAAGTATGTATTACAATATACAGTGTACAGCATATATGTTGCAGCACTGTTCATACAAATATAAATACTGTAAATATTTATTACTGTAAAATTTCCCCTTGTTATTGTGTTTTACCTGTATATTTGTGAATATACATGTACATTATATTGCCAAAAATATTTGCTCACCTTCCTTGACTGACATAGTGGTAGCTCAGAATAATAATAATAATCAGAAGTGTGCTGGTTCAAACCCCACCTCTGCCAAGTTGCCACTGTTGGCCGTTTATCACCTAGAGCTGACTTCAATCCCCACTAATCATCTCACCTCTGCATATAAGCCCACAGGTCTCGCTAACCCATCGCGGCACATTCACTTGCCTGAGGACTACCGAGCCTGTGGACTGCCTTGAAGCTCAGCATTCGTGAATACCTTCGCAAGTTTGCTTCATGTTGTATTTTAGAGTTTGGTAATACCAAAGTCTCGCTAGCTAGATACAGCCTGTTGCTGTCTTTTATGTTTGACTGCTCTGAGGTTGACTGTTCGTCTGCAGTTAAACATAATGTTCCCTGCAGTCTCGCCTCCCGCTCTCTCATTGCTGCCATCACAGTTTGAGCACTATGACAGACTTCTATAGCAGCTGCTGTGTCCTCCACACTGAAAACTCAAGAAACACAAGCTAAGTTTTTGAAACTACGTCTCATTTTGTCAAAACTTAACATACAGCAGTCAGAGCCACACACACACAACATGCAAAAGATCTCACACTTTAGGAAAAAGCAAGTATTTCATCCAAAACTCAGCTCTTGCCAGAATAGTATTTTTGCATTCAAAATATACACACATATCAAATAAATAGTTTTTTCAACACAACAACTACACACTGATGTTATACAGTTTTTTGCAGTTGTTAAGATCCACAAACTATCTCATGAGACCACTATCTCATGTAACCCATCTACTGACTTGGTACACTAAACTATAAGCACATTGTTGTGTGTGTGACTTTAGCTAAATGTTGACAAAAGGAGTTTGAGAAATTGGATCTTACAGAGTGCAAAAAACATTTAGCCTTGCTGAGCTGCTAAACACATATCCTGAAATCTTTCCATTTCTCAGAACAGTAAGCACAAAATACAAGCTACCTTCACAAAACTTTTAGCTTAGCATGCAAAGTCAGTCAACTCAAAACCAAATACCATCAAATGACACAAATTAATTCATGAATACAAAAATGCACAAAATTATTGACAAAAGCTGTTTTTTTGTGCTGTGCTAAAGGCACAGTGTTTTGCAATGTTTTATGTAGTGTGTAATAACTGCTGTGTAGTGTTGGTTGGCTTTGTGTGTCATTTGACGGAAATTTTGAGCAAAGATAAAATTGTTTGATTTTGCAAGACAAGTAAGAGGTTTTACTTCTGTTTGAGGAAAGGTGTTTTATCAACTCAGAAAAACAAATGAACATGGCTTATTTAGCAAAGCTCTAATGTAATTGGTTGTTTATTAATAAAAATATATTAATGAATAAACATTTTAACATTTTATTTAGTATTCTTATAACCTCTGTTACCGTGTATTTAGGTCAATGATTACACTGTAATATACTATGACACAATACAAAAAACATTGATACTTTGTCTTTACATAATAAAAAATATAGCAATGTACAGAGTATAAATCTCTTGTTACACTGGGGGTGGGGGGAGTTGTGTTAGTTTTCAGCATATTACTCTGTAATTAATGGTTTATTGGCTATAGCATGTAAATGTTTCGGATGGCAGTAAGAAGCACACACGTGATATAAAGGAAGGACATGGTTAGGAAAACAGGTTACCGCATTTGAATCTTTTTTTTTTTCTTTCTTTACTCAGGAGGAAATAACACAAAAGGCTGTCTTATGAGAGACAGAGGGAGGTCTTAACACTGTGGGACTAATCACTACTGACTCTTTGTTTCTATTTGTTCCCCCTCCTTGCTCCCTCATACACATCCTCTCATACATGCGCACGCATACACACAAATCCACACACCCTCGTCTCGGATTGAAGTCTGAGCGCAGAACACTGTTTGGTCTTAAAGAATGCTGGTGTGGAGACTCAGATTATCATTTCTGCTCAGGTTACCTCTTGGTTTCTGGGTGTGGGGTAAGTGGCTCTGTCTGCTTGCCGTCTGTTTCTCTCAGGTCTCTCTCCTCACTCTGGGGTGGGTCAAATTAAACCTCAAAATGGGAAAATAACATTCGCTGTTGGTAAAGCAAACTCCAAAAGTCACACTCAGAATACTCTAAATAAGCTAACAATAGTTTTAAAAAAAACTGTGAAAATTAACCATGAATTCATAACTTGTAACTGCCAAAAAAGTTTTCAAAATGTTTTCAAGGATCCCTCAGCGTAATGATTTTTAAATGGGTTGTTTCTTGGTGTTCAGCTGCGGGTGTGTCCGGATCTTCGAGTCCTGCTCCGGAGCTGGTGCAGGTGCCAGCGAGAGGCCCTGCCGTGGCCCTGCAGTGCCGAGCACCGCCCGGACACTCGGGTCTCCTCTTCCGGCTCTTCCGTGTGCAGGAGCTGGTGAACTCGGTGCAGTACGACACCCACCACTCGCAGGCTGAGTTTGTGCTCCAGGGTGATGCTGTGCAGCCAGGGACCTTGTACTGCTGTCAGTATGAGAACAGCATGTTCAGTCCTTACACCAGCATCAAAGCCCCACCACGTAAGTGCTTTGACTGGAACTGGTTCCTTTGTGTTCTGAGGTATCGACATTGGCTCGTTTGTTTCGTTTCAAAACAGAATAGAATAGCCTTACTGTCATTGGACGAGTACCATGAAATTAAGCTGTATCTCTCAGTACCTCTGACGCTTCAAAATAAGTAAATGTGACATAATAATACAAACAGGAGAAAAAGAAAAAAATGGTTGAAGCCTAAACTATTAGTGTCGATAAAAACAGTCAATGAATAATAAGACTCTTGACTCTTGGTCTGTATCTATAGTAGACTATAGAAGGCACTTTAGAAAGAAGCTTCAGGTGGTTTAAAGTTTATCAACTACAATCTGGTACTAACACTGTTTATGGAGAGTGGCTGGTTGGTGTGAGTTTGAGGCATGGGAGCCATTGTTAGAAGAATATTTGGTGACTGCACTGAAGTTTGATGAGGCATCATGTAATGGGTGAAAAGCAGCTCCTGAGGAGACGTATGATTACACTCTCACTGATGCTCAGTGAAGGTCTGACAGGACAGGAAATGCATCCTCTTCCTGTCAGTTCAGAGTGATGCAACAGCAAACACTGGCTAGTCATGTACATTACGTATAACTCACTGGCTAGTCATATACATTACGTATAACCCACTGCTTTCTTCTATATATTCAATTGCTTTATAATGATCTTTGAGTGGCAAGTTAAAGATGGTGCAGTAACTGTTATGCTAGTAAACAGAATCAGTGATGAAAAACACTGGGACAAATCCTTAAAAACAGTTAAACACACTGTTGCTAAATCAGAGATTATAGCTGAGATTAAGTCACATCTGCTTCTCTCTCTCTCTCTCTCTCTTCCAAACACACTTTTATTTCATATCCTCTTCATCACATTTTCAGACCTCAGTGTTATGACTTCCAGTGCCTATCAATGTTATCAATGCAAACTATACTGATAAATAGATTTGCTTTAATTTAGGTCAAATTAACCATTGTTTTACTGCTGATTAGAAGGTTTTAGTGACAGTTAAAAGAGGAACTGTGAAATGCCTCTACATCCGGCCTGAAACCATAAATGTTCTCCACCCACTACATATTTCAGCTTAGTTCATCTTACTACACCACACACACTCACAGCAGAACCTCTGCCTCAAACCATGTTTTCTCTCAGTGTCTCTCCCTCTCTCTTTCTTTCTCTCTATCTCTCTGTTTCTCTCTCTTTCTCTACCTCTACTAGTGAATCTCTATTAATATCTTTTAATATTTGTCTCTCCCACTCCCTCACTGCAGGTCCCATAAACCCCCCTGGGCCTCCTCATCTCTTGGTGGAGCCTCCCGATGGTCTTGTGCTGCCTGGTCAAATGCTGATGTTCCAGTGCCAGTCCCCATCCTCCTCTCCATCTCCCGTGAGCTTTTTGCTGCTGAAGCAGCTAGGGGGCAGTCAGGAGCCAGCAACACAACAGCGCCATGTGGTGAGCCAGTCCATCTCGCCCCAGTTCTGGGTGGGTCCGGTGGGCCAGAACGAGGAGGGCTTTTACACCTGCCTCTACCAGCTTTCCATGCAGGGTGGAGTTCAGAACTCCACCCTCAGTTCACCTGTAAGCATCACTTTAGCAGGTGGGTCAAAGCTATGACTGTGCTATAACGATTCCAATTTAACTCCAATATTGAGGTACACAAGTAATGAGTAATATCAGTAGTTAGTAATGAGTATTGTCTGTAGTCAGTAATGAGTAACAGAGTGCTTAACTAGTGTCAATCATCCAGCTTCTTGCTCACATTTATTCCAGTTTTAGCCATAACAGTGTTTCATGAAGTGCTATAATATTAAACATTGTTCAGTAGGACCTTGATCTAACGGTGAATGTTTTGTGTTTCTAGCATCAGGCCTCAGTTATATGGCTTCAGTTATATAAATTTTTGGGGTACACACCTTTGGCTTGCTCTCACTGTATTTCCTGCCTAAACAGTAAACACTGACAGTGCTAGGAGACATCAGTGAACGTCGCTTTTGGTGTCTCCCCCCACAGTGCATCTCCCAGTGCCAAAGCTGTCTGAGGAGGAGGAAGGGGTGCTCGTGTGCACGGGGTCTCCCTTGTACCCCAGGGCCCGCTTCTCTCTGTTTCCCCTGGGTGCCTCGTCGCCCGTGGTGACCCACACTGCCTCTGTGATCAATCACAGTGTGCGATTCGCTGCGTCGGCGCTGCAGAGAGAAGGGAGTGGATACCAGTGTCAGTACAGCGTGCAGCTGGGGAAAGAGTGGGCTCACTCTGAACGCAGTGCCCCACTTATTATGTCCTGTGCTACAGGTATGCCTGGGTGTTGTAACAGTGTGTAACAGTATGTACCAGTGATTGATTACTGCACTGATGGAAGGATTTTGCATTAAATGACACTCTGTTTTACTTCTGTTTTCAGTGAAATGTTACACTGAGCTTGTTTCACTGAGCAGGTAACAAAGTGGAGGTGTATGACCTGAATGCTGTTCTTTGCTCTGCCTTTCAGGGTCTCCATCCTGCAGCCTATTCCCAAAAGATAACATACACCCCCACGCAGGTAACAGAACCTCTCACACAGGCACGCGCTTACAAAGATGCACACACACATACACACAAACACACACACACACACACACACACACACACACACTCATGCACGGTGACCGAAGCAACATTACATTATCACACCAGTAGCAGGCAGAAAGAACCTCTTACCACCTCCAGCACTACCATCACACAGTTACATAAATGCAGGTATAAACCGACACACCTCCACCCTCACAGAGCAGCATATCATTTCCTCTGTCCAGCCTCCACTCATGTTGTGCAGGGCGTATGACTGACCTGTGGGTGGGGGTTGTTTTGTGTGCTCCAGCAGGGCGGGTGGACCTGGCACTGGTAATTGGCTCCATCTCAGCTGCCCTGCTCTTCCTGCTCGTGCTCATTATCCTGGGCTTTGCCATATACAAAAATGGTGTGTGTTCAGGACCAGACTCCCTCGGTCTCTCTCTCACACACACATACACACACACACACATGTGCAAACATATGTACATACACACACACATACACAAAGATACATGTGTGCACTGCACACATATATAAACACATACACTCCCATGCTAATAGTAATCTAGATGTTTTCTTGGGGTTTTTTTGCAGTTAAAGCAACAGCTAGAAAAAAAAAGCAGAGGTAAGAACAAACCTTCAGGACAACAAGACCTTCAGGACAACAAGACCTTCAGGAGTCATTCTTGATATTGTTGCAACATGATACTACTAATGTTAAAACATATAATACAATAGAAAGACTTTGCAGAGAGTTTTTTTTCTGGAAACCATCACTAACCAAAAACTGGCTTTTGTTGCCACTGTTAATATAAAGACAACAATCCTGTACATCATGTTTCCTGTGTGCTGTGTTAATTCTTTGTATGTGTTTTTGTGCACAGGGAACAAGATCTGTTTTGGAAAAGCTTACAGTCTGAGAACCACGTAGGTAAGTACCAATACACTCAGTCTCTTCTCTGTGGTCTGATCAAATACTGGACATTATCTGACCATGTTCCCTTTTCAGATCTCATTCTGCCTCGGGTCTCCATCAGCACAATGGTAACACACAACACCAGCACCCCAGTTCAGAAATACTCCTGTAAATGCCTAAGAATTTAACCTTTTTAAAAGAATACTCTGGTGAATTCGCAAGGGCACAGCAATTTTAAACAAATACTCCAGAATACGCCAGTATTTAATATATCTAATGCATTTGGAACATACAGTTGATTATCATGGATAACAATACATTCATTGCATGTTCTCTGCATAAAACACTTAGAATAGAAAGGGAAGTTATTGTTATCCATGGAATCTCTTTGTTTCAGATCAATGAGTTTTTCTGTTCTGTTCTAAGTGCAGGGAAACTCATTAATATAATTTTCCATGATAATTCCATACAAATTAAGAGACTGTCCTACCTGCTTTTCTTTATGTAACTTAAGACCACAATCCTTTACTGCATAAAAAAACATTAGTTGAAATTGTTACATTAACAGGCAAATCTTGTTTTCTAATTGCAGGAGTTTGGAGCGGAAAATGAAAGATGTTCTGCCCCAGAGCCCATCTATGATTATCCAGTCTCTACATTTACCAAACCATACAACTGAGCAACTCAGCCACTCAGTCACTTAGTGTCTATTTCTTTCTTTCTTTCTTTCTCTCTCTCTCTCTCTCTCTCTCTCTCTCTCTCTCTCTCACTCTCTCTCTCTCTCTCTCTCCCTTTCTCACTCTGAATGAAGATAACTAACCATTCCTCTTAACAGAGAGAGAGATATATGCAGTTTGGGATAGAATCTGAGAAGAAAGACGCCTTAAAAGTCTCTCACACAGCTCCTCGCACTCGCCATGGATGGAGAGAGACATGGAGCGCACCTACAACATCCTGAAATGGGTGGAGCAAGTAGATGGCGTGACTGGGAAGAGACATTAGAGCGTTTAGTTGGAGTTGGATGCAGGCCACTCCCCAACACTTTCCTTTTATGGTCATTTTACTTTAATTTCAACTGGCATGCAAACCTTATCTCCCATATCTTATACCACAACATACTGACAGTGCTGTCTATTGCATAGAAGGACCTCATACCTGAGGAAATGAACAAAGAAAGAAGACCATAATCTGACTGTGTGTGGTGACACGTGTGGTATTGGTGGTACTGGTATGTGTCTAGGTTATGTGTTTCTTTCATGGTTTGTCTAAAGGCATGTAAAAAAGGGTGGGTATTTGAGTGTTTGTTACAAAATTATAAGCAGTGTGAGTGTGTGTGTTTGTGTATTACATGTTTTACGCAGGGTCCAATGTGCATGTAAACAGTGTTCAGTATGTTACAGTGTTCTTAGCAGTAGCTGCGTTCAATATGCTACAGTGTTCTAAAGTGTTCAGTGTATTGCAGTGTTCTCAGCAGTGGTCAATATGTTAGTGTTCTAAATTGTTCAGTATGTTAGTGTTCACAGCACTGTTCAGTATGTTACAGTGTTCTAAGCATTATTTTGTATGTTAGTGTTCTAAACAGTGTTCATTATGTTACAGTGTTCTCAGCACTGTTCAGTATGTGTTACAGTGTTCTAAGCATTATTTAGTGTGTTACAGAGTTATCAGCAGTGTTCAGTAAACAATATGCAGTATGTATCTTAGAATGCTGCTGAAGGTCAACTGCCTCAATGTGATTTCTCTCTCTCTCTCTCTCTCTCCCGCCCTTTTTTCCTCCATCTCTCTGGCTCTGTCTGTATGGGGCATTGTTATATTTAAGATGGTCAAAAAGTTTTCTCTCTCATCCTTAAAGAAGTAAATAATGACCCTCAAATTAAACTCAAATTAAATTCAGTTTTCGACTGCCCCAGCACACAAATGTTTCCTGGGCCCTGGGGATGGAAGGTTTCTCTGTAAAAGCAGTAGGATCTTCAGCAGTGAATTGAAGCCCTATAAGCTCATTATGGTCTGTGGTTACATAATAACAGAGGAAGCAGTTGTTTTTTTTTATGTAGGTGTCAGAGATGACTCATAGAGTTATGGCACAGATGTTAAAATATAAAAATATCAATATAAATGTGGTCTGGCTGTGAATCTTAATTGATAATATTCAGTTCAATTACATTTTATTTGTATACCTTTTTATAATGTGTTCTCATAAAGTAGCTTTATAAAAATCATCTGTACAGAGATATGGGTCTATGCCTCTAATGAGAAAATCAAGGCAACAGTGGAAAGGAAAAACACGAGAGCACGAGGAAGAAATCATGAGAGGAACCAAGACTCTTAAGGGAACCCAGCCTACATAGCGCCAGAAGCCAAAAGAACAGCGCAGCAAACAATGACAAACACGAACACTCTGTCTGTTGATGGAGCAGATATTCTAAAGCGGTTCAACTGAACCTGCCAGCAATTTCTCTCAGTTTTAGGGTAAGGTAAAGAGAAGTGATAAGACAATAGACGCTAAACACATTAACTTTTTATAGAGCTGTACAGTGGACATGGACCTTACTCAGTTTCTCTCTTTAACGATTATTATTGCTTTGGTCAAATCTGGTGCCATATCTGGACAGACGTCTGGGTGAAAAGAATACAGGGCAGTTAAATAAAGCAGTCTACAGCTCCGGAACAGGAGACATGGATGAAACACAGTCCGTAAGCGTCTGGCTGTTTGCTGTGTTTATTCCGTGACAAAAGAGCTCACCGCTCAGCCAACATCGAGCAGCTGCTTCGAGCCAAACGCAAATGCTACTTGTTTGCCTTATCCATATCATCCTTTCGCCTACCAGTGAAGAGAACTCATAGCAGGTCGGTGGTCCATGTCTGGGTTCCCCCCTGTAGCCAGCATTATGTGATGGTCTTAAAGCAGTGCGTTTGCGTGTGTTTATTCTGCAGAGACAGTTTGACCTGTGTTTGGCGCAGCAGATAAGGACGCTGCTCACATGCTACCGATGATAACATGCTCTTTTACCTGCCACTGTAAGACCAAGCTGATGAATAATTAACAGGGGATTAGTGGGCTGATAAAACATGCAACGCCGATCTCTCTGAAGAATTAAGAGGCAGGATTTTTTCAAACGCTGAAAAGGAGCGGTATTTAATTGAGAGCAAATCCATAGTCGTTGTTGTGAGACCGGCCCAGGGTCAAAAAGCCAGGGGAGTTAGTTAAGAAACATAACCGAAATACATTATTAAAAAACTAAAGAAACCAAAGCACGAAAACTAAACTAGAACTAGGGAGGCATAACACAGAAGGCTGCACCTCTAACAATGACAAGTAAGCAAAGAGAGGGAAAACACTGGGTTTAAATATAAAGGCTAAAAAGGGGGAGAAGGTGTATACAACTAGGGCGGAGACAATGAGACAAATCCAGAACAAACTGAACGAGAACACATGACAGGTTGCCTAGGGAACCGCAAGTAGAGGAGTGGAATCGTGACAAAACACTGTGAATGATGTCACAGAAGAAAACTTAAAATCCAACTGAAACTCTGACACCAGTTCTACATTGTACTACTTCTACTTCAAAGCAAGAAGACTAAAACCAAGCCATGAATAGATGCTGTTCCCTGTCCCTGTTGTTGGATGCCAGAGCGCCCTTCCCTTGGTGACAGCGCTCTCAATAGTCCTCTTTGGCCCAGCGCTTCATGGGTGTTGTCTCTCATGACTCATCTGTGGCATGATTCTCATCTGATTCACAAGTGTGTCTGACCCAAATGAATGGATTTCATGGTAGATCAGAGTGCCACTCAAATCCAAACTCAAAGTCACAAACAAATGGTTAAAAAGGCTGCTTTTATTTTTTATATTTGTTCATGGAGCTGTTCTTCTGTGCAAAGCAATGTGCCATCCCACCGCGCCCCAAATGAGATTTTTATTTAATATTGCCTATTTGCATTTATACTATTACAGGCTTGGTGGTTTGTATGTATCTACCACTTCATTGGTTCTCTGTCTGTGAATAACAGTTATGTTGAGAAGCTCGGGTCAAAGGACTCTTCCGGTTTCACCTAGCTTGGTGTATGCTTTGTAACGTGGTCCTTTATCGCATGTCCAAAGGCAGAACACCAGTCCCTGTAGAATTCCGCCTTCTGCAGCTCCCATGGAATTAGAGAGAAGCTCCAGTATTCTGGAATATCAGCTTCCTTCTTTATCTAAACTGTACATCTTGAAGTGGCTACAGCAGGGCTCTGGAGGTGTTGTCTGTAGGGTTTCAGCAGCATGTATCCTGCGGAGGTGCGTTGTTGTCAGTCCTGCGCACTTCTGTGCCCGTTGACCAGGCCCGACTCCCAGCGCTCCAGCAGAGAGGATCTCTGTCGTGGCGGTTTCAGGCTCTTCTGCGTCTGCGTGAGAAATACCAGTGGTGTTTAACTCACACAAGATCAGAACTGGACACAGGGACGGAGCAGATTGTTCCTGTTTCTAATATCGAAACTGCATTGCTACTTCTTTATCAAAACCACATTTCTGTTTCTATTGAAAAGTTTCAATGCCTTTGAAGTGTTAATAGGGCATGTTGATCAAACACAGTTTCAGTCCACCACCCTAACAGAAATGTTCGCCTCCAGGTATTTTGAGGTCAAGCCAGAGAGTGTGTGTGGTGTTATGCAGTGTATGAGAGAGTGTGTGTGGTGTGATGCAGTGTATGAGAGAGTGTGTGTGGTGTGATGCAGTGAATGAGAAGGTGTGTGTGGTGTGATGCAGTGAATGAGAGAGTGTGTGTGGTGTGATGCAGTGAATGAGAGAGTGTGTGTGGTGTGATGCAGAGTATGCCATTGGACCAAACTGCATGAGAAGTTTAGAAGTTTATCATTTTTATCACGAATTTATAAACTAAACTGAATTTATAAACAAAAATATTTCCAATGTTCAAAAACTGTTGATTATAAAATTTGATATATAAAAAATGTAAAAAGAAAAATAAGATAAAAGTGTATAACTGAAACCATAAAATCTTAATATTGTGACTGTATAAGGGTTTAACACACCTAGATTAAGACTAAGATTAGCCTAAAAAGAATTCCTAATGATGAGTCACATTTAACATTGCAGTTTAGCTCATGGATTAATCCATGGCCAGAAAACCGGCCCTGAATGTATTGTTGAACTGTGTCTCCAGCTCACTGTGTGAAACCCGAAAGGTCCCTTGCTCTGATATGGCTCTGTGCGTTGGCCAGTTTATTGTAATAGTCCCAGAGTGTTCTGCTGGTTTAGCTGGTTGGAGGGAGGGATCACAATACTCAACTAATAGAGCACCAAGGAAGGTCGGAAAACAAAACACACCCTTCATCACCATCACTACATCTGTTGGCGCGTTCAGGTGCTGATATTTCAACTTGTGGTTCAGTAGGACCTGCATTAGTGTTCCAGTGGCTGCAGGATACCAAAGGCCACAGTGATTGGAGCAGACGTTCCTGCAGTCTGCCCTCCACTGCCATCATCATCCTCAGCCCCCCCCCTCACACACTCACACACCAACCTCAGTAGCCCATAAAGCCCAGATGTGGCTCTGTACCTCAGGCTGCACTTTGTGCTCTTGCTGTGGCAGAGGGGGCGGCCATGTCAGCTCCAGCTTCCCATGAAGAGACTGCCGTGCTGGAAAGAGGAGAATGGAGACATGCAGCTGTTAAAACACTCCACCTGCTCCACCAGCACAGTCTGCACCTACATACTCACACTCCACCTGCTCTTTTCTCATGCTGTTCCTAAGTTGAAACATTACCCTAATGAAGATAGTAAAACTATAAATCTAAACTTTATCTAACCTAATATCTAAATTGTGAGTCAACAATGAAGCACTCTTTGTAAGTCGCTCTGGATAGGACCGTCTGCTAAATGGCGTAAATGTAAATGTAAATTTAGTACTGCATCTGATCCAAGCCATGAGTGATTGAGTTAAACTATGAATAAAAAAGAATTTGAAAATTCTGCAGCATTATTCTGGAATCTATAAATAAATGGACTATTCATCAAAAATTGAAAGGAGTCCAGTACTTTCAAATGTTACCAGAATCAACAAACTCCTTAATTGAAAAACAAACCCTTAAAATCTCCCACTCCCACAAGCACCCTCTAATCACTGTCAACTTAAGCTGGTGTGAAGGCTGGACCCAGCTACAGAGTTCTGAGAAACCCATTTGGTGACTAATTGTACTTCTAAGAATGGTGAAACAAAAATACCATATGTTAGAATTTTGGTTTGGTTTCATTTCACTTTACGGGAAGAACTGGATACTCCAGGCTCAAAGGAAGCAACATATTTCAAGCTAAATTTCCTGCAGTATTATCCAGGCATTATCCTGAAACCGTCAGTGCCTGGCTCACATGGTCTTAGCAGGGGGAGAGAGATGTTATCAACCTATTTTGCTCTGAGGATTCGCGCACACATAAACAAAAAGAGCACTGAGGCGGGTGAGCAATTGCTCTCAGAGGGACTGCCTCTGAGGAACTGCCTCTCCTATCTGTAGCTGAGGTAACTCACAGCTCACTGAGGAGTCTGCTCATAATGAACTCTAACCACTCAAATAAGATGTGTGGCTTGAAGCAGCTACACTGCAGGGCCCACAGACCCCTCACTACCTGTGGAAGTGACACTCATGCTTGAGTTTAGCCACAGTCACCGGGGTCACACTGCCATGACACAGACTACCATATCCACTAGTACAGATTAGACTCTAGTTTACAGTTATGAGCAGGTGAAGGGTTGCTACGGCAACACATAATTGCAGCTCCAGGCCCCTGTTATGATGCTGCAGGCCAATCAGGCTCCTTACAAGTATCTGTCTCTACAACATGGAATTTACAGTGGCCCTAATTAAAGTATAAAACTAAATTTTTTTCTGGTCATTGATTAAACCTAATCTAAGGTTTAGATCTTAATCTAAGGGGAAGCCACTCCCACAGGATCTGTGGATAGAGCTGGAGACATTTGCTTTCACCTGCAGACTGATGGTTTCCTGCTCAATGCCCAGGTTTCAGTCTTGTGTGGTTATTTGCATTATTTGCATATATAATTATTTGAATTTCATATATGGACTTACATGGACAAGTAATCAGAGTTGTCATCAGAGCTTCAATATCTGCTCACACTTTCAGACACACATGTACACTTTCAGACACTCTCACATATAAGCACACAAACCTACCAATATAGAAGAAAAGAACCGAGATGACACTGACATGCATTAAGAGACCTGACCCCTTTAAGGCTAAACCTAACCCTTATTCTGCAGTTACACATAAATACAGCAGAATTACCAATTACTGACCTTAACCAACACAACCAGACACTTGTATACTCTTGTGCTGACTGGCAGACATACCTGAGTTAGCAGTGGAAGATGTTTTCGAAGTCTGCTGTGGTTGGTCGGTATTGCTATCTGATGATGGGGGCGGGCTGGTATCCTCGACCTCCGCTCCCCTACCATATAGGCTGGATCTTTGCCTGCGCAGCTCCATCTCCCTGTCCCTGGCAACCTGGATGTCCTGCTGCACATCCGGCCGCATGGACAGTGATGATCGAAGCTTGAAGAAGGGGTTCTCCTTCAGAACAGCAGGCTCTTTGTTATCATTGCCACTGCAATCATCACCAGCACCCCGGTTTCGGACTCGTCCTTCATGGCAGGGATCCTCAAACGAGGGTTTCCCGTGGCCAGAGTCCACCATAGTAACACCCTGTAAAGGCTTGTCCACCTGGCGAGGTGTGGGAGCTGCAGGTGACGGACTGTTCTCTAGGATGATCACCTGACCACAGACAGCCTCGGTGAGACTCGGCCCTCGAGCCCCAGAGGGGTTGGGGTTGAAGCCACCGTCTCGACCAGCCAGAGTCTGGGCACGGTTCTGGAAGAGCAGCTCCAGGCTCTGCCTGTATTCCGTACGGGATCCAGATATTTCACTAGCCTCACATCCAGCACTGGAGATCTCCTGGTCAGAGACAGACACTGAGCTCTTGCTCTGGGCAGTGAGGATTTCTTTGGGCTCCTGAAAGGCCTCAAAAAGGAGCTTCTTTTCTCGGAGCTGCCTCACGGTGCCCTTGTCGTAAAATCCGGGCAGCCTGCCCAGCTTCACCAGAACCTTCTCCCTTTCAGCTTCCAACCGGATCTCACGTTGCATCTTCTTCCCGGCAAAGTACCGCTCCTTGCCCTCGGCCTTCACCGACTTCAGCGGCAAGTCCTGCGAAAGGATAGACTTCCTCAAGGGGATTTCCACAAACTCCTTTGCTTTGTCCTGCGTGGCATCCAGGCCGCGGGAGCGACGCAGGCTCTGCTCTCGTCTGAGCGCCAGGCGAATCTCCCTCTCAATGGGGGTTTCATCTGGTGGGGTCAGAGAGGGCTCTGGGGAGGACCTGGCTGTGGATACACATGAGAGCTCCACAGTGCTGTTCGGGGAGAAATCGGCTGACACACCACTGTCACTCTGGCTGTCATTGAAATTATCCACATCCATCCTGCTGGTATTTTCTGCTCTTTTAACAGCAGAAAAGCTCAACCCAACCTCTTCTTTTTCTTCTTTTATCCACAGATATTCAGTTTCTCTCACAATATGTCCAATCTCCACGCTGCCTGAACTTGAAACTGTCTGATTTCTCCCTATGTCTGTTTGTTCACTTTCCCTCTCTCCCTCGCTACACCCTGCCGCTTCTATCAAAGGCTCATTCACCACAATAGATCCACAGGTTGGGCATCCATGTTCTGGATTGGCTGTCTCACTAGCAACTGTCTCTAGGGGTGGAGCAGACATGCACACCTGTTGCACTTCCTGATTCTCAATGTCAGAAGACAGACTATGTGCATTCGGCTCCCCCTGCTGGGCGTCGTGTGTATTAGGATGAGTGCTTGTGCTGTCATGTAGGTTTAATTCAGCAGTGAGACTTGGGGAGGAGCTCCAGGAGAAGGCGGGGCTCAGAGGCTTGCTGTTGCTTTCTAGCCACACCCATGGCTCGCAGTCTACCCTCTGCTCCTCACCATCCTCTAACAGGAGGGCAGTAGCATCTGGGTCCTCAGAAGATACAGAATTTTGATCCAGGGGCATGTCGGTTGGTTGACCAGCCTGTGGAGGGTGCTTGGTGCCACTCCCACTGTCTGGTTTAATGCCTGACTCCATCACAGCAAGCACAGGGAGCTGCTCCTCATCTTCTAGTGCATTCATGTTGCCCATGGCAGCAAGAATGCAGTTCGATTCTACTGTTCGGTCTAACTGGTAGGCTTCAGTGCCAGATGGGGGAGGAGGGAATTCTTCCTCTGAGCTTTCAGTCGATGTTCCTGCAGTAGGCTCAGAGCCTCCCTGCTCTTGCTCTGCCCAATACTCCTGCTGTGCATGGTGGGCAGGGCAGCCTCCTGTTCCTCCCTCATCCACAGAGACATACTCCACCTCCAGTCCCACTCCACCCAACTCATCCTGTAACTCTGAGCCCAGCGGCCTGCGCTCATCCATTGCCATGATGGTCTCAGACAGTGATAATACTACAGATCAGCCTGAAATAAAGAGGGGGGGGGGGCATTTCAGGATTATATGCTTCACCAGGAAACTAAAGATTAGTAGAAATATTAATTAACTCTTTTATTTATATCATTTCCAGACAATGTGATATTAACAGCTCTGATACAGTGCTGTCTTCACCTACGGAAACAATATCATGTCTGTCTCTTTTATTTTAACTAGTGACTAACATGCTCCCTTTCCTCCAGTGCCTCTCTGACTGAGTGTCTCTGTGCTCAGGAACCGGAACCACAGGAGTTCCTGCCTACTGATGAAGGTGCACAGCAGTTGATTTAAGGGCGAAAGCAAATCAGCTTAGTCCTATCCGTGGGACGCCAAGCGCGGGAAGGGACACAGTGAACAGAAGCTGAGCGACAGACAGCTGAACTCACCCCGTTCACCCAACTTACCTTTTTGTCCACTTCAAACATTTGCGCAAACCCTAAGGCCCTAAACGTGTGTTTGTATTAAAACCATGCTTCCCTTGTGTTTGACAGTAATAGACTTTTGGTACAGAAACTCATTAATGGTAAATATTTTGTAACTGGAAGGCATTTTTTTGGTGCTGTAGCAAAATGATACTTTAAAGAACAACTAACAAAACAAGCCTGCACTAACAAAAAAGCAAATGACCTGTTCACTTGCCTGCATATCATGTTAAAGCAAAATTAAAGTTAAAGCAAACCAGAACTTGTTCTTGACATGTTCTTCATACTGTGGTGTGACTGAGTTTAATTTGCCTAGTTCACATGTACAATACAAACACAGCATGGGAAAACAGATCAATAGAGTCAGCAGAAAACCAGTACAGGATATGCAGCAAAGACCACTTGACTGTGCACTTATACAAACTCATAGCATGTAAAGGAGCATCTTGATGTAAGAGAATCTCACGTACCTAGAAAAATTATGCTTCTTCCTCTTTAATTTTTTTTTATTGCAAATAAAGTAAATAGTATTTTAACCTAGACTTGAAAGACTCAAAAACCTAAATACAACTAATTTCAAAACCTAAATACAACTAATAAAGACTAATATTTGTGTGAAGGTGCTGCAGGATTGCTGTAATGTGGTTGCTAATTGGATCACTGTTAATTCTTCGGACTCTGAACTGCTATATTTACCAAGTGCACAGTGCCTGTGTGCGTCGTGTAGCATAACGTGGACTGTATATGGAACAGCTTAACGCTGTTTAATCCTAACCTGGCCAGCCTCATCATTGTACACAGAACTGTCCACAGAGGAATTAGAACTGAAATTTTTTTTCTGCATTGTGAAATATAAGCCTTACATGATAAATATTAAAATAGTAAGAGAATCTATATGCATGATTTTATGAGTAATAAACAATATATATGATGCATCTTAGATGTAGCAATTGCTAAAACTCCAAACCTTCCACTCAGGGGCTTATAGACAGCGTGACCTCATTCAAACAGTTTGAACCCAGATTTACTTCAGGCAAACTTTGTCATGAACAGAATTTTCAAACTAATGAAGAAGATGAGGCTTTACCCCAAAAAGCATACCGTCAAGCTCAAAATCCGCCAGTCTGCCGACAAAACATATAATGTCCAATATCTCGGACATTTAAGTGCACCCTATAGTCTTGGCGCACTACTCTTCTGAGGAGAAACTCACCTGCGCCTGCGAGTGTGTTCCTCAGGAGAGATGCTGCAGAGAGCTGTAAGTGTGGGATCTTAGGGTTGACTCAAGCTCCCTGCACAATAAAATCCACACAGGGGACAGCCCTCTTAAAGCTGCTTTACCAGCTTGATCCCTCCTCTCTGGTTTTCTCTCAGGCCTCTTGCTTGCTTGTTTCTGACAATCCCCAAAGCTATTTTTCAGATTTTACCCATCCGTTACATTTCCAGGTTTGGTCTAGTCTTCTAACAGTAGCAGATGGATTTTAAAGAAGAACGGTTATGACAGGCAGTGACAGAATCCGTTTGGGATGCGATAAAATCCAGGTAACCATGGTGCACGGTTAGTCATTTGAATGTTAAAACAAGATGTGCACACTCTTGGTCACTTTCCTGGACATGGACTAACCTGCTCCAGCTTCATGTTCATAGTAATTTACCATGTGTATAGTCATTTACTGTCTTTTTTAGTTGTAGTTTAATATCAGTAGTAATTCACAATCTAAATATTATTTTTGTCTGAATTTAGGATTAATCCTATTTTGGTATCAGGAACCAATCAGTATGTGCACTTCTAACATTTAACTGACTAAAGTAAAAGATGTAAATGCAAAAAGATATGTCTTTCAAATGATCACGAGAGTACGAGTTCAACAGACGTTGTTATAACGTAGAGAAGGTCAAAAACTGTGCCATCATCTACAGGCCCATGCTCTGGTCCTGAGCACTAAACTGTGCCATCATCTACAGGCCCATGCTCTGGTCCTGAGCACTAAACTGTGTCCTCATCTACAGGCCCATGCTCTGGTCCTGAGCACTAAACTGTGCCATCATCTACAGGCCCATGCTCTGGTCCTGAG
>JAOYMR010000001.1:14593334-14605775 GCA_025802075.1 Tenebrosternarchus preto | reverse complement strand
AGGAAGGAAGAGAGACAAAGAGAGAGAGAGAGAGAGAGAGAGAGAGAGAGAGAGAGAGAGAGAGAGAGAGACGACTAGCCCAGTGTGTCTGGGTTGTGTCTCTCTCACCAGGACTAAACAGATGCAGGTCCTGAATTAATGATGATGTGGTAGATTAGATTACACTGTTGCATAAACTGCAAATTGGAAAGTCATTGCTACCACAACTGGACTGGTTTTTGAGTGGCCATCTTGCTTAGGTTATACCCCAACCTGTGGATCCTAAAAATGGAACCATCTATATTTTACATTTCTGTCTTTCTGGAAAACACTCGCATACAAACACGTACTCTTACAGCCAAGTTATGTGCTATTACAGGAAGAAGGGGGCAAAGTTCAGCCTAGAACTGCTGTGTGTCATTCTGTCTCCTTCTCTTCCTATTAATCTGATGCTCAGAACCACCGTGACTCTGTAAATTATAATAATATTGAATACCTCCAATGTTCGACTTGGAGAGGCCGTTTAAGGGCAGCTGCATTCTTGCTCTGTTCTGCTGTTACTGTGAAACCTGCGCTCCTTCAGTGAGGACACACCACGTATCAGGTGATGCCTCAGATATTACAGCCCGTGTGTGTCCACTAATGTACACTCACTCTGTGCGGGAAAGCTGACACTCAGCTGGAAGTACAATGTCGCCAGCATGCAGCATTCGCATTAATCATAATTACTACAATTAACCATTTGTTGTATGTGCATGTGTGACTCTTACGAACACACACACAGCTGTTTCATTTGTGTTTATTGCAGTTGAGGCTCAACACTAGATGCTCCTGAAGCGGGAACGCCAAAGACCAAATGGAAAAAAAAAAACCCAGGAAGGATAAAAGAAATAGAAACAAACCAGACCAGAGTACCTGCTCTGATGGAGAGATCTGCTCTGATGGAGAGATCTGCTCTGACAGGCCTGTATGTTTACCATTCTGGCACTCAGTGGTGAGACTTTACTGCAACAAATTTACTGAAAAAGTCAACATTCCTCACCTGCTTCTGCTCCGAAAACACAAATCCCTCATCACTACTGCCGAATGCAGGAAGCGCAGGGTCTTCCCAGGCACTACTGACACCCACAAGGATAAGTATGTCCTACCATAAGCAGTAATACTAATACTGGCAAATTAATTACTACTGGGCCAGTAGACACAGCTAATACATTTCTCATAAGTAATGAACCGCATGTATAACTAATAGTGTACTTATACAGGATGCAGGCTGTTTTGGTCACTAATTGCTAGTGAAAAGAGTGACGTTCCAAGCTCACACCTCTGGCCTTCACACATACAGAGTAGCTGAGGTGAGTGAGAATCTGTTCAGATAAGGCTTTCTAATTGCGTATTACTGTTATCAGTCATGTTCTCTCAGCTTTATGCTCAGTTGGGAGCATTATACCAAAGCAAATTCCCGTACCTGAAACGCACTTCCAGAGTACTTACTGGAAGCCAATCCTCTGTAATCTCCCCGAGTTACATTAACCTGAGAACCATGTTCAATGATTTAGAATGCCGTTTTGCCGACAGGGAACCCTCTACCGGCGCAAACCTCCACTCACCCTAAATAAGCTTTATGGTGGAACTTTCCAGACCTTCCTTCCCACCGCAGTTGCACATGCTTCAAATGTGCCGTCATTGTGCTGTGCGTGCAATGACTTGTCGCCGTGGCAATGTGGGACTATTGATTTCAACTGGTTCTGGAGGAATGTGAGTCAGGTGTAAGCCTCTATAAGCTCATCTTGCAACACTGACGTCAGTACGGACACAAACCCATGCAGAACCCTGGGACCACACACTTCCCCAGAGACACAGCTGCACACTGTGCAGCAAACATCATTTAATGCAAACATTATATAGTTAATTATTAATACTATTACGTAATACTGATTGTAGATATAGCAGTAAGCAACCAATATATTCCAGAAGACCAAACTGTATTTTCAATCTAATTTCATCTTACTTTTGCTCTGTTGATGTAAATTACACAGGAAATGAAAGTGGAAAAAAGGATATTAAGAACTGAGAATGGTTAACTCCTGCTGGATCCCTTAAATCAGTTTTCTCCAGGAAACAAAATACTACACAACCTTAAGAATTCTCCTCTTTTAGAGGACACATCTACCCTCAGGAGACATACAGCCACCCCCCGTCACCCCACCCCACCCCAATAAATACATGTTGGTAACCTTTCTGAGGAGGGCAAAATCTATACCGGGAGACATCTTATCACCTGTGTAGCCTTTGGCAGAGCTGTGAGTCATTGCTACATTTGGTGGATAAAGTTTCTCATGTTTAGTGCTCGTGTTTGTCAGGAATGCCCTTGACGTCGCAGCAGCCGAGGGAATACCATGTGCAGTGGCACGTCGGAACGAATCCCCGCTCTCGCCGCCGGCTCCCTCTGCCTCTGTTTCACTAAAAGCTCCAGACACAGTCACACAGACGTGGTACAGCTAATTGCAGAAACTTCAGCAAAGATTCTCCAACTTGAATCTGCAGCTGTTCTCAGAAAAGCCATATAAACCGCTCTGTGCAAGGGTCAAACACTTTTCTGGCCTCATCAATCCCTGACTGAGGCAGTGTTTAAATAGGTTTCTGTTGAATGTTAGTTCAGATTAGAGCAGGATTACTTTAAGTCAATGTCACATAAAAGATAATGTTAATGTCAAGTCCAACACAAGTCACTCCAGACATCTTGAAAAGAAACAACAATCCTGACAGACAGTTCAAAGTAAAAAAGTAAAAACAAACAAACAAACAAAAAACTTTTATGAAGCTAGCCTGCATATGGCTTCTACCACATTCATAACTAGTGGTGCTAGTTTTCCTCTGAGCTAGTGCCGTACTGTATCCTATACACTAGTTCTTCCTAACACCAGCAGCTCTTAAATATGTTTGTACCCAGAATTAGCAAACGTTCCTAAATGTGAACAGCACTTATTTATATAGTTAAATATATTTAGCTTCTTCTACAGATGAAAGTTTGCCACAGGGCAGATTTCCATTCTGCTCCTGAAAAAGGCAGTCATTTCTCTGAATGTCCTTCCTCTCTTTCTCCACACACAAACACACACCCACACACAGAACAAACGTCTAGTTATTTAAATCTGTCTAGCTTTCTGACAGATAGGCCAGTTAAACAATCCTCCTGGCGTCAGCTTTATGCCTTGAGAATTGTTAGTGTTAGCCAGCACTCCCTCAACCCTGCCTGTTAGGTATCCCAGGGTTGGCTGATTCAGCAGAAGCGAATTCTCCAGCGATGGCCTCCTCAGGGAAACAGGTACTATTATTCCCTTTCTCCAGAATGTGTTGCTACACTGGTTCTCAGGGCTCCAGCAAGTTATTGCAAGCCACTGCATGTTGGTCAGACTCACTGGATCACAGTAGCATATGACTGAGGTGCAGGTACATACATGCACACACACACAGACATAAACATACACACTTAACACTCCCTTTATAATTTTACACCTATGGTAATGTTAGCAGATTAATTGTAACACTGGTGCAGTTTACTTCTGTTCAGGTCACACTGATATTTTGGCTCGGTTTTGGCTCAACTCATTGGATTTCACTGTTGTGTGGGTGGAGACATGTATGCACAAGTGAGTGTGTGTGCATGTGTGTGTGTGTGTGTAAGTGTGAATGAGTCAGACTATGAATGTAGGCAAAATGTTTGATATGTAGTGATAAGGAATTTTCTTAAAGAACATTAACCATCTCCGTTAGCCCCCTCCCTAAAGATAACATTCATCTGCTGTCCCCCATTCCCACCCCCACTGTTCAGATGTTCAGCTCAGAGTCCTGCTTCTGTAGTGGACCTGCAAGTCCCCTGTGTAATAACAGATTCCAGGAGGAGCCTAGAGCTCACTCCTGTAATTCTCAACTCTGTGGGGCCATTTTGAGCCTCAGAGTTTCTCTTAAAGTGGAACAAATAATCTCTGCAGAGACCTTGTGTGTGTAGCTCTTTATTTTTCAGTGTGTGTGTCATCTCAGAGAGGAAATCACCAAACCAAAACTTTGATTTACATAATATGGCATTATGTGGGGGTGTGTATTTGAACATATGTATATGTATAAAACTGCAAGTATTACTGCTTCCTGCCACTGAAAAGCAAACAGATGATTGAAACATCAGGCAACACTATCATCAGTCTGATACAGAACAAAAACACCAAATAAGTGGTGCAGATAGGAGAAATGCACAGGTTGTAACTGCCCTTTGGCTGACTCAGCAGTATGCAAGTATGAACAGTGACTCTCCCGGAATGCACAGCGCTACTCACCCACACCCTTGCAGCTTTGAAAGACTGACTTGCTGGAAATCAGCTATACTGAGGCAGCAAAAGCGTTTGCTTCGTAATGTTTGAAACAGCGTTCTAGCGCTAGCAAACTATACGTCTGTAGCGCAGTTTGACCAGCTGCAGGTTCGGTGACCTTTGGCCATTTCCATGACTAAGAAAGCCGTTTGCTGTAGCGATATAACGGTTCCTACAACAAGACACTTCTCACATATTACTTCGCATTTATTTACTAGAAATGGTTTGAGTTACCAAAAGTTAGTTTATTGAGAGCTGGTTTTGAGACCTGGTTTTGTTTTGAACAGTTGGCACACAATAAGCTGACAGAATGGATAAATAACCGAACACTCAGGCCAAGCTGCGTTAACGGATGATTACCAGACGGATTCATCCGTTAGAGTAAAAACATTTATTTATGTTGTAAGAAGATACATACTACCTTAAACTTCTATACGTATTACAACCAGCTTTGATGAACCATGAATTAATTAACTCATCCTTACCTGACGAGATGTGCCGAATTACCACTTTATTTTTCCAATGAATAAGTATCAAACCAAAAACCCAAATATGCAAAGGCGGAAGCTGTGCGTTTGATTTACATCGAGAGGATATATGGCGCGTGTACTATCACAAAATCTAATAGGCTATAAAAGAAGGCGAAGCCGTGGCTGCGGTAGCTTCAATTAGAGTTTTGAAAAAAATTACCTGGAGCAGCACGAAACACGAAAAATAATTAACAAAATATTTCGACTGAAAAACGTTTCTATAATGGGGTGAATTAAACGAGTATATGCTGGTTAAATATCCACTCGAAACGTTTACCAGGCTCATCCAACTTGCATTTTGCACATCGACTGCCGAGCAGGCTGGCTGAGGCGGCGCGGTCTCCGGTTACCTGACTCTAGTTCCTGCTCTGGGGCCAGCCCACCCCACTGAGTAGCACCGACGGCCATAACTTTCAGCCTACAACTCAGGTGGCGTGTATTGACGTAGCGGGTGGAAGCGGTTTACAACAGCTTTGCGAGCTTTATAAACGCATTCTTATTGTGTATCTTGTGCAATGTGTACTTAAAAGCCTTTGACATAAGGCGGTATTTCAGAAAGCCAGTTAAATAAACCCTAATCTTGAACTCGGAATTGACCTAACTTGACCTGGCATACCCAGAGTTATCGGTTCCACAGCGGGTTAGAATTTCAGCAATCGAAGTCGTTTCGCTCTGAGTAGACAGAACGTGTTCACAGTTAAGTTCGAACGCCATCATCAACTGAGCGCTGATATCAGGATTCGACATAGGCGCAAACGATCAAATTTGTAAAGCGTCTTATTCCACTGTCTGAACTTGACAGTGAGGTTTATGTACGCACGCTTTAAAATGTAAGAGCAGCGTTAGCGAAGGAACGTAACTGACATTCTAAAAAAGATGATATTCAACAGACGAGTTAAAAAAAAAACTGCAAAATTGTATGATAATTATTTGGTAATTGAACCTAAACTAATATTCAATTAAATAGTTATTTCGCTAGATTCTTCCCTTTTAATTTGGGTTGTTTGTGATGGCTTTCTGTTTTATATAGTGGAGATTATAGCCTCAAGGGTAATTAAACGTCGTTGACAGCAAAGAAAATATAAAGCAAATGTTTTAAGTACACCTACCTCCTAAGATCATTAAAATTATGACAGAACTTTAGAACTACAAACTTAATTAAACGTAATTCTTACTTTTTTCCTACTAGTTGCATGTCAGTGAGTTTTACAAGATAAATCTGGACAAGACAATCTCCATTTTAAGACAGATTAACCTCCAAATGATAAACGAAAGGTTAGAAATTTGGTCCTTGCAGAGTTTTTAAAAATGCAAATTACATACTATCTGCAATACTTAAATACACATGTGGAAGTATATGCAAAAGCATATGTGCATAGCATAAGATCTACATGTATCCTAAATTATAAATGCATCAAAGGCAGATTATATGAAAAATATTAGTATACTAAAGACATCCTGTGTTTGGCATTAGATGCCGAAAGTTAAGAGTGGCTTTGAAAGAGTTAGCAGAAAGAGCTAGTCAGTAGTTATGGTTAAGAAGAGCACAGATTGGTTGGGGTGATGCACCGTGATGGTGGAGGGGTGGTTGATGTTGTTTTGTCACTACATGTAGCAGATCCAGATGGAGTATGCCTTAACGGGGTCAGTGGGGCTGGATACAGCCTTAGTCACTGGGTTGGCCAGTATGGATCTGCAGAAAGATGGTGGTGATCACTGTGTTGTAATAGATCCAGATGGAACTGGTGGCACTGCGCATGCATTAATGGTGCCAGTAGAGCTGGATATAGCCTTAGTCACTGGGTTGGCCTGTATGGATCTGTGGGGCTAAGGAATGCCTGTTAGGTTTTAATATATATATGGGAGAGAGAAAGAGATTTAAAAATGCAGTGAAGTACACAAGATTTCCAATTAAACAAAGTTTTGGCAAGCATATATATATATATATATATATATATATATATACCATGTGAGTATTTTTTATGTGAATATTTTTGACATTTTGAATCTTACCATGAATCTTTTATTAGTTACAGCGTACATAGACCCACATTCCCACATGTCCAGTTATCCTGCTAAATAGTAGGTTAGCGTCACATCATATTTTGCTGTAGCAACTATACTTATTCTATACTTATTCTGAGCTTAATTTTTCAAATGGCAAGCCAACAGTTTCTACCAACTCCACGAGTTATTGCAAAACCAGCTTTCGGAAATAACCCAGAACCTAGTGTTCATGTTGGAAAATAAACATTTTCCATTGTTCTTTTCAAAAACATTTGTTATTTTATTGTGCGATATATGCACTGTCCTAATGAAAATTTCCAATTGAGTTGGATTTCCAATTGAGACATTCTACGAAATGGATGCCATTTCCATTCTACACTTGGTGAATCTCACCTGGTGTCCTTTTTATTGCCTGCACCACTGCTTCACTTGCTACATAAAACCTCAGCTGCGGATGTTTCTGTGAGAGCCTTTAATAGCTCACGGGCATTAGGGATGTCACAGCCATTGGCCACCAGTTTGTCTGCTGTTCTTTTCAAGGTCCCACCAACATTGTCAGAGGCCCCTTGTCTTGGCTTGTTTTGAAAGAGTTCCAAGTGCTGCCTTTAACACTTCGCCTTGCAAGCCCTGCACTGAAAAGAAAGAAACTCCCTCTCTATTTCCAGTGTGTACTGGTCCTTCACTTAGAAAAATGTAGAACAGATACTTGTTGATATGTGACTTGTAGATCTTCCAACACAGGATTCAAGCACTCCCATACCGCTGGAGGACTTTTCCGCTTGGAAGGTGACACTGTGCTGAAGCAAATGGAATCTTTTTCACTATTTATGTACAAAACACTCTTGTGCAGAATAGCTTGTTAATATGAAGAGCCAAAACGGACAGCTTGAATCTCTGGACTGCATTACATTTCTAGTTTTCAGAGAAGTCAATGTGAATCACTGCCTTATCTTTTGACAGTTTTTTTTTTTTCAGCTCTCTGCAATAGAAGTAGGGTTGATTTATGTCGAGCACACACCTTCTGAATTTATGCAGAAGAATAAAGAAGTGTGGAATAAAGATTGTCCCACAATCTTGTGTCCTCCATTGTTTTCTTCACTCTGAGCTTGACAGAGCCTCGTATCTTTCCTTTCTTTCTCTGCTTTGGCCCACTGTGTGAATGCAAACCTTTGCCAAACCATCAAAACTACAGCACTGAACAGTCTTAGCTTTCATCCATGTACATTTTGCTGGAGGTGTTGCTGGTTGTCATTTCAACCAAACTCTAAAGATCTGAGGTACCAATGATCCTCAAATGATGCAACTTCTCACCAACAACTCTTCATGTATTTTCATGTAGTACAGACAGGCGCTGCGGTCAGAGAGTGTGGGATGTACAACCCAACGTGGCTGGAGCTTTACAGAAAAGGGAGAATGATATGCTATTTATGTTTTCAGCAAGAGATTTCTTTTGAAGATTGTTGTGTGTGTGTGTCCGTTCAAAACCTTTTCTCGTTATTCACTATTTTCCTGTTATCCAGCTTTCTTCAACTCAGGTGAAAAGGGTTTTGACTTTGAAATTGAAAACAGCATTAAATGTGTTTGTGAGATGTCTGGCGGTGCTACACAGGTTTTTCACTCTGAGCACTGCAGCACTTCTTTGAGAATCTGAGGGCATTCTCAGCAAATACTTGTAGCCTATACTTTTTCACACTCCTCCCCCGTTACCTCTGCGATTAGTTTTTTTCTTTTTCTTTTCTTGTTTTACAGTATTTTCTCTTTAAATCTTTAATCAAGACTTCAATGATAAAGCAGTGTTATTCTTATTGTTGAGCTTACCATGTAAAATACATTTCCTTTGAATGAGGAGTTTCATTCTTATTTAAGTGCTTATTTTTTCTTTATTTGTCAGCATGTTTCCTTTCCTTCTTTAGTGATTTCTTTAATTTTTCTATTTCTTTCTGCTTTGTGTATCTGTTCTATCTGGAAATGTGCTTTCCTTTTTCACATTGCTCAAAACAAAACAAAAAAACAAATTGGTAATTTAGGATGTACACCACAGGCAAAACAATTATCCATTAATGATAAGCTTGCTTCTTATTCTCTCCATCTGTTTTCAATACATGCTACTCTGACCTTGAAGAACCTGACAACTGCTCTGGATATGGAACTCTGAGCAAAGGTGACCAGACTGTGCTTCCTAGTGAGTGAGTGAGTGAGTGTAAAACATTAATGTTGTAATACACATACTTGAGCTTTCTTAGCAGACATTGTAACATTTTTAGGCTCAAATGCAGTCAGTTTTAACACTGAAACACAAAGCAGAACCGCCCTATCACAACCCTTTACTACCCCGGTACAGTAAAACCTGACGGGGTGGTATGTGATGTTGAAAATTTCATGCTAACATTATCATAGTGGTCAAGTTTATTTGTTCATTTTAACAGTAACGTTTATTTTAACAGTAAAGATTTCCCATATCTGTTTTGCATGACAGGGTGGTTGGACTGAGCTTGACCCATCTAACTGCTCCAAAGGCTAAAGTGAGGTCACTTCCACTGCGTGATGTCATTTAAAACGACAGTATATTAATTATAGACTAAATAAGTTAATATGATGTTGTGGTAAGTCAGAGGCAAGCAAAAATCATAACATTTCTACAAAAAATAATGTTTTTATTTAGAATACATATATATGTATATATATGTACACAGGAACACAGATATAATCCTGAATATAATAAAAGTTTGATAAATATATATATATATTTATTTGGTGATTTTTAGATGGAAATGTCATGTTGGTCAAAACAGACATGAAGAAATGGCCATGAACTATTAAAAAATAAAATGTTTCTCTTAAAGAATATTTTATCGTGCATGATGTTAACTTTGGAAACATGCACTAGAACATGTGCTTTATGCATCTCATCAAACCTTGCAGACGCGAATGGCACCAGTGTTTTATCACAGCCTATATGTTTTCAAATTGTGCCAGGATGTATCAAATAACACCAGACTGCTCTTAAACACAACAGTGGAGCAACTGCTGAAAACTACAGTTAGTTTAACCCTCCTCCATCCTCTCCATCCCCTCCATCCTCTCCATCTCCTCCATCCTCTCCATCCCCTCCTTCTGCTCATGCCAGTGCTTTCATTTACCCTTTTCATTTCCAGGATCATTTATATTTTCATGTATATTTTATGTATATTTTCTATGTCTATTAAAAATTTGACTGCCATTTCCCAAATTTGACTGTCCAAGTGACATCAATAAAAATGGGCATGGCGCTTCAGTTTGACCCAGTTTGCTTAGTTTCAGAAGAACACTGCACAGCAGTCAATCCGTTTCCGTGGAGACCGTGTGTAAGGTGTGTGTGTCTGTGTGTGTGTGTACGATTGTGTTCGCTCCAGTGCGACAGCTGCGGATGTAGAGAGCCCCTGCAGGCTCAACCCTGAGCCCCTGTCAGGCCTCTGGGCTCTGAGATCTACAGACAAACCCATTCTGGACCAACACAGAATTGCTGAGCACAAACATTATAGGTCTATTCTGTCCCCAAAAAATGTAGATTTAAAGTCTGTGTCCATATAACAAACTGGATCCAGAGGAATGATTCATATTATCTCTGCAGGGAATGAAACCAAACCCCAGTCAGCATGTTCATGCTTTGGTTGGGGGGACAGTGAAACCTATTGGTGTGCATATTTTTAGTCATATTAAGCCAGAATTATATTCAGGGTCTGAGAAGAGATGCAAGGAGATGTACATTTATCATCTTATCATCTGCCTTTCCACCACCTCTGGGTTAATGTGATGTCACTTAGGATATATGTTATCAATATTTTCAGTTTAACCATAACCAACTTGTAGATTTTCAGGACGTCTTCAGGTCAGACAACTGTCAGGGCCATAAAGACGAGGTGGTGCAGTAGAACGTTTTCTCTCTTCACTGGTAACTCAGTGGAGGGTTTGGTAAACCCTCATAAATGATTACAGCAGAGCTAATGATACTGGCTTAAATCGAATATGAAGAAAAGAAATAAAAATATATTTCATCAGATGTGTAGCACTTAATACTTAAACATGCTGTCTGGCCAAACATGCAACTTTGGAAAAGCTCTCAAACATGGATGCGACGCCGATCGCACATGCCACGAGCTGCTTCGGTTTGTGCGTGGAAAGACCAAAGGAACTAGCAGACGTATCCAACCAAGCAGATTTGATGCAGGCAAGTTCGATGCGTTATCTTATTGATATAGGTTTATTGACATGTCAATCGTTAAGCTGAAGATGGCTTTTTAATTCATATTTACAATTCCACTTTAAAATGTAGAAAAAGATGAGAATATCAAGATTTAACGTAGTGCATTTGTTAACTGTAGTACATGACCGATTGAATAGAAACATACTAGGAACAGCTGCAGGAGCAAATTAAAACATTCAATGGACATTTGCATGTACAATTTGATTCTGAATTTGACAAACATTTAAATTATTTAAGGATAAAATATACCCATAAAAATGTTGGGGCGTTGTCTTATTTCTAGATAATAAAACTATTTTGTTATTATATTCCCTTAAATTTCATTTTAACGTTCATATATTTAAATACGTTAAACAAAACTTAGCAAACAACTAGCACCTTAAGTGTTTTCGTCTTCTATCAGGTGGCATTGAAAATACGGGAAAAAATTACTTCTCGAAGATAAATGATATTTTACTTATGATTGGTCCATAGAATTAAAATGACGACTAAACAACCGTGAGCTGATGCTTAAGCAAGAATTCATCTTGCTGGCAGCAGAACAAGCCCTTAGAAAAAGTCTACTTAACATTCAAAAATTTTTACATGTATGTTTTACGTGTATGTTTTAGTTCACGTTGATCACAAGAAACACTCCATCATTAAAACTGGCATTGAATCAGTAATTAAATGGAAGCAACATGCTATGCCTCATGCAGTTCCTTTACGTTTGCGCGCCAGAACAATTTCAGGCTCTGTCATTTTTTTTGCATGAGCTGGGGAACAAAATATTTGCACTATATGAATCTCTCTCTTTTGTAATAGTTTGTATAAAATAGGCTATATGTTTTTAAAAAAGACAAACATAATATTTCCCAAAATATTTGAAACCTGGAATTATAGCTGAAAACAGCCTATCTTAGAGAGGTTTAAAGAACTTCACAAGAATTACACAGATAGGAAGTGCCTCTATGGTATAGGCATTATAATTACACACATTATACATGTATTGTACAATATAAGGCCCAGAGTAGGTCATCTTGTGAATGGTTCTAGGAGGGGGCGGTGGTATTTAGAGTAAGTGTGGGAGGAAGTAATAGTGTTTATTGTATATGTGGAGGTGATGGTGGTGCATGCAGGTGGATGTAATGGTGTTTATTGTATATGTGGGGGTGATGGTGGTGCATGCAGGTGGATGTAATGGTGTTTATTGTATATGTGCAGGTGATGGTGGTGCATGCAGGTATATGTAATGGTGTTTGTTGTATATGTGCAGGTGATGGTGGTGCATGCAGGTATATGTAATGGTGTTTGTTGTATATGTGCAGGTGATGGTGGT
>JAOYMR010000001.1:14559748-14583136 GCA_025802075.1 Tenebrosternarchus preto | reverse complement strand
TCACGAAACTCAGAAAACCTAAAAGGAGTTTCCTGTGTAAGGTTAATCTAGTGGAGTAACATTACCACACTGCTACATATGTATATCCTCCACAGTTGCTGTTGATCTGAACAAACAAATCATTCTAACAAAATAAAATGGTGTATGTTGAGCAGAATGTTTGATTAGTTTATTCACTAATAAGAAAAGAGCAGAGGCGAATTAAGCATTGTATTGTTAATTTCTTCCTTTTGCTGAGGAACATGTACGATTTCTGTCAGCGTTTTGGAGTGAACATGCTATGACTTTAGCAGTTTTTATAAGATCTTCCCATGGAAACACCAATACTGCTCTGAGCAGTTCTGAATTCCTCACTCCACCAACCTGCTGGACACTGTTGTCTGTGATTTGTTTATTATTTATTATTTTACCTGGAGCATTTCTACTAAATAGGGAAGATGAAGTAACATTGGCAACAGCACACATTCATGTCAAAAATGTTTAACAGTACAGGACACAGAATCACGTTAATGAAGTGCTGATCTTTCAGTGGGAACAGTCAGCCAAAGGCTACAGCACATGTGGCTTAAACACCTGAACTGGTCTAGTGGTGGTGGGTGGGCTCTTCGCCATTGGCCGTTACTGTGATTTTTAGCTTGCAGTAGGTGTTACTGTATTTTTTAGACTGGCTTTTAGATGTGCTGGTACAAATGTTGACCTAAAGACAATTGCTGTTATTCTAGGTTTCGTTTGCAAAAAAATAAATAAAATAAAATCAAAGTTTGACAGCTCTGATGATGACAGTAGTTGCTCTGTGATGAGTGGGGGCCTAATCAGAGAGACACTTGCATCACTATGATTAACTGCAAATCTCCCTAAGACCATCAAATGAAACACTCCCTGAAATCGCACCAGCCTACTTTAGTAACTGTTCTCATTAATGCATGCGCAGGTGACAGATCTTTTTAGCTTTCATTGGCAAAAAGGTACATTTCAGTTTTTGTTGAGTTATTTTTATTTAAATGTTTAATTGTAAACAATAATATTGCTGAAAGCAGTGGGGGGGTACACAGCAGGGTTTTATGCAGGTTTAAACCTAAAGCTAGACCAGATTAGACTGGATGGTCCACTCCTGCCTTACCGTCTGGATCTGATCCCTTTAAACCATCCACATGCTGCCTTGTAAATCAATCCAAATACTGGAGTTAGAGGAGTTAAAGATCTTGAAATAGTGTTTTAGTGAGCGAATGTAATAACCAGTTTCAGGGTTCCTAATCTTGCTGGTGTGTGCAGGTCACGTTGTGTTTTTTATGTTGCATGTCCTGGATGTGAGTACGTATTCCTCTAGGTCTGATTCCTCAGATCCAGGCAGTGAGATCCAGGCTTGCATGGCTTCCTGGTTCATCACTGGATGAAGTTTATGAAAGTTTTTTACTGTTCCTTGTAAAATGCTGCTGATGTAAACTTCCAGTTTTGGATCATTTTTGTTCCTTCTACCCCAAAGAGATATTCCAGTCCTTTGGAGGTATTCCAGCCCAAATGAGATATTCCAGTTCTGTGAAAGTAATTCAACCTCCCTGAGATATTCTATTCCAATTGCACATTAATCACCATCTCAGTATCCATATCAATATGCCATGCAGAGTTAGCTAATCAGCTGTCCTCTGTGGGCAAGTTGTTATAAATTAGTGTCCAGCATAATCAATTCAACACCTCAATAAACAAATTGTGCAAAAAAGGTGCAAAGAAATGTAATGGTACGATTATATGTGATTTCAAGTTTGGTTTATTTTAAGCCATGTCTTAAATTTATGTTTAAAAGTTTGACAAATAACATGCTCTTAATTCAGTAGGTCAGCTATTACGGTAACGCATGGCTCTCACTGAAAAGACTGTTTGGCCAAACTTGCTAAGTGTATATTGTACATCACAATTACGCTTGGACAGTTGTTCTCGGGTAGTTGTTCATGGGTAGTTGTTCTTGGGCAGTTGTTCTTGGGCAGTTGTTCATGGGTAGTTGTTCTTGGGCAGTTGTTCATGGGTAGTTGTCCGTTACTCTATTGCACTATTGCTACTTTGCTGCCCATTTCTTGAGCACCTTGGAGATTACAGGTAAAATACTGAGTGTGTAGTCTACCACAGCTATTTGATCAGCAGACTTGAAATTGGGTGTTGTGGCAGATTGCTTCCAAGTACTTGAATCCAAGAAAAATTCAAGTACAACAGAATTAAGATATCGTTATATGAAGTTTAAAATATGGTGTCCAAACCATGGGCAGCCTTTGCTTTTGAGTTTCTTAAAGAGCTCATAATGTTTAAAACTGCTGATTAAGATGTTTCATCTTTTTAAAAAAGTGGTTAGGCATCATTAATGAAAGTGTATTTTGGGAATATTATTGTTCTAGAGGCGAAACGCTGAGCTAACTACTGAATTTATAAAAAAATAAATGATCATAAATACTTGCTTGCTATCATATAATGATACTGAATTAAGATCCACTTTGAGTTTCTTTGTTATTTGAACATTATTTCTTCCACTTGTTTTTTTTCCCCTTTTCCACTTGCATCGTCATTTACTCTTATTACATTCCTTACTACTTTATTTCAAAGTGGTTTAAAGATACACCTGTCATTACTATGATCTGATTTAAATGCCCTTTCATTTATTGTCAAAAGTCATAATTAAGCCTTGGAAAGGTGTTCTTTTGCTTAGGATTGTGTTGTACCTTCCTACTGAAGGGATGTATTACTTTATTAACAGTTGAGAACAGCTGTTCTCAGTGTCTTTACTGGACAGAACACCAATCAGTTTATTTTAGTGCAGTTTAAAAAATACATAGATATTTAACAAGTTATGGAAATGTTATTTTCTCAGGACAATTTGTATCTGGGAGGAACTTCTTGCTTTAGTTTAAACTGTTCTGTTATCTCCTTCAGGTTTTTTTTCTATCTAATTTATTATACCAAATTATGTTAAAATCACCTATATGTATTAGTTCATTTGTACCATAACATTCTTTAAGAATTCTATACAGGTTTTCAGAAAGAAACTGTTGCATAATGGTTGTAAATATAAACAGTGTGACTAGAGCGGCCCAGAAGAGGCGAGAAACAAGACTTAAAGATGAGAGTCTTTATTCTCCATCGTCTTGGATGACAAACACAAAACAGCTATAAAAAGCAGAGCAAAACACAAAAACAGCTGTAGACCACTGACATGGCTGTAGCACGCTCTGAACAGTCCTTTGGAGGAAGGCAGTGATGACAGTACACAGCACTGCTAGTAACTCCCTATGGGCTTATACTGTGGGGAGAAACAATTAGCAGGAGCAAGAGCAGGGAATTAACTAATAACACAGTGATTGTGTGTGTGTGTGTGTGAGGGTGTGTGTGTGTGTGAGGGTGTGTGTGTGTGTGTGTGTGTGAGAGTGTGGGCGTGGTGGCCTGGCGCCCTCTGACAAACAGATAACAATAAAAGACATTTCTGGAGGCAGTGGAACATTCACTACAGTACATTCACTACAGTACATTCCAGGTATGTCATGCAGCTATTTGATCAGACTGCATTTTCTCCCCCTTCACCCTCATTGCCAAAATCCTTCTCATACACCTTAAATCCAGAAACTTTAGCAGCCATGGGGGGGAAATATATTTAACGGTTTCCAAAATATCTCGACAAACAGTCAGTAGATGCTCCAGTTGACTGTGCTTGGAGACAATACTACGAAAATTTAGATGTCCACACTCTGGATCATCTCTGGACACGACTCCTCTGCATGCTGCCCGGGAAGGTACTTCACTCACAGCCGACAGAGTTCGAATGGAAGCTGTTCAAACTGTGGAAGCTCGACTCTCCCGCAGAAGAGGATTAGCGTCAGAGCGGTATCACTCCGTAATGCCAACATGGATGGTTCGGCCTGAGAACTTCCATCTGCCACCGTCTCTTCCGAGATTGCCAGCGTCTTTCGCAACCTGCTGTCCAGCTGTCAGTATGAGGCAGGAGCGGAGCGGGATTCAATCGCTCCCGGGGAAGATGCCAGCGATCGAGTGAAGCCCAGGGTTTTGCTGGATATCACCAGCCAACAAAAGGATGGTCATCAGATAAAAGATCCCGTGGTATGGCCAACTTGGTTTCACCCTCCTCTTGAAACGTGACTGGTTTATTAGTAGTGTAGCTTGGCCATTATATAAAAGAACAGCACAGGCTGCATGCTGACTTCATGTATTACAAGTAACAGTACTGAAGATCTCGATCGTGATTTGACTTGTAAGCCTATAGCAGCAGCACAAGCATAATACAAGTATTACAAATATTTAACTTGGACAAATTTAGGAAGTGATGGAATTTATATGGAATTCATATTTCTGTTGAGTGTTGTCCTGCCCCAGTATCAACGTCAAGTCACGTCAAAGTCAAAATTTCACTGTGATTACTTTATCCTCTTAAACTTTGAAGTCAGTTAACTGGAGGTCTGTAACCTATATTTGTCATGTAGATCTTTTCTTTCTTCCTTCATTAGTGCCCTGGATTGACCAAAAAGCAGGTTTTAGCTGTAGTCTTTTGATATATACATACACATGCATGTATGATGGTTATGAAGATATACTGCCCTACTGCTCCCTGCTAACTACACTCTGCTATAACATTTCCTTTTACAGGGCTTCCTGCTGTTCTACACTCTTCATCTCTGATTTCCAGCACTGAGAAACAGACCAGTGCATGTAGTATTTATGTTTAACCAGTTGAGCACAAGGTCCCTTTGTTCATTTCTGTCTCACTCTCTCCCGTTCTCAGGTTTGTGCTCTTCGTCTTGCTTTTTGTGTTCTTCACCTTCATTCCCTCACCCTCCTACTCCTCCTCCTCTCTTTCTTTCTCTCCTCTTTCACTTCTCCTGTTCATCTTTCTATTTTCTTTTCTGTTTTGCTATGCAACACAGTATTTTGCTTTCTGCTTGCATGCTACAAACCTTCTCTCTCCCTCCCCCCCCCTCTCTCTTTCTCTCCCTCTTTTCTCCAGTATCCAAGCTGAAGGGCTTGTATCTATTTCTCTGTCTTTTTCTTTTTACACCATTTTTCATTCACACTGTGGATTCTTCTGCCACTACTCTCAGGGGGACTGCCCCCCCTCCTCTCTTTCTCTCTCTCTCTCTCTCTCTCTCTCTCTCTGTCTCTCTCTACTCGCTCTGTTCATCTGAGGTCTAACGGAATCCATTTACAGCCTGGGTTCCACACGCCGGAGTCCTGTTTGGGTTCCAGGTTTTTTATTTTAAACAAAACAGAACCATGTTCTATTTTCAGCTGGTGATCATGGCTGGCACCGTGCTCCTGGCGTACTACTTCGAGTATACGGATACGTTCCCGGTGCACATCCAGGGCTTCTTCTGTTTCGATAAAGCTTTCTCGAAGCCGTACCCAGGACCCGAGGATGGCAGCAGAGCCCCACCAGTGGTGGTCTACTCGTTGGTCACTGCTATTCCCACAGTCATGGTGAGATTCTTCCATTCATGCGCTCTACACGTGTGTGTGTGTGTGTGTGTGTGTGTGTGCGTGTGTGTGTGTGTGTGTGAGCACGTGTGTTTGTATTTTTTCACCTATGCTTTTGTGCCTATTTGCTTTTCCTGAGTTACTGCTGAGAGCACACATGGTTACAAAAATGTCCCCACCCACATCTCCAGAGATGCTTCAGGTTTCACTGGTGCACTTGGAGCGTTACTGTGGAGATTATCCCCTTTGGTTATGTGTGACAGGATTAATTAAGAGAAAACAGTCTGTGTGTGTGCAGCTAATACAGCTTAACACTGTGGTTACTAGTCATTTTCTGATGAGTTAGTGTTGATCTAGTTGATTATCAGTGTAAGTCTAAGAGCTCTGTGCATGGCAGTGTTTAGTGTATAGTACTGTTGATGAGCCAAACCTTGTGTTAAAAGCTTCCCCAAAGGAGCCAGTAACCCTTTGCAGAGCAGGTGGTAGAGAGAGCGCATTTCAAATGGAACTTTATTTCCTTCTAAATAATCACATAAGGAATGATTTCAAATATGGTAGACTAGAGAGCACTCGGGTGTGTTTCCTCCCATTTATGGTGCCAGGAGCCATTCAGACTGCACTCACCTCTGTCACATTTGATCCAGATGTCAGTCTGTAACTCATGAAAGGTGGAGTTAAGGCTGGGGTCATTCACTGTAATGCTCGCTACAGTAAAGTAGAAGCTTGGAATTGGAAAATAATTATGTATATTGGTGCTGCTTTTCTGTAATGGTGTTTTACCTTTACAATTAAAACAACACACACACTCTCTGTTACTCTCTCTGTAGGAGCTATGGAGAGAACAGCATGCACGTTAGGGTTGCCAGCGTAAGAAGTGTGTGTGTGTGTGTGTGTGTGTGTGTTCTCATGTTGGGTTCTCCCCGTGGGTGTGTGTGTTCATGAGAGTGTCTGTGTGCATGAGTTCAGTGTGCCAAGGTGTCTGAACCCAGAAACTAACTACTGAAATACTTAAAACCATACTTAAAACTCACAGGACCAGGACTCTCAAAACACACTGCTCAGTATCAGCCATTTTAAATACAACAGTTAACACCAGGAATAAATACTGGTTCTCCTGAACTACAGAACTGAAAAACATGCGGCAGTAGCTCTAAGGTTCTGAACTCTGCGACTCACGGGCCACGCGCCGTCCATGTGAACACACCATGTCATCCTCAATCTATGCATGCTTGTGTGTGTGTGTGTGTGTGCGCGCACACGTGTGTGTGTGTGTGTGTGTGAGTGAGTGCGCAAGAGACAGTAGGATAAGTTCATCCAGTTTACATATATCATGCCTCTGAGAGAGTCTGTCAGAGTGACAGGGAAAAAGGGAAGAGAGAGAGAGAGAGCTACTTAATTAGCTCATATCGATGCTCAATGAGACCTTCACACACCCTCTACGCTCTTCACATGCTTTATAAGTTCTTGAGTACCCAGACTGTGTTTAGTCTCTCCCTCTCTTTCTGTCTCTCTTCGTCTTCAGTACTCTCTGTCTCTTTCCTGCTCTCAAGCCAAAGGTCAAGCTTACTAAGTCTGAAGTAATTTGTTCCCTAAAAAACAGAATGTTTGTGTGTGTGTGTGTGTGAGAGAGAGAGAGAGAGAGAAAAAGAGAGAGAAAGAGGAAGATGAAGTGGAAGGTACAGAATGCTCTTCGCTTGCGGGGGGAGGGTCGCAAATGCCAACCTAATTTCCCTCTGCAGAGCTCATAGCTCATAATCCAAACTGGAAATGGGAGAGAGAAAGACAGAGAGAGAGAGAGAGACAGATCACGGGTGGAAACCAACAGCATCACCCCATTATCCACCTCTTGGCAGTGGAACGGAACTCTAGAGAGGTGTTATCAAAGACAGGATCATCATGTTAGTACTGATGGAAAAACAACCCCTACTTTTTCACTAAAGTGGAGGAGTAGGTGCTCGAGGGTGGGGATGGAGGGTGGAGATGCAGTGTGTGTGGTGGAGTGCCAGTTGAGTAGAATCAACTCTGTGTAGCCTAGGTGCCGAATGGATACCATGGTAACACTGTAGCAGGAACACGTGCCGCACGGCTCAGCTCAGCACCCCTGGGCCCGCAACTGACAAAAACAACACCAAACAAACACTAAAAGTGTGTGTATATGCACACGCGTGTGTGTAAAAGCTCTCTTGAAATGCCTCTTGAATATATGTATGAGTGTTTGTTTGTGTGTGCTTATGTTTCCATCTGAGATAGACTGGGTGTCCTTGTGCATGCAAATATGCTTGTGTGTGCATGTGTTTAAGTTGGTGTGTGTGTGTGTGTGTGTGTGTGTGTGTGTGTGTGTGTGTGTGTGTGTGTGTGAGAGTCTTAGGGCTTTAGCATCTCTGCTCTGACCTTTTGATCAAGGGCCACTCTTGGCCTCTGTGAGAGAGATGGCCTGGTCTTCAAAGACACGCGTACCATGTGATCACCTTTGAACGGGAAAATCCTGTTCCCCCTCCTCTGCCTTCCTTCTCCACCAGTGCACTGAAAGAACTGGTTCCTTATTAAACACCAGAGTACTTGAGCTGTGACATATCAGTTATGGCTGGTAGAAGTCCTGTAACACGTGCACCAAGCCCCTCCTTAAAAAAACTTTTTCAAAGCACCTTTCACATACCCAAGTTATGCGAATTACTAACATCTCATTTCCCTCACTAGTCTACCTGCATGTGTTTCCTGTCTGTTTCCTAGTCTGTTTCCTGGTAAGACACACCGATTAAAACTGTGTATTTATTTCGGCCGTAATAAGATTAGTCCACCTGAATTAGACACATAACATCTGGGACTTTTTCCCTTACGTGGTAATATGTGTACATGTTATGGCTAATGTAATCATATTAAGCCACTGTAAGTGTGATGTATGTTTTAAGATATACCCGTTAGACTAGAATAACTGGTGAAGATCATAATGAGGTTGCCGAGATTGCAGAACAGCAAACGGTGATGGCTAAATTATTCAGGGGGTTTTGTTTTTGTGCTCATATCAATTCCAGCTAGATGTACCCAACACGGCGAGTGTGTATGTGTGTACTCGTGCGTTCCTTGAGAGTGGCAGTTATGAGGTGTGTTAAAAGCAGAGAGCGTTAGGCAGACAGCATTAGGGTGAATAAAAATATGTCAAGGTTTTCTGTTGAATTATTCATATCTCTCTCTCTCTCTCTCTCTCTCTCTCTCTCACTTCTTCTCTCTTTGTCATCAGAAGAGTCCTCCAGCTCTGAGCTTTGTCAGACTGGGGTCTAATCACAGAGCGCCTCTGTGTGTTTGAAAGGCCTTGGGAAATTCAGCCTGTTTTCTCCCACATTGATCAGCATTTACAGCTGTCCAGAAGCAGAGGAGATTATGTAATTGGGGTAATGTTTATGCAGTGTAGAAAGTACATGTTCTGTTTACAGTAAAGGATGAAATTAGTTTCTCTTTCTGGAGTGTTTTTTTAAAGTATTAAGTAAAATGCACAAGATTCTTATAAAGAATTTATGGTTTGTGCTCTGCTTACAGACAACAGTTAATAATGATATTAATTTATTCCATATTAGTGTCATATACTGAAGCCCAATTTTATTCAGTCAGTGTTTGTGTACTGTATGTGTTCTGTTAGTAATGTATTCCTGCATTATTGAACAGCTTGTTTGTGTGTATGTGAATGGACAGACCTCCTATTTTGGACTGCAGCTCTAGATTTTTCAGTGTACCAGTCCATTACTTTACAGGACATGAATAAAGACATGCACAAAACTGCACATTTGTATATTTTTTTGTGCCGCTGTTTATGTGCACTGTCTGACCACTTTAGAGGCTGGTTGTCATGTTCTAAGTCAATTGAGGTTCACAGGTTTTACTGACTGTCATGTCCTAACCCAGCTAAAGTGCGGTATTTCTGTTGGCTCACCTGTTCTAACCTAACTAAGGACCAGAGTTTCTATTGGCTGTGCAATCTAAGTCCTGCCCTCTGTCCTGCCTCATGCAGATCCTGATTGGTGAGTTGACCTCGTTCTTCTCAAAGCCTGAAGCCCTGCAGGAGCGGACCATCATCACTGCGGACTGCTGCTACTTCAACCCCCTGCTGCGCCGCATCATCCGCTTTCTGGGTGAGAAAGCCACGCCCCCTCCGAACCCCTCCCCCTTCTCCACCCCCATCTCCGAACTGTCCTAATTAATGCAGCAGCGCAACAAATGGAGTCCAGATGGAACCATAGGCCTGAATTTATGAGGCATCACAGAGCATCCTAGAGCATCCACAGTATGGACTGAAGATCAGCCATTTGTATACATCATAAATAATCTTCAAATTCAAATTTAGTTTTTAACAACAGGCATCACTAAGAAGTAGCTAAACAGAAAGTCACGTCAGAACTCTAATGAGCATGTCGAGGGAGACGGTGTCATAAAAGACCCTCTCAAACACCCTGAAGAAAGCACAAGAGGAAGGCTCAAAGGAGAACTCCTCTTCCCATGTGTAGTACATTTTGATCTGAAGATGACATTGACACTCAGAGCCCTTAGTGCTGCAGAAACAGAGTGTCTGGGTGACATCCCTGCTCTGACACACCTGGTGGAGCTGACATACCATTACTCGAGGCAAAACGCAGACATGTGCAGACTCTTGTGGCTGGAAGATGCTGAAGATCATGAGAGGCAAGAACAAACTCAACAACTGCATTTCTGCCCCAATAACTGATGCCAGTAATGAGAAAGGCGCTGCTTATGTTGTTCCTGACCAGAACCTGATAAAACCATAAAGTCATAAATGATCAATAATAATCATCATACAAGACACCAAGCCACATGCTCTATTGCATAAGACTAATTTGGCAACTTTACTCAACTTTTCTTCTAGGTGGAATTTCCTTCGAGGTCTTTGTGTTCGTAGTGCCGTGTAACGCCTCTCTCCCATCATATCTGCAGGGGTGTACTCCTTTGGTCTCTTTACCACTACCATCTTCGCCAACGCGGGTCAAGTGGTGACAGGAAACCAGTCGCCCCACTTCCTGACAGCGTGTCGTCCAAACTACACAGCGTTGGGGTGCCATTCGCCAGTGCAGTACATCTCAGAGCGGCGGGCGTGCACAGGAAATCCCTACCTCATCGCCTCAGCACGCAAATCCTTCCCCTCAAAAGACACCGCCCTCAGCACCTACTGCGCCATCTACACAGTGGTGGGAGAACACAGCAGGAACAGCTCTTCTAACTCTCACCATGACATCACAAACCCTTCACCATTACACTGTATTCACCTCATTATGCCACAGTCCCCACACTATTACAATATAAATTCCTCATTACACCACAAACCCTTAGATCACAAACCCCTCATCATAACCCTATAAACACTGCATTACACCACAAACTCTTCACCATGATATCACAAACCCCTCATCATAACACTATGAACACCACATTACACCACAAACCCCTCACTGTTACACCATGACATCACAGACTTCACCAACACACTCCTCTCATCATTACACTCTGTTTATAGGTTATAGGGATAGGCATGGTTCTATAGATTAACCCAGTGAACACATTGGTGCATTGGTCAGTATGATGGCGATGGGTAATGTATGTTTACTGGGGCCATAGCTGTTATATGTGACCCATTGGTGCAAGTTGAAAGGTTAAAGTGGTTGGCTGTAGAACAGCAAAGCTTAAGTTCACCGCCGTCACACACGTCTGTTTTATACCTTCTGGGAGTGTCGTGTGTGTGTGTGTGTCTGTGTGTGTGCTGCATGGTTTTAACGTGTATCTGTACATCCTACAGATGTACATTACCATGGCATGGAGGACTAAAGGCACCCGTTTGACCAAGCCTACATTATGCCTCACTCTGGTCTCATTGGCTGCGTTGGTGGGCGTGGTCCGTGTAGCAGAGTATCGGAACCACTGGTCTGATGTACTTGCTGGATATGCCACTGGGGGCGCCATTGCTGCCTTTCTGGTAAGGAACAGCCAGTGAGGTGGGTGTTTTTCCTGAGATTATCAATGTTAAACTTAGCTAAGCCTGTATTGTTATGGAATATGTTTACATAGACACAGAAGGATGGTTGTAAATTTCACTGTTAATAACCATTCTCTGGTGAAAAGCTGGCACCTTTACATCAGTACATTACCAGGACAGAGACTTCTGTACATGCTTTAAACTGGGCTATCCAAATCAATTCAGGAGTTATACAGTGCTGGTCTTCCACTCCCATCATGTTTTAATCAGTGTTGCAGGATTTTATCACCTCTGCCATCACGGCTGTTTTAACGCATTGCCAATTTTATTGGCTGCTAGGTTTTTTTTTCCTCAGTGCCCATGTTTACTAAGAAGTCTGTATTTTACCAGAGCCTGTGTTTCTCTACGGTGCTCTCGCTGTGGCCCCTCCACTTCCAGAGCGAGGTCCTAGAGCAGTCCTAGAGCAGAACTTGTTAACTGGGGCTCCAGTGCCTCTAGTTGGTTTTTTTGGGTTGGTTTGTTTGCTTGTTTGTTTGTTTTGAACCACCCCTTTAAAGAACCTTTCTTGGCAAATGGGTTGTGGTTAATGGTGTAAGAGTTGCCACTCCGCGGGGTTCGAGCCGCTGTCGCTAGGCCCGCGTCTCAGCATACCTGTCCAACAGCTTCCTGTGGAACTCGGCCCTGGCTGCGGCCTCTCCTTGCAGGTGTCGTGTGTGATTAACAACTTCCAGCAGACCGAGGCCCCTCCCCCGGCCACCGCGCGACCTCCACGGCCTGAACCTCCTCTCAGCGTGCCAGTGGTGGCCGCGCCCAGCGTGGAAAGTCCACTCGAAAAGTTAAGTGGCCCTCAGGTAAGGGGTGAGCACAGAGGGCAGTAGAAGTGAAGATAGAGGGGAGTAGGGGTGATGGGCATGGGAGTAGTGGGAGTAGGGTTTGGGGTTCAGTAATAGAGAGGTAGAGGTGGATGTACAGGACTAATGGGGCATGGAGGGAAGAGTGGAGATGGTGGAGGGTGGGGCTCGTGGTAGCTATAGTAGAGCTATAGCTATAGGCATAAGAATTTACATCACTATGCTGTTTGGAGGCCTTCTTCTACTTCGAAGATTCATAGACACTTATTTTTTGCTTTCTCTCTCTCTCTCTCTCTCTCTCTCTCTCTATCTATCTATCTATCTATCTATCTATCTATCTATCTGTGCCTCCTTCTGTCTTTCTCCCTTTATCCCTTTGTCTTACCTCTGCAGGTTCCAGGTACACTGTACACAGGCGTCACATGACGATCAGCCATACCTCTTCCCCGCCCCTCCCGATGTGCTCATCCACTCACGTCGCTCCATTTCCAGCGCAGTCTAGACCTGCCCTCTCAGTGCTCCACCCACCCCCGCCCCCGCCTCATCAGAGCTTATTCCACACAGGTGTAGACATGGTTCCTTACTGCTGTCCCCTACTGCACTACACAGACATCTCACTCTCTACTCATCTACAGAGCAGTGACAGAAGTATTGTTCACCGTTTCTTTTATACCAGCTAACAGTTTTGCACCAGTCCTGTTCATAAAACATGTATTCCCTCATGATGTTTCGTCTTGTGGGTATATATTTTCAAACACATAGCGGCCATGTACTTATACGTCACCAAAAACTCAAATGAAAATAACTATTGCCCTTGAAAGTAACTGAAGTGGAAACCACCTTAGTGAATACACAGATAGGGCTGAGGGAAAAAAACACAACCGTACTAACTGCACACCAGCAGCTCTACACCATGACTACTGAAACAAAACCTCAAAACTGTTCATGAATGAAATATTTTTTTAAATAAAACTAGACAGGTTTGAGCTGCCTCATAAGTAATGATACCCGTATTTCTATAAACCTGCAGTACAGAGGGTGGTGGGGTTAAAGCTTTAAGGGCTCCATCACCTCCAACACACAGTGATTCTAAAAACACACACTCTATACTGCATATAGAGTTCCAAACACACACATACATGTACACAGTACTGCACATAAGAATTCCAGTACCACACACACACACTACTGCACAGAGACATTCCAAAACCATGTACAATACCACACGTATGGATTCCAAATCCACAATGTTAAACATGGGGTTTTCCAAAACGACACGTAATACCTCACACAGAGACCCTAAACCTAACCCGCAATACCGCACACCACCTCCAAAACCACAACCACACAAGAATTCAAAGCCCAATACCGCACTCAGCGACTCAAGACTGACACATGATACCACATCCACACACAATTTCGGTTCCAAATTTGATTCATGGATCCAAAATGTAGATGTGAAACAGAAATCCACACACAATTTCAGATCCACACTCCATATTGCCCAAGTGATTTCACCTCCATACACAGCACCACCCACAGTGATTTCAGATCTACATACAAAACCACCACAATCATTTGATACACAGTGACTCCAGATCCAAACTCAGTTCCACCCACAGTGACTCCAGATCCAAACTCAGTTCCACCCACAGTGACTCCAGATCCACACTCAGTTCCACCCACAGTTACTCCAGATCCACACTCAGTTCCACCCACAGTGACTCCAGATCCACAGCTACACTGTCTACATACAGTAGTGAACCTTCAGTTAAATCCAACATCTGATTTTCACTCAGGATATCATAAGCAGCAAAATGCTTAAATTCCGACACTTATGTAGGATGCAAATCACACATAATCCTAGGTGAAATCACACATAATCCTAGGTGAAAGCGACAAGACAATTTACTATAGATAAAGATGCAGATAGTTGTATTTTTGTAGTTGCACATTTTGAGGAGTGAAAATGCTAAAATATTCTATATAGACTATAGAAGTAATATAAAGTATTAATAGAAAAATGTGTATAGGATGTAGCAAGAGTTGTACATCTTTAATTTTCTTTTTAGATAATACTTAGTCATTTAATTTTTAGACTTATCCATTTCTCAATTTAAGCATATTCTTAAGATTAAGCATCAGTTTGCATCAAACACAAAAAAGCCATAATCTAGGTTAAGAGGGGTGGTGTTCTGGCCACATGGTTGCGCATGTGAGTGTCATGGCCTATGAAAAAGGAACTCGGGCAGCTCTTGTGCGGTAATATCATGTTTGCTTGTTTGTTTGCTTGCTTGTTTTTCTTTCTCCCAGACTACACCCAGCCACTCAGGATCAAGTCACTGTCCATTGGTAGGACAGTGATGGTCCTCTCTCTCTCTTTCTCTTTTTTCTTTACTGAATAGCTGTTACAGCCATGATTTATGTGTAAAATACTGTAAATAGCCTTTTTCACAGAGTTGCTATTTTATAATTATATTGAAAATGTGAATATTTAGTTGTTGTCTCTTAAATCTTAGAAACAACTGTTGTAATTTATACATATTTTACCTAAAGGTCATTCCTCAGTTCAGTTTGTCTGTAAAACATGTATGTCTGTCCACTGAAAGAAACATTTAGGTAAACAGAAATAGAGATGATTTGTTAGAATGAGAGATGATGTTGATGAACACTGAAAGAAGATGCAGAATAGGATGAGAAGCATCTACAGTGTGTGACTATGGCTCTGTGTATTTTAATGAACTTTGGGAATAAGAGGAGGCTGATCATGTATTTCACCAGTTTCACTTTCTGTTAAATATGCGTCAGTCTTAATGAGAACACCTTTGTTCACATGTCAGTGGTACAGGGCAGATAATCAGTTTGTTGACATTTGCTAACATTGTTCTTAGCATTTTTCTACATAAAACGTTTATTAAACAAAAAGAAGGGAGTGTGTCAACATGGTGCTTAAGTGTAACAGTTTTCATGTTTTAATGTAGCTACTTTACGTTTTGTAACTGTCGGATATGAAAATAAAATCTTAAAAGTGTATTTTTTAGATCAGAAAGTTTGTAACGCTTGTTACCCTTGGTGAAGAGTAACAATGATCCTAGACTGGCCTCTAGTGGTAGAAAGTGTTCACTGTTAATAACCTTGCAGGTACAATTTTGCTACCACGAAAACGATAAAATCTTGATGTTAAATTTACTCCTGTACTTTTTTCGCCCAAAAGACACATGGTAGATGAGAACATGGAACCAACCAGAACTTCAACCGTGGTTAGATCTTTTTATTTATTTCAAAGAACAAAATGGATACATATTTGAACGGTGGAAAAGTCCAGTTCAGATTCCCATAGAGTCGCTCTTGAAAATGTTCAATCAAACTAAACTAGCTAGCACGCCATGTGCTGAGATAACTTTCGCTGGGCAGCTAAATCTGTTCCGAGAGCTGCATGTACAGACATGTCCGGCAGAGCCCCCCTGCGGTCCGGATCTAAACGCTTACTCCCCTAACCTCGCTGCTCCCTCGCTTATATATTATATAAAGACATAAAACAAGACAATACACGGCTGAACACTGAGATGTCACAAAAACTCTCTGGTGCTCCCGTCAGACCTCCAGACAAGAACCATAGCTGTAGAAATTAGCCAAATCTATCACAGAACGTCTTGACTCAAATAGTTTTCTGTCAGAAAAAATTAACAACCAGACTCCATGTCAGTGGGCTTCTCAGTTTGGGTTTTCACTCACAGTAAATGAATGCTCCACTTTGATGCTCAACTACTCTGAACCAGCCTGTGATGCTTTCAATATGTAGAGAGATGTTACACCACTTCCTGTACATAGAGTTACCCTCTGGTAGCAGGACGTTTTTCCATGTTGTGTTGGTGGGGGGTGTCGAGCTCCAGTAAGGAGGAGAGTTAGGCAACAGCTACCACAGAAACACTATGAAGACGCAACACAAGAACTCAGACGGAAGGTCTGCTCAGTTGAGCTGTGGAGACCTGACCCTCTTCTCTCTGACGTTTGGCTCATCCTTTTAATCAGGCATGTAGTCAAGCAGTGACAAGCCTGCCTGTGGCATTTTATCTAACTTATCTCTGATTCCAGAGAGAGAGAGAGAGAGCACATTGGGGTATGTGTGGGCTGCTTGCTGTGTAAAGAAATCTAACACTCTCAGACAATGGGTCACGCCTCTTTCTCGCTGGCTGTGTTCATCTCATGCTTTTACCTTATAAGGCAGGCTGGTCCCACCTGGCTGCAGGTGAGTGTCTGGCAGATCTCTCCTCTAGCCTACAGCACTGACACCCCCCACCACCACCACCAAGTTCAGGCACTCCACTCGACCTGTTCCTTCCTTTGAACTCTGGGAAACCAGAGCCACAGATGACAGGACTTTCAGCAGGAAGGGGCCTAAATGTAATGGACCAACAGGGTTGGTCCTTCCTTCCTCACCAACTCATACCAGAGACCCTTGACGCACTTTGATGTGTAGAGGTTATGGCAGGGGCCAGAGGTCAGATGGCCAGTGTCCTCATATACTCTTGAGACCCAGAAAAAATGTTTGAAAGTTTTTGAAAAATCTTCTGTGTTCACTGTCCCGACGCCCCCCCCCCAAAAAAAAGGACAACAATGAATCACCAGGTCTATGAAAATAAATATGAAAGCATTTGAATTAAGATAAAAACACTACCACTACTTCCTACAAAAACAGGTTTACATACTTATCAGTATCTACTATTTATAAATAGCAAAGAGGTTAAACCAGATTTATGATGGATTTATGTGTTTACCCTAGGAATAAGAGTACACTGTACTTACAGTACTGAGTGCTGAATAATGGTTCAGGTCTGGTGTTCCCCTGGCACATTATTATGCAGCTATATACCACCCCCCTATACACACATACACAGACATACATGCACACTTGGGTGGATATTCACTCCACAACTCTTGCAGGTATATACAAATCACTGCATTCCTTAACTTACTTACACACACACACACTACTATTTCAGTCACTTCATCTATGTATTTCAGAGTCCGAGTGATAACTTTGACTCACCCAAAAGCGCATTAAAAAAACAAAATACATTAAATATTTCTCTACGTGTTAAGTATAATAAGGTAGCCTGACAAATAGCAGTTTAACGCATTGCTCTGTAAACCTATTACAACACTGTAACGTAGCTTCTAAGCCCGCGCTAATTCAAAGGCTAATTAACGAGTTTTCTTGATTGTTTGGACGCCTGTTTAGATTTTTTAAGTGGGCGTGTCAAAGGTCTGTGGCCACACCCAGACAGCTGACTAGAGGGATAGAGAGAGGGACGCTGTAAAGAAAGAGGAACGAAGGATTACGCAGTGAAGGGAGCAAACCGAACAGTGTCTTTGGTGATTCGACTGCAGCACTTGCGCTTCCTGCAAGACGTAAAGTTTAAGTTAAGCAAGCCTTCCCAACAAACAGCCTCTGCGAGGACGCAGCAGGTGAGTAACGCTAGCACACGGTCACTTGAGATTCTTCCACGTAACTTTAAGAGACTTTTCTGTCGTTAGCGAACTAATTTTAACTGTTATGTTGTTCACAAACATTATGACCTGTGCTGAATAGGAAAGTGGTATGCTGAAATATACTGAAACAGTTTAAACTTGTGCGCGCACCTGAATCACGGTCCTCCTAATTGGGTAACCCCCCCACTCCTCCGGCGTCTCCTCTCACCCTATTTAGTTTGACGTTCCTGCTTATTTGAGTTTTTTGCGAAAGCGTTAATAAATAGTACCTGACTTATGGAAATCTTAAACCTTACACATTGCTTAGTACTATTAATGGCGCAGGTTATTCTACATTTCTAAAGAACTTCAAGACTCGATAGTTCATTACTGTTGCTTAAATGTCTTTCGCAGGGGATCAGATAGATACCGCAACACACCCAGCACAGAGCGAGCGCTACCGCATTTGGAGTGCGGACACACCCAGGCTTTATGAGCCCTCGGGATAAACATTCAGAACGCGCACCTGAACACATCTGACCCTCTAGTCATGCTTTTCGTTTCCATTTTTATTAAACGTTCAATAACTATAAATAGCAATTGGTTTAATCCAACATGGAAGTTGCTGCCTTAATTATGTAATGGCTGGTTCAAATGCAGCCAAGCGCGAGGGCCAGAGGACATTTTTTTCCCTAGCAGGTGGTGTTCCTGTTACCTTTAGAGCTCGAGTATGTTTGCGTAAGGTAGGTTTGCGCAAATTCGGATTTCTACATACAATACGTATGAAATCTGCACTCAATCATAACTCCCCCCTCCAAGTTCATTAGGCGAGTGTTTGGTGTGTGAACTTGCTCAACAGTTGTTCTTGGTGAGAAAAAAAGTGAACTTGTGGTCATTAGCAAGTTTAAAGCGAAGGAGAACTGATCACCTGTAAACTGTTGTCTTAACTACGCGCTTGTGTACACCGCAGAATCGATGTGGTGGTATGTGAAAGTGTGTACTTAAAGCTGAGCTTTAGCAGGAAGCTTTCTTCCATTCTCACCTTAACCAGATGCCTCAAACTTTAGAGGAATTGTTTAATGTTGTGACTTCCTGTTCCCCTTTGGCGTCAGCTTGTCCCGTTTTACTCTTGCTTTTTTTTTAATTTTTTTTTTTTAATGTATTTTCTTGTTTGGCTTCAGGGGAGCTGAAGTAGAACTGCTCAACCCGGGTTTAAATGGATAGATAAATGTCAGCTATCCTCACAGCAGCTGAACTAGATCTTCAACAAACTTGATGCATGACCCTGAATTCATGAGGCCTAAAGCTCCCACAATTTATCCCCCCACCCCCTCCTGCCTTTTAGCCTTTAATTGTTTGTGCGTCTTCCTTGCGTACACTATCTAAACAGGGGCCCTCTATCTAACTGCCCCACTCTTGTCTGTCTGTGTGTGGTCGAAAGCAAGAGATGAGTGCCGGAAGTATGGCTCCATCAGAGAAGTCCTGGTGTGGCAGTTGAGTGGCTTTACTCCCGACTCTGTCCTTGGTGTTCAGCATGCCCAAAACAATGCGTTTGGCAAACCATATCTCCTCACGTTCCACATGAGGGATTAGCAGTTTATTTTAAGCTTGTATCACTTGCTTAAAAAAGGCAGTTGTGTAATTGAAAGTAGTTTCTTTTAAACGCAGTGTGTCTGCGTTTAGGGTGTGGTGTGCAATGAGGTTCTTGTTTCTGTCCAAACTTGCCTGGGAATTTTAGCCCAGAGTAATGCTTTCTGTCCTGTGCTGAAACTCTGCTGCTGCACATCTTGCCCACAGCCAAGCAGAACTGTGATGAACTGGATTTAAAATGCCTTTTAATGCTTGGGTAAATACACGGCCTGAAAGAGCTCCCCAAGTTCTTCACTGTGCTTAGTCGGGGGGAATTCTCGCACTAGTTAGCAGGGGATGAGCTAGATTCTGGAATGAGGATAGGAATGTGGGGAATTCAGGAAACGGTAATGTATATCTCCTGTGGAAGTGCTTAAGAGGGAGTAATGAACCTAGGAGACTGCTTGCTTAATGGGGTTCCTTTTGAATGCTTTAACATGAGAATAATTTTTAAATTACATGTGTTGCACCCCACCCCTGTGCACTTTTCAGTGTTTCATAATGGTTACTCCTGCCCACAGTTTCCCCTTAAAGCGGCCATGTCTGATGCGGAGAGGTTCCTGTACGGTGACCGCAGCGCGGTCAGCGACCCCCTGGCGCAGGCCGACTGGGCCTCCAAGAAGCTGGTGTGGGTGCCGTCTGAGAAGCATGGCTTCGAGGCAGGCTCCGTTAAAGAGGAGAAGGGGGACGAGTGCCTTGTGGAGCTTTCTGACTCTGGTAAAAAGATTAAGGTGAACAAGGACGACATCCAGAAGATGAACCCTCCCAAGTTCAGCAAAGTGGAGGACATGGCTGAGCTCACCTGCCTGAATGAAGCATCTGTACTGCACAACTTGAAGGACAGATACTACTCTGGTCTCATCTATGTGAGTCACCAACCATCTACCACACCCCAGGATGCCCGTGGTGCACTTTGACCATGTTGACCTCGGTTCTTTTTTGCTTACTTGGGATAGTTATCAAAAATCAATATTCAAACTCAAGAACTACATTTAAAGTTTGACACTTGGCTCTTCCCTTTCAAACCCTTTGAGAGGCCATTATGAACCCCATCTGGGTTACAAAAACCAAAGCAGGTATTGCTGATGCTGCATTTGAGGTTGGCCACCGATAGTGGTGCAGTTATGCTCACTCCCTACCAGAGCTTGAATTTTTATTGTATGGCAGAGTAAACACAAGAGGCTGCCCATATATGAACTGCAAAAATGTATCGTGCAATGAAAATTGTCGCCGTTTTGTCAAATGCAACCACAATGAACATATGATCATAGCTCATTTTGTTCAGCCAGTGTTTAATGCAATAATTGGTTGGACAAGTGTATTGCATCAGGCACGGTCTGATTTTGAAAGTGCTGCAAGATATGATGCAAACACTTCACCTAAGGAGAGCAGTGGAATCTTTTAGAAGCACATTTGCAGCTGTTTACTTTTGAATGAGTGAAACTAGAAACAAATTAACCACATTGTTCTGACTCTCCCACACACACACACACAGGGAGGGTTCTCTGGCTCCAGGGCTCTAATGAGCAATGAAAAGGAAAAGTTGGCAATGGGGAAACTTCATAAGAACTGGAGGAAGAAACCTTGAGCATGACCAGCACTCCAGAGTGGACCCATCCTCCTCTGTTTCTCTTCCTCCTCCTTGGTACTATAAATCTGGACTGGTACTAGTTGGGCCACCCAGTGGAGGATGGGTTCCCTTTTGAGTCTTGGTCCTCCCAAAGTTTCGTCCTAAATGAAATTGACTTTGGTCAATACTGAATGGCAAGCTAAGAATTCTCTTTTCTGCTCAGACATATTCAGGGCTTTTCTGTGTGGTCATCAACCCTTATAAGCATCTGCCCATCTATTCAGAGGAGATCGTAGAGATGTACAAGGGCAAGAAGAGACACGAGATGCCCCCCCATATCTATGCCATCACGGACACTGCCTATAGGAGCATGATGCAGGGTACACGCGTGCACTCTCCCTCCAATTCACTTGGGAGGAAATAGTTATCAAACATGTAACTGTGTTTCTGGTGTTGCATCTGGAAGTTGATGTTTTGGCTTTTTGTTTACTTGTGTGTTCATCAGATCGTGAGGATCAGTCTATCCTGTGCACGTGAGCTTGTTTGTACATCTCTATGAAATGTTTTGCTAATTTAAAGCTTTGGGGTGGTGGGAGCAAGTGTTGCTCTTCAGTTAACTCTTGTTTAATCCCCAGCGGGGAGTCTGGAGCTGGAAAAACCGAGAACACAAAGAAAGTCATCCAGTACCTGGCGCATGTTGCGTCATCCTCAAAGACTAAGAAGGACCCAGTAAGTCCCACTGATCTTCCCCTTGTGTCGTCTTTTATCTATGATCAAAAGTATTAAAGAGAGGGTGTTAAGGTATTTTGAAAGTTCTGGGCAGTATTTAATTTCAGACTGTTAATGCAGAGCCCTAGGTCATGGTGCTGTCCTATAATCCACATTCCATTGTCGCGCCCAAACCTGCATATGAATGTACAATTGTGAGCATGACTAGTACAGGCCACCACTAGCATGGTTCTGCCTCAACAGCTGTAATGGAGTGCTCTGCAATCATAATGGCGTGGAACTAGCTGCTCCACTGCAGTTGAAATGCAATCCGAGTCAACTACTCCACTGTGATTGTAATGAGTGCAGAGCTGACTGCTTCATTGTGGACACAATGAGGGTGGAGCTGACTGCAGTTATGGGAGCGTGGAGGTCGCTGCTCTAGCATGGTTGCAAAAGAGGTGGAGCTCACTGTTCCACTTCAGTGTCTCCTGCGCTTTTACTGCTAAGACTTTTTTTTTTTTTCCTCCTTCCTCCTTTAGAGCAGCAGTAGCCTGACCCACGTGAGTTATCCTCTCTTTTCCATCATTTCTATTCCTGCTTCTTCCAGCTCTCCATATACAGATCATTCCATTTGTCCTAACATGTCAGTAGGCTAAATGTAAAGATACTGATGGGGTGTTTATAATGGACCAAACATAAGGGTTTATCATGCTGAAGGGAGTTTCTATTTGTTTTAAAGAGGTAAGTAGGGCGAGTACATCGCACTAAATGCTACAGCATCTTCACCAACTCGATGGGGGGGGGGGGGGGTTGTTGAATGTTTTTTGATGATTGCTCTGTCAAATGTGTCTATCCACTAGGGGGAGCTAGAGAAACAACTGCTGCAGGCCAACCCCATTCTAGAGGCCTTTGGCAATGCCAAAACTGTGAAGAATGACAACTCCTCACGTTTTGTAAGGATTGCTCTGCACAGCCAATATAGTCTTATGAAATCAGTTCTGAGGGAGAAGTGCTCCCTCTAGAACTTGCTCTACAAATAGCATGTAGGAAGTAGACAAATATTTGGTAAATAAAGTAAGAGCGTAGGGGAAATGTTGGTGAAGGAGAACTAAGAGTGCAATGGTGGTAAAGCTTCAGAATGCTATGTCTCAACTTCTTATTTCCTTCTTCAGGGAAAGTTCATTAGGATCAACTTTGATGTCAATGGTTACATTGTTGGAGCAAACATTGAAACTTGTATCCTTTTGATCATATTGAAGAAAGCAAACTGCATTTTATCATAGAGCCTCTCTTGTTCCTGAGACTCTAGAAGCTCTGTTTTTTTTTTCCTTTACAAGTTGGCACACAGACCTGCTGGAGAAATCCCGTGCTATTCGACAAGCCAAAGAGGAGAGGACCTTCCACATCTTCTACTACCTGCTTTCAGGGGCTGGTGACAAACTATGCTGTAAATAAACTGAACTACATTGCTTTTACAATTGAGCTTTTCTTCAGTCTGATTAGTTCTCCAATGAGGGTTGCAGTGCTAAATGGATTTTTGATTGAAATTTCATTGTTCCTTTAACTTGGTCTAAAGGGTTTATGGAATCTGACCCTTTTTAGGCCATTTGTATGTTGTGGGTAGACTACACGGGGGGGGGGGGGGGGGCCGCACACACAAATGTAAAAAAGGAAATAATGGCGGTTATATTTTAAACAAAAGGCAGGTTTTTTATTAA
>JAOYMR010000001.1:14540966-14559648 GCA_025802075.1 Tenebrosternarchus preto | reverse complement strand
TGTCCCCCCTTGCCCTCCCCTCCTGCCTCGCCCCCCCCCCGCCCCCCCCCCGGCCCCCGCGCCCCCCCCCCCCCCCCCCCCCCCCCCCCCCCCCCCCCCCCCCCCTCTCTCTCTCATGTATATATGACTATAATGGCTGTTATATTTTCAACAAACGTCAGGTTTTGTAGTACCAGAGACTGTAGAATATCCATCAGTGGGTGAAATATGGGCCGTCTCTCCCCCAGCTGACCTATGTCTGGAAGACTTCAGTAAATATCGCTTCCTGTCCAATGGGAAGGTGGCCATCCCTGGGCAGCAGGACCGGGACCTTTATGCAGACACCATGGACGCCTTCAGGATAATGAGCATTCCAGAGGATGAGCAGACAGGTTTCCAAACTTGCATCATGTCTTTATTGGTGGCTTTTAATGTTTCTATTGTGGTGTTTATTATTTGACAGTCCACAATGAAATTGTGTAATTTGGTTCCAAAACATGCTGCTCATTGGCTATGTTCTCTCTCAGGCATGCTGAAGGTAGTCTCTGCAGTTCTGCAGCTGGGAAACATGAGCTTTAAGAAGGAGCGCAACTCGGACCAGGCCTCTATGCCTGATGACACAGGTAATGAATCTCACTGAAAAGAAAGGGTAAACGGCAGGATTCAATACCAATTTTGCTATGGGAAAAACGAATATTAACTGGCTCACTTCCCAGCGGCACAGAAAGTGTCGCACCTTCTGGGCATGAATGTGACTGACTTCACGAGGGCAATCCTGTCGCCGCGGATCAAGGTGGGGCGAGACTATGTGCAGAAGGCTCAGACGCAGGAGCAGGCAGAGTTTGCGGTGGAAGCACTAGCCAAAGCCACCTACGAGCGCCTCTTCCGCTGGCTGGTCACACGCATCAACAAAGCTCTGGACCGGACCAAGCGGCAGGGCGCCTCCTTCATCGGCATCCTGGACATCGCTGGCTTTGAGATCTTTGAGGTACATCTAGGGGTGGGGCTTGTTTGAGCGAATGTTGAAGTGTGATCCAAATAACGAGATGCATTATTTAGATAACCTTGTTCTCATTCACTGTCTCCCTAGTTGAACTCCTTTGAGCAGCTGTGCATCAACTACACCAACGAGAAGCTCCAGCAGCTCTTCAACCACACCATGTTCATCCTGGAGCAGGAGGAGTACCAGCGCGAGGGCATCGAGTGGAGCTTCATTGATTTTGGCCTCGACCTGCAGCCCTGCATTGACCTCATCGAGAGACCAGTAATATTTACTCCACTGATGTCTTCACCACATAACAGTGAAAAATGGTTCACAGGAACTAAATAATGGCCATAACGGGCTTCTTTTCCTTAATGGGTTTCTGTTTCCAGTTAAAACTTTACCTTAAATTGCTAGTGATTTGAGGGTTGTGAATGATCATGATCTTGAATGAGTCCTTTTACAGTATTAGCCTTTGCTTCTTGTGAGTCTCGTGTGGCCTTCCTTAGACGGCTCCGCCAGGAATCCTGGCCCTGCTGGATGAGGAGTGCTGGTTCCCCAAAGCCACAGACAAAAGCTTTGTGGCGAAAGTGGTTCAGGAGCAGGGTAACCACCCCAAATTCCAGAAAGCAAAGAAGCTCAAAGATGATTCAGACTTCAGCATTATTCACTATGCTGGCAAGGTAGGTGTAGTGGCATTTTCCCTGCTGTTTTCGAATGTATCACCTTTTTCAGGAATAAACCCTTTACTTGGAGTGTTTTGGATCGGACATTAAAGCAAGAAGAGCTACTGTGTTCACTTTCTCCTCTTCCTCAGGTTGACTATAAAGCAGATGAGTGGCTGATGAAGAACATGGACCCTCTGAATGACAATGTGACAAACCTGCTCAACCAGTCATCAGACAAATTTGTTTCAGAACTCTGGAAAGATGGTAAGTCACCCCTTTTGGTTAAATGACTAACAAGCTAACTTTCTGTTCAGTAACTTTACTTGGGGATGATCTTTTACATTAAGCCAGAATGGTCCTCAAAGGGCATTTGTGCCCCAAATTTCAAATTGCACGTCCCTCTCTCCACACTGCAGTTGACAGAATTGTGGGACTGGATAAAGTGGCAGGAATGGCAGACTCTGCCCATGGAGCGTTTAAAACGCGTAAGGGAATGTTCCGGACTGTGGGGCAGCTGTACAAAGAGCAGCTCTCGAACCTGATGACCACACTCCGAAACACCAACCCTAACTTTGTCCGCTGCATTATTCCCAACCATGAGAAAAAGGTATGATTACAACCAACCACACCCACAGACCTCCTAATCACCCCAGTAAATGGCTGTACCTGTTGACTGGGTTTGGAAGCGGAGTGAACCAAGGTTGCTCTGTGCTTGGATAAACTCCAAGCTACAAACTAAAATGCTTGTAGCTGTGGTCCAGAATAAAATCATAAAATGTCAGATGTACTTATAAACCAAGATCAAATTAGAACTCTTTCTTGATGCAGCCTGGTTGTCAGTCCTCTTTCACTCCCTGCATGTGTTCTCGCCAGCCATCTTATCTCCTCCCTCTCCTTTCCTTCCAAATGCAGGCTGGGAAACTGGAGCCCCATCTGGTTCTGGACCAGCTGAGGTGTAACGGAGTTCTGGAAGGAATCCGGATCTGTAGGCAGGGCTTCCCCAACCGTGTTGTCTTCCAGGAGTTCAGACAGAGGTTCAGTGCTCACTGCCTTTCTCATTAACACCACCTAGATTAAATTGGTGCATGCAATATTTTAGTTCGATTTGTTTCCTCAGGTATGAACTACTCACGCCCAATGCAATCCCGAAGGGTTTCATGGATGGAAAGCAGGCTTGTGTTCTAATGGTAAAATCCTTTGTTCTATAGTGTTATATGGTTGTTTTGTTTTTTTGTTTTTTTTTATTGCACATTGCATTTCATTACCTTGCCTTCTGTTAGATCAAAGCTCTGGAGTTGGATTCTAACCTGTACCGGATTGGCCAGAGCAAGGTATTCTTCCGGGCTGGAGTTCTGGCCCACCTTGAGGAGGAGCGTGACATTAAGATCACAGATGTAATCATCAAATTCCAGGCCTGGTGTCGTGGCTATGTTGCTAGGAAGTAAGACATTTAAAGATGGGCTGTTTTAATGATCAAGGGTATATAAATATGGCTGGAGGATGGTTTTGTGACTTGGAGCTGTTGGGTTATGAGCATAGTTCAATTTGGTTATTGAGTGTGAGCTTGCTTGTTCTCTCAATCCACTGGGTGACCTTTTGAAAACCAGACGGGTGTTAACTGGTTTTGGTTTGGTATTCCCCTGCAGGGCATTTGCTAAACGCCAGCAGCAGCTTACTGCTATGAAGGTCATTCAGAGGAACTGTGCTGCCTACCTCAAGCTCAGGAACTGGCAGTGGTGGAGACTCTTCACCAAGGTGGGTCTCCTAACTGTCTGAAACAAACAAACCCAATTACTACTTTGAGTATCTAACGTGCCTTTGATATGTGAAGGTACATGTACAGACTGTGTGTTTCCATCCTCAGGTGAAGCCTCTGCTGCAGGTGACCAGACAGGAGGAGGAAATGCAGGCTAAAGATGATGAGCTGGAGAAGGTGAAGGAGAAACAGCAGCAGGTTGAGCAGCAGCTGCAGGAATATGAGGTCAAGCATCAACAGGTATGCTTTGCATCAAGTTCAACCTAATCTGCAATGTACATGCACCTGCAGTTCACGTAACCTGTGCTCTGTCCTACTCTCGCAGCTGAATGCAGAGAAGCTGGCCCTGCAGGAGCAGCTGCAGGCAGAGACGGAGCTGTGTGCAGAGGCAGAGGAGATGAGGGCTCGTCTGGCTGCCCGGCAGCAGGAGCTGGAGGAGATCCTGCATGACCTCGAGTCCCGTGTGGAGGAGGAAGAGGAGCGCGTTGCCCACCTGCAGACAGAGAAGAAGAAGATGCAGCAGAACATCACGGTAAGAGTGATGAGAGGAAGGGCTTTGGATATGAGACTGTTGTAGTGTTGACGTGGAGTAACTTGATGCTTATTCATCTCTCACTCACTCTCAGGATTTGGAGCAGCAGCTGGATGAGGAGGAAGGTGCCCGTCAGAAGCTGCAGCTGGAGAAGGTCACTCTGGATGCAAAGCTGAAGAAGCTTGATGAGGACATCATGGTGCTGGAGGACCAGAATGCCAAACTCAACAAGGTTGGACATCAAGTTTTGTCAGTAACAAGCAGCAATTTGACTGTAGTTAATATGCATGATTTTATAACATTTTTGGCATTTAAAATAAAAAAAACCTTATTAGGAGCATTGCTGGTCTACATCCACTGTGGTGTAACTGGCTAATGTACTATAATTGCTGAATAAGGCATTTCAGTTTGATGCTATTAAACATTTGCGTTTTGTTAAACTCAGGAGAAGAAGCAGATGGATGAGAGGATTTCTGAGTTCATCTCCAACCTAGCTGAGGAGGAGGAGAAATCCAAGAGTCTGCAGAAACTGAAGAACAAACATGAGGCCATGATAACTGACCTTGAGGGTGAGTAGAGAGGGTAGCATTCAGTCGTTTATATCGAGAGGGAGGGTGGGGTAAGTGTGGAGATGGTGAGGTGTAGCAGCAGGTACGTGGTGTCTGAAATTTGATCATTGTTTGGGGACTAATACCGTTTCCACATTTTGTATGTGTAGTGTTTTACTGTGTGTACATCTACTTGGCAGAGCGTTTACGTCGTGAAGAGAAAACTCGGCAAGAGCTGGAGAAGAACCGGCGGAAGCTGGAGAGTGACTCCACAGAGCTCCATGACCAAATCGCTGACCTGCAAGCCCAAATTGCAGAACTACGTGCTCAACTGGTCAAGAAGGAAGAGGAGCTGCAGGCTGCACTGACCAGGTGGCGTGACCATGTGTCCTGGCTGCTTTGGGTCAGGCTTGAAGCAAGAGCAAGACTATTGTCTGTGGTCAACTGCATAAAACGGGAGCTGTTTATTCCGAGTGCTTGTTTTTGCAATATTAAACTAATAGGCTCCGTTTCTAGAGCAGCATTGCTTCTAGGCTACCTGCTGCTCTAGACCAACTCATTAGCATAATGGCTCTCTTCCTGCTCACTTTGTGCATGCCTCTCTGCTTTCCCCCTTCAGGATGGAGCAGGAGGTTTCAGTGAAGAACGCTGCACAGAAGAGAGTGCGGGAGCTTGAGGCACAGTTGACTGAGCTGCAGGAGGATCTGGAGCTGGAGAAGGCAGCTCGGAACAAAGCGGAGAAACAGCGGCGTGACCTGAGCGAGGAACTGGAGGCTCTGAAGACTGAATTGGAGGACACGCTGGACTCGACTGCCGCACAGCAGGAGCTTAGGTATGCTGCCATGAGAACGCGAATACCATTACAGCTGAAGTGCTGAACTACTGAAGCTGATCTGATGTACCACTTCACCTATTTTAGTTTATAGGTCTAAAACTGAGTTGAACTACACTTGCTCGCTTGAGTGTGATATTTGCTACTAAAGCTGTATTTGCTGCTGAGACAGAGCAAAGAGGGAGTCGGAGGTAACACACCTGAAGAAGACTCTGGAGGATGAAGCTCAAGCACATGAACAGCTTCTCACTGAAATGCGGCAGAAACATACACAGGCCTTTGAGGAGCTCAGTGAACAACTGGAGCAGGCAAAGAGGGTAAACATGACTTGCACATGCTGCCCAGTAAATGGTCATCAGATGAAGCTAACCTGCCCAGTGCTATTTAACAAGCCCGTCCTATATCAATAGTGACTCCTGTGTGCATCTCTGCCCTGTTGTGTGTCCTGCAGAACAAGGCATCTGTGGATAAGGCCAAGCAAACTCTGGAAAGTGAGCGTAATGAGCTGCAGATCGAGCTGCAGTCCATTACACAGGCCAAGAATGATTCAGAGCACCGCAGGAAAAAGGCCGAGGCCCAGCTGCAGGAGGTGCAGCTGAAATATGGCGAGAGTGAGCGACACAAGAAAGAGTTCGCTGACAAAGTGACCAAGATGCAGGTGGGCAGGATCCCCAGGATGAAATGCAGCTGCAACAGCCTCTATGGCAACCGCCGTTGGCTGACCAATCAAGTTAAATTTGAGTTTAATTGGGTAGCAGATTTGATTTGATCCCTTTCTGTGGCTCATGACTTTCTCTCCTATGGTTTTCAGTCGGAGATGGACAGTTTGAGCAGCACTCTGGCTGAGGTAGAGAGCAAGTCCATCAAAGCAGCCAAAGACTGGTCCTCTGTTGAGTCTCAGCTTCAAGATACACAGGTAACGGATGCACACATCCCTCATCTTCAGTAGGAGAGTAGCGTCTGCTCCTGTGCTGTACCTTTTGCTTGTGACCCTTGTGCTTCATCTATGAAATGCTCTATCTTTACATGAAAACCAAACCGAACACATTGTGTGCTACAGGGCCTGCTGCAGGAGGAAACGCGGCAGAAGCTGGCGTTCTCTACCCGCCTGCGACAGCTGGAGGATGACCAGAACCGACTGAAGGAGCTGCTGGAAGAAGAAGAGGAGGGCAAGAAGAGTGTGGAGAAACAGCTCCATTCTGCTCAGGCACAGGTGAGGTTGAAGCATGAGAAACCAGCTCCACCCTGACATGGGTGAGTATAGAGCATGGAGAAACCCTGGGCATGGCCTTAAGCAAACTAAAAGTGAAGTCTGCAGTACTAGGTTTATGTACAGTATAGAAACAGCTTATTTAAGGCTTCCCAAAATGTACATAATACTGACAAATTTTGAATTAATTGGTTTGAATTAATCTCTCTCACTTTTTTTGGGGGGGGGGTGTGGACTCTAATATTGAAATGGTTAGTTGGTGCAAAATTTATACTTTTAATCACTTTCGCAGTGCTTAGCTTTCAGTTCAAACAATAGATACTACTGCATACTATTTAGCAAAAAGTATTTTACCAGGAATCTAGCCATCATGCTAAATTGTTTATTGCTAGACAGTTACTACCTTGTGGAGGTTCTACGCTTGAAATGTTCACACACTAAGCAATTTGTTTAAACCAGAGTACACTGGTGCAGAGTTGACTGCTCAAAATGAGTTATGAATGTGCAAAAATGTCGATAAGGAAAACTGAGCAGACCCTGGTAAGATGTACAAGTGGTGTTGGGTCCTTCTGTGGGATTGGTTTTGTGCTGTCTAAAGCCTGAATGGTTAAATTTTATTCATTTTATTTAATGCTGGATTGTTCCTTCAATGGTGCATGTCTTATAAATCCAAGCCTTTTGTGGGGTTTTTTTCCCCCCTAGATAGTGGACATGAGGAAGAAGGGAGAGCAAGAGGCAGCAGCTCTGGAGAACTCTGAGGAGGGGAAGAGGAAGCTACAGAGGGAGATGGAGGGCATGGCCCAGCGGCTTGAGGAGAAGAACTCGGCTTACGATAAACTGGAGAAGACGAAGAGCCGCCTGCAGCGTGAGCTGGACGACGTGCTGGTGGGGCAGGACCAGCTCCGCCAGGTCGTCCAGGAGCTGGAGAGGAAACAGAAGAAGTTTGACCAGGTAATGGAAGGTAGGGGGGTGGAGAGGTGCACCACCACACCTACCTGATTTCACTGGTTTGGTTTTCCTTCACTGACTCGAGGCCCCTGCAGGCCATAATGGTCCAGGATGAATAACTTGTTTGCACAGTTTCTCTCCCTTGTTCTGTATGCAATGCAAAAACCTTGAAGCATGGCTACTGAGGTTGGGTGGAAAAACATGCATGCACAATCTTCTAGTGGTTCATAGAATGGATTCAGGGTTGTATCCAGGTCTGCCATGACCTTTTTGTGAGCTGAAATGGGTTGAAGCATAAAATGGCACCTCTGCAATTGTAGCAGTGTGTTAAAACTATGGGAAACGCTGGTCCATCCATACTTAATCAGTTTTCTCAACCATCTGCATGTCCGTGTGTGCAACTCAGATGCTAGCAGAGGAGAAGAGCGTGTCTGCACGCTACGCAGATGAGCGGGACCGTGCCGAGGCTGAGGCGCGGGAGAAAGAGACAAAGGCTCTGACTCTGGGCCGAGAGCTCGATGCCCTGACAGACCAGCGGACTGAGCTGGACCGAGCCAACAAGCTGCTCCGTGCAGAGATGGAGGACTTGGTGTCATCTAAGGACGACGCTGGCAAAAGCGTACGTACAGCTCCTTACCATATACACACCGCATCAGGTAGAATCCGACTTCTGCAGGTAGATTCCAATAAGCATGTATTTTAAAAAGGTGTACGTGTGCATGGTTGCAGGTGCACGAACTGGAACGGGCAAAGCGGGCACTGGAGCAGCAAGTGGAGGAGATGAAGACACAGCTGGAGGAGCTGGAGGATGAGCTACAGCTGACCGAAGATGCCAAGCTCCGTCTGGAGGTGAACCTGCAGGCCCTCAAAGCCCAGTTCGACCGTGACCTGCAGGGCAGAGACGAGCAGGGAGAGGAGAAGAGGAAGCAGCTGGTCAAGCAGGTGTGTGAGCAGCAGAGCTGCTGCCTGCCCGCGCACACACACACTGGTGGAGTAAAGGAAGTTGAGTCTGCTGTTGTGTTCGCTTAAATCACAGCAGGCTTTTGCTCGTCTACTCTAGCAAGTACCACTGTGTTCAGTGATGTACACCAGCTTGAGAAGCTTCACAGGTGATTTGGTAAAGACCTTGGAGTAACAGATGAATGGTGGCATGGTGCCTTCAAGGGTCAGAACTTGGAAGCTGTAATGAATGTGTGCGTGTTTGTCAGGTGCGTGAGATGGAGGCAGAGCTGGAGGATGAGCGGAAGCAGAGGGCCCAGGCTGTGTCTGTGAGGAAGAAGCTGGAGATGGACCTCTCGGATCTGGAGGCCCAGATAGACCTGGCTAACAAGGCTCGTGACGAAGCACTCAGACAGCTCAAGAAACTGCAGGTAAATGAATGCACATGAGACTCCAACTCCACCCCCTCTCCAATGCCGCGTTCATTCTCTACATCCCTACAGTTTTTTTTTTTTTTTATTTTGTTTTTGGTTTTTACCCAAAAGATATGCATTTTTGTGTATTTAGGCGCAGCTCAAAGACCAGCTGAGGGAGGTGGACGACGCCCGTTTGGCAAGGGACTCCGCTGTGAACGAGGCCAAGGAGAGCGAGCGCAAGCTCAAGAGCCTGGAGGCTGAGAACCTGCAGCTGCACGAGGTCTTGGCGTGCACCTCACGCACATGCCCTCCTTACAGACACCACCACTATCTGTTTGGGCGTCATCCGTGTTTTCTGTGTGACTGCAGGATGTGTCCTCTGCCGAACGCACAAAGAAGCAGGCGCAGCAGGAGAGGGACGACCTGCAGGACGAGCTGAACAGCCACAACTCCAAGATGTGAGCTTGAGCTGGCATGTAGTAACAGTAAATGCCTGTGCAGGTGAGGATGTAATGTGTAGGTTGAAGGAGCCTCCTGAAGAGGTGTGTGTGTACGCACGTGTTAGGGCTCTGATGACTGAGGAGAAGAGGAAGTTGGAGGCTCGTATCGCTCAGCTAGAGGAAGAGTTGGATGAGGAGCAGAGCAGCATGGAACTGCTCAATGACAGAATGAAGAAGGCCACACTTCAGGTATGGAGTGATTATCAGCACCAGATAGTCTTGCACAGCTTCACACGTGTACCAGAATCAAACCTGCACCGTTTGCTGCGTAACTATGTTTGGAAACAGAAGAAATGGAAATGTACACGCACGATATTCGCAGGCAAAAAAAGATGTGATTACTCAAAACCAAACCATTACTCAGACCAGCTGGATTTAAATTAAACTAAAACTTATTCCAGCTCATTTTAATCTGAGCACAGCCTTCTAATGGCTAAACCTTCACCAGCCTATTGGAGGCATCCGTCCACTGTACAGTGGTGTCTCCTGCAACTCTGTTGGTGCAAGTTCATTCTGCACACACCTGGAATAGTGCACGTCTGAAGTGTACTGGGAATCAAAAGTTTAGAAATCATTGAATTGCATTTAAATTGATGCATACAATGGTGCAATCCACTTTGAGCACTAATGTAACCTTGTGACCATTAGGCCGAGCAGATGACCACAGAGCTTACAGCGGAGCGCAATAATGTCCAGCGTCTGGAGGGGGCACGCTCACAACTCGACCGCCAGAACAAGGAGCTGAAGGCCAAACTTCAGGAGCTGGAGGGCTCTGTTAAGAGCAAATATAAGTCCACTATTACCACCCTGGAGGCTAAGATCCTACAGCTGGAGGAGCAGCTGGACAATGAAAACAAGTGGGTGCAACTTGATGTTTGGTCTGCATGTAGTCACCAACTTGCAGGTTTTAAATACCGTAACTTGTTTTTCATATTTGGATGCCAGAGAGAAGCAGCAGTCTGCAAAACTGGTGCGCCGCACCGAGAAGCGACTGAAAGAGGTTCTACTCCAGGTGGAGGATGAAAGACGCAATGGTGAGCAGTTCAAAGACCAGGTATGGCAGCAACAGTTCAAACAGCCATGTGTTTAGTGGATTTAAAGAATCTGGTCCAGCTTAACTGGACTTGCTTGTGGAAGTGACTTTGAAGGTTTGTCATTTGTTCAGATGGAGAAGGCTAATACACGTATGAAGCAGTTGAAGAGGCAGTTGGAGGAGGCAGAAGAGGAAGCGACTCGTGCCAATGCCTACCGCAGGAAGCTGCAGAGGGAGCTGGAGGACGCCACAGAGTCTGCCGATGCCATGAACCGTGAGGTCAGCAGCCTGAAGAGCAAACTCAGGTAGGACTGAACAACTGTCTGACTACACTATGCATAACCAGGCTGTGGCCTGCTTGTACACTATCAAACATTTATGTATCTTATGGATGACTGCTTGGAACATGGTGTAAAGATTCTGACTCTGGAACAGCTGATGTGTACTTGCTAACTGCCTGTAACCCATAGCCTAAAGCCTTGTTTAGATCGGTACCGTAGTTAAAACTGACTGGTATAACTGTTCCGCAGACGTGGGGGGGATTTCTCTCTGAACGTACGCCGTGGTGTGGTGTCCCGTGGCGGTGTAGAGAGCGAGGAGGAAATGGACATAACAAGCGAAACGTCGGACCCAACGCCAGAGTAGCTCGAGCTCTTCCTGCTACCAGTGAGCTCTCCAGTCTGATGGCTACATCTGACCTAGATCTTTCAATACATTTTTCTTTGCCTAGATCGCCTGTGAAACTTGCTAGGACTTTATGAACTTCTCAGTATTAAATAGCTTAAGCCATTTGGGTTCTGGGTGTTCAGTATGCCACTAGTGGTACAAAATTGACTAGCTTTTAATGAACAGTCTGCAGCACATTGTTGAACTGTGAAATTTTTATACATGTTAAATCCAAACCCCCTTTACCCACTCATTGAAATTGGCATTCTTATTGATGAGACGGTTAAGGAAATTGTGTATTTAATGTTGGTCAATGGAATCCTAATTGCTCTTTACTCACCAGCCTTCTCCTGGTGTCTGTGCTGCCCTTCTGTTCTCTAAATGTGTAGTCTATAAATATATACAGACCAGAAAGCCTAACTAGTTTGTTTCCCCTATTAACCAAGTATTTTCCCACTAGTTTTGTATTTAAGCACCGTTTCATCCATTCCTGTTTGTTCCACTCTGTAGTTCAAATTTAAAAAAAAATTTAAATGCACAAATCCCCACTTTTCTCATCCCCCCCCCCACAGACATGCATGTTTGCTGTGGTAGGTTAATTTCACTGGAGTAAAATGTGGCTCTTTGGTGGGCATCACCTGTTCTCTCACACTCCACTTCCCCAAGCATGTTGCCATGGAATGTAATTGGAAGTGTTCAGTCCATGTTAAGTTTATGCAGTGAGAAGTCTGAAGAACCTTTTGAGTGGTTAAACCAATCAAAACTGATTCACTTGATGTAGAACTCGTTACCGTATTTTTGATCAATTTAGTTCATTATGGTGGTCATGGATGGTGGAGGGATTTGTTCTTAAGAGTTTTGGTCCACATGCATTTAACCGCTGTTCAGTTTTTCTGCTGCCTGAACTGAGTAACTCCTCCCCAGTATTGATCTGATTTCGCTCCTGGTATTCATCTCATGTTGAATTGCAGTTCAGTCCCATCTTGTGATTTTGTAAGAATTGGAATCATGGTTTTTCACTTTAATGCAAAATCTTCATGCTGAATTGTAGCTTTGTATTGCTTGTATTTTTATGACCTTCGTTGTATTTCATTAAAGCATACAGATGCACTCACTGTCTTGTATGAATGTGTTCCATTTTGGGTAATACGAAATAGCTGTTTTGTAAATGGTGAACAGCTGTAGTGTACTATAAATCTGCAGATGTAGTTAAATTGATGTGTAATATGGGATTTTCATAGAAACAAGATTTGGATCGTCAGCTGTGCAAGAAGCTCTAGGAAGCCTCTATGCCTTTTGATGACGCAAGTGATGACTGACCTGTCCAAAACGTTGTGCCTGGGAACTACCACAGTGCATCTTTTTTACATGGAAGTGGTCCTGGCACCATTAGACAGTTTGCAACAGTCTTCCGCTAGAGGGTCTCATTGCTCTCTAGGTGGTTTCTGGTACGTCTCATCGTACCATCACTGCTGGAAAAAGCAAGTAGAAACCGGTTCCAGTCTGGTGTTTTGGGAGGCTACGCAAGACGACGAACTAACGTAAACTACGTAATGTGTTGGCTAGGCACACAGCTAGTTGGTGTCACAGCGAAAAAAAATGCTGTGCTTTGACCTTTTAACTAGCTACATTATATGATCATCTGGAGGTATTTTATACTCTTGGCAAATGTTCCCCAAATGTTTTGCCCAAGACTGATAGCAGGTAAGTTGTATACGATCACATAGTTCACAAGAGACTGTAACTTATGTTAGCGAGGATAGTTAGCTGGTGAGTTCGCCAGTTGCTAAGTTACTCATGCAGTTAATTGACTGCCGTTCTACGGTGCTTTAGGAATTTTGTCATTTTGGCGAAACGTCAGGACGTAGACCTTCGTCTCTCAGGCTGAACATTTGAAGTGAATTCTGCAAAATGCGAATAATCTAGAAAGCCGGGTCTTTCTTGGTAGCTAACGTTTACAGTCTAGCTTGCAATGACCTCAGGTTAATACTTTGCTTAGCTAGGTTAGCTAACCCTATGTTCCCAAACTAATTCGCCACTTGACTAGCTAGTTAGCTAGGTTCTACTTGTGGTTGACACCTCTTCTCGCATCCACAATTTCATACAGCTATAGCTATTTCCTCGTAATCGTACTTCTGAGTAACGTTATTTTGTAATGATATTGCTGTAGATAATGCGAAACAGTTCTAAACTGTAGCTAGCTGCGTTAGCTAATTGCAGCAAGATGCTCATCGCGAGACGCCAACCCCTCGTCATCTTCGGTCCATAACCGTGGACAAACCCAGGTAAACTTTTATAAACCACGTATATAGATTACAGTCGGTGTTTAACGCTTGCTTAAACACGCGGATGGACCGCGGCTTCTATCGTGTGCCAGTCTCAAACTTGTAAATAACCTTCATGTCCTGTTTAAAACGTAGACGTGCATTCATGTTTCGAAGAACGAAGGGTGTACTGTGACGGACAACACAACGGCCAAAGAGGGAAGAGAGGCGAGGGAGTTATTTTCTTCCTCTGCACAAGATTCAACTGCACCATCTACGTCGACCATGGAGGTTGCGCTTGTAAGTTCGTAAAGTGCCTGGACTGTTAACTTTAAACCAGTCATGTTACCACGTTAAAGGCGGAAGGGATATTTTAACATGTCTCATCCAAAATAAATGATTAACGTGCATATTCATGTAATGCCTCTGTTGTGTTTCAGTATACTTTCAAGTTTGCTAAACGTTGAATAGCTGAATTGGGTGTGTTATTAAAGGTTGGACCTATACATCTTGACATGGTTCCAAAGTTCTGAATCCTCTGTCAGTAAATGGTTTTTTTTAATTTCAGAATTTGTTCATAAGTAATGCAATAATTATTACTTATAGTTAAGCAAATTTCAAAACACGCATTTGCTTAACACAAACACACACGCACACATTACAGATGGGTTAGCTAAAACGTTTGCTCTTTGCACCTACTACTGACTGTTACTGTGGTCCACTTGCATTATCATTGCTGACTCTAGTGCTTAACTCTGAAGGAGAACATCTGTTGATAAATATTTCCCAGATATTTGTAACGGTCACAGAGCAGCTCGGTAAAGCATTCAGAAGACAAACGTGTGGCCTCAGTGCTAAAAAGAGAGTCTTTGTTCCAGATTGTCTTAGGTGATTTTTGGTACTACATTCAGACTTTTGGACCATACAATGTGTCTTCAGGAGCAGTCATGTCCAGCCCTTTACTGACATCACGTTAATGTTTGAGCCATGTAAAGTGCCTGATAATGGTTCTCCGGTGAGGCAGGATGAGCAGTGTCCTGTTAATATTAAAGCAGGAGTCAGAACGTTGTCATTACTGCTCAAGGATTGAGAAAGTCCAATCCAATCTTGCTCTCATTGGCTGGGGCCCTGGTTGTTGCCATGGATTGGTACAGCTGGCTTGTGGGTAAAGTAGACGGTGATGGAGCAAGCTGAAAAGGGAGGCTGTCATAGCCATGCAGAAATTACAGTGGCGACCTGCTGGGAGCGCAATTCTTAACCCAGTTTTAGAGGCTGGGGGTGCACACAGAAATATGTCATTTGTAATTGTTTGGAAATGTAAGCTGTTGTAGACACTGTCCATGAACCACATACAGTCACTCTCACTACCCCTTTCTCTCTCAAACACACATGCACGCACACACACACATGCACACACCTTCGACTATGTGACTCATGGCATTTTGAGAAGACACAATCCAGCAGAGGAGAATACAAAGAGCAAAAGCTTTGAGTGTGTGTGTGTGAGAGAGAGCAGGTGAGAGAGCAGAGGCAGAAAAGCAGTCTTCTAGATTAAAGCTGTTGGAAGGCAAAGAGAGTACCAGCAGGCACTGTTTTAGAGAAACAGCAGAAAGAGAGAGGCAGATGTGGAGGTTTGTTGTACTGTGATCTGGGGCTTTGCTGTTATAGTGTGATGTGCTATTTGAAGCAGCATAGGGAATAAGAGATGCAGGAGACAAAGGACACACAGCCCAAATCTCCCAGCGGCCTGGGCAAGGTAGGGGAGATTAGTCAGTGTGTGTGTGTATGTGAGAGAGAGAGCTATGGAGTGTGTGTCTTAGCAGTCCATGTGCTCTCATGCATCTGTATCTTTCAAAATCTTGGAAATATAAAATATGTATTTGTGCCTGTCCTGTGGTTTTTGTCATGTGTGCATTTTTGCCCATAGCATGCAAATACAGGGTAAAGTTACCTTTATCAACAATCAAGAACCACACTTGTGTCCTGCGTGTGAGCCATGTGTCTGCATATGTCTTTGTCGTGTGTGTGCGGTTGTGTGTGTTTGTCAGCAGGGCTTTGTTGCATTGCCTAAAATTAGCTGGCATGATTATGTAGATAGGATGGTGTAATCACAGGTTTAGATAATGGCCCAGCCTGCATCTGATGCTTAACTATGTAAATGGCTGATTCTATTCTGTGATTTTGGCGATCATTCCATTACTTAGCTTGTATTGTAAGAGGGGTGTGTGTGTTTTTATATTTGTTCATTCTCTGTATCTAGTTGTCTTTTTTTATTTTTGTTTGTTTTCAGTGTGATGTGAACCTGTCATAATTGTAGTTCACTAGTAATAAATTAAAGTTTCACAAAAGGCTCTCTAATGTTTAAAAGTAGGGTTTCTAGTGATTATGCAATTATATGATATTGTGTTTAGTTATTTATATACTTAATTAAATCAAGTATTGCAAATCCAGTTTGTTTTGTACAAAGTTGTAGGAACTAAATGTCAACTTCTCTCTTTCTCTCTCTAGGCACATCCTGCTCTCAAGGCGTTTATGTGTGGTTCTCTCAGTGGGACATGCTCCACTCTGCTCTTTCAGCCCTTGGACCTGGTAAAGACACGTCTGCAGACGCTTCAGAACAATATGCGCCCAGGGTGAGTACCCCCTCCCGCTCTCCTCACCCACACACATTCTGGAGACTCAGGGACCACTGCCCCTGTCTCTAAATGACATTTGTCCTATAAAGAAACACACCGCTGCTGTAATACTGTGCGTCTGATTCTCCCCATCAGCTATTTAATGCTTGATTTTAATGCTGTCAGTGGGAATCTGGAAAAGATTGTGACAAACAACACACTGCGAGTGGACATTACAACTGCACACTCCCTACTAGGTCTAGTTGAGTTCAAAGAAGTGTATCTGTGTTGTGTTTATGTAATTGCCCTATACCTTTGCTTTCTCTCCATAAACCCTGCTACCCTCTGTCTGATCTGCTGATCCTCGCACAGCATTTCCGCTGAGTGCTATGGACTCTTTCTCAGCTGCTGTGTGTATCTCCTTCACCAGAATTTTGCTCGTGTGCATTTGTAACTCTCTCTTTTTCTCTGGTGCAGGTCTCCTAAGGTCGGAATGCTGAGTGTGTTCATCACTGTGGTTCGGACGGAGAAGCTGTTTGGCCTGTGGAAGGGCGTCTCTCCGGTGAGAATCAGTCTGGGCAGGGTTTCCCAAAAGCATCGTATAACCAAGGTTGTCTTTAAATGGTAGAGCGAGTATTACACGGTCTCTCATTTAGGATGATTTTACCACTGCAATGATCTGTCTCAGCTGCCTTCTTACTAATCTCTTCTGCTCTGATGAACCCCACACAGTTTTGGGTAGTTCACTAAAGAAACATGTATCTGCAGATAATTGATATCATTTTTATTTACCTGCTTTTGGCCAATAGAACAGACCATAATTTAGTGTGTCTGTAACTACTGTTAGCAAGAAGCAGGTTTTGTAGTTAGCTCCTAGGTGTCTATTCCTTTTTATATTTTAGGCCAAACCTAGCAGATGTAACCAGCTACCTAATTAGATTGTGGTTTTATTCACATAGAGTAACAATACATTTGAATCATATTTCCACGACTGGAAAACAGGTGCTTCTCTTTAACACTGTTAGACTTGACACCTACATACTAAGTATATACTTAAACATAAACAAGGATGTCATGTTTTGAACTTCCAAGTTGAAATCATAGAGGGGGTGAAGCCTGATGCATGCATTCTGTTTTGCTTAGTAATGTGACATGTAATAAACATGTAATACAATGCAGCATTTGGTGTGTACCTTAACCACTCTCTTACCTCTTGCCGTCTCCTCCTCTACTCCCCCCCCTGCAGTCATTCTTGCGCTGTATCCCGGGCGTAGGGATCTACTTTAGCACCTTTTACTCGCTGAAGCAGCACTTTTTCCAGGAGCGCAGCCCGAACGCGGCCGAGGCTGTTCTGCTGGGGGCTGGGTCACGCTGTGTGGCCGGCGTCGCCATGCTGCCTGTCACCGTCATCAAAACGCGCTTTGAGGTTAGTGACCATCCTGTAACAGCAAAAACAGCAGAGACTGAATTCTGATTATTATTTTTGGTTTATATTCTGAGTATGTTGTTTTAAGTGGTAGCTTTGGGCTTTAAAAAGCTTATATATGGGATTCGTCTGTTGTATATGGGATTCAGCTTGGACAGCTGGTCTGGGCTGGTGATCTGTGTTGGTAATCTAAGGCTACAGCAACAGTGGAGTAGAGACCCCTGCCCACTTCCTAAGTCTCTAAACCAAGTCAGTTTGTTTTGTATAGCACTTATATTTTGTGCAGAAGCCTTGGTCTAGACCACTGATGAGCAAGCCAAAGGTAAAAGAAGGAAAAAAGTGTGTGTGTGTGTTTCAGAGTGGACGGTATAACTACATAAGTGTGCTGGGGGCACTGAGGAACGTGTGTGAGACGGAGGGCCCCAGAGCGTTGTACTCAGGTCTCTTAGCCACCCTGCTCAGGGACGCGCCCTTCTCCGGCATCTACGTCATGTTCTACAGCCAGACCAAGAGGGCCGTGCCCCACGGTCAGCACTCCAGCCTTACACTGTGTGTGTGTGTGTGTGTGTGTGTGTGTGTGTGTGTGTGTGTGTGTGTGTGTGTGTGTGTGGGAGGGAGGGAGGGAGAACAGACATTGTATTGCAGAAAGAAACTGCTCTTTAGTTGTCATGTGTTTCAGGCAGTGCTCATTTAGCCTGAGTTCACTCTCGTATAGGAGGAGCCAATACTCTCAAAAGAATTGTGAATGTAGCCCATCTTCTCTTTTGCCTTTCACAATCAAATGTAGGTGTGCTGCAGTTATGCTGTGTTATAGAACCCCAGGAACAAAGGTGATTGATTTTTCTCGTCTGCTTTATACCTCAGAAGTCGGCTCATCGGGTCTGTCCCCCGTAGTGAATTTCGGCTGTGGGGTGGTGGCGGGGATTTTGGCGTCTCTGGCTACACAGCCAGCTGATGTGGTAAAGACTCACATGCAAGTGAGTCCGGCACTGTACCGCAGGACCAGCGACGCCATACGCTTTGTCTACGCCGTGAGTCACTACACATACAACAACCAGTACATCATATACACATTCACTGGTTCATCTCTCTCTCTCTCTCACACACACACACACAACTCAAAACCTTGGCTCTCTTTACAAATAAAAGGACTACAATAAAACTTTAATAAACAAAAACAGGCTCTCAAACAAAACCCTGATACATCTATTTTCCAAAATAAGTGCTAAGCATAAACTATCTTTACATTCTCTTTGACCCCAGTGGTAGCCAAGCATGTGAAGTTGTCAGACTGCATGGGGGGGGGGGGGGGGGGGGGGGGGGGGGGGGGGGGGGGGGGGGGGGGGGGGGGGGGGGGGGGGGGGGGGG
>JAOYMR010000001.1:14521939-14534339 GCA_025802075.1 Tenebrosternarchus preto | reverse complement strand
TCTCTAATTTTGATCAGTGTTCTTTTTCAATTATATCATTTAAGTTTTTTATGCTGTGCTTTAGAATATATACAATTAATGAAATAATCTTAAAATACTGCTATTTCACTCCTGTTAGGATAATTTCACATAGGACCTTGACATTTAGGAAATTGTGTGTTCTCTAATTTTGATCTCCAGCGTGTGTACGTGTGTGCATCGCTTACCTGCTTACTTAGCTTTACTGAGTTAGTAAACTCAGATGTAAATCAGTTTTAACGAAGAGCATACCGTTAATGTAATATAATAACCACAAGATAAATTCATAACTGGAGGAAGTTTATCATGAATATGAGTGTTTAACTACTTTTCATTAACCGACCACCTGTCCACACATTTGTGCCTGGTTTAGTACAAATTCTCCTGTACGGTTGGGGGCAGTCTGACATTGCTCTGTGTTGTTTGCTAGACCGAAGAAGAGAAACTGCTACGATTGGTGGCTGTTGGACTATATAAATGACGTCATGTTCTTTTCCGCCCTCTTTTTGCCGTGAGGTGCAGAACTCCATACGGCGTTGTCTCGTGGTAAGCTAACTTTTGTATATTAAATTGATGTTAAATGTACCACAAACGACGACCTATTATTGAAACAACTAGATAAGTCCTACAATAGATGGCCCCCAATCCAATGTCGCGCAATCGGCAATAAAAAAACGCTTCCCCGGTTTTTCTTTGAGTTTACTAGGCCTAGGCTTTTGGATCTGCTAGCTAGCTTGTTTTCACCGCGTGTAACGTGTATCCGGGTTCGTACACGTTTGCGTCCTATTTATCATCTAACAGCGCTTAACTACGATGAGATGCGTTTTAACGTTTCTAGTCTGACGTTTTCACTTTATTAGGAGAGCACTGGGTGGGTAGCAAAATATCTTATTTGAACAGCTAGCTAGTTGGGCGCGCTTTATTGATCAGCTCAGCTAACTTTATAATCGCTATAGGATCTTAATGGTGAACAAGTATTACTACCTTTGGTGGGTGCGCACTGTTAAAGCCTGACACCGACGTTGGTGTTCGGGTGTCGGAAGTGTGCTAAAGTAAGCAAGCCGGGTTTTCGCTAACGCCATGAGGGCTTCTGCCCCTTGACTGGAGTTTGATAGTGACCTGAGCAACATTTTAAACCAACCTTTTAAACCAATAACCACTCAAAATATCTGTTGACTAAATTACCCCACCCGAATGCATGTCGAGTAGGTTTGATGTTTAACCTTTAGGACTGTGGCTTTATTTAGCAACTGATCTTTTTCCTTTGCTTTTGCCTCCAGCTCTCCCACTAAACTCGTTGCGCAGGGAAAGTGGTCACGATGTCCGGAGGTCTGGATGTCCTTCAAATGAAGGAGGAAGATGTGCTGAAGTTCCTGGCTGCAGGAACCCATCTTGGTGGAACCAACCTGGACTACCAAATGGAACAGTACGTGTACAAGCGAAAGAGTGACGGTAAGATACAACTACTTTTTACAGCTTTGAGTTCCTGTACTGTTCAGCTGGTGATCGGTTCTAAAGCCCTGCCACTGTTGCAGGCATTTACATCATCAACCTGAAGAAGACATGGGAGAAGCTGCTGCTGGCTGCCAGGGCCATCGTTGCCATTGAGAACCCCGCTGACGTGTGCGTCATCTCCTCCAGAAACACGGGCCAGGTAATCGACGAGTGTCTGTAGGGAATATCGTCCCTGAGGCAGGTCCCTGGCTGTGCCTAGAGGTGCATAGAGTAGGGCTGGCAACGTGGTGAGGGCGCACTGTTAAAGCCTGGCACCAGCGTTGGTGTTCAGGTGTCGGAAGTGTGCTAGAGTGAACAAGCCTGGTTTTCGCTAACACCATGAGGGCTTCTGTCCCATGACTGGGGTTTGATAGTGACCTGAGCTACATTTCCTTGCATTGTAGATAATTAAGATAACTCCTTTTAATGAACTTGGCTTTTACTCGATGTGAATATGTATCTTGGTATGAATACCTGGATTCTTTATTGAAGAAACATTTGACCCCCCTTTTTCTCAAAATGAATAATGTATTTATATACTTATATTGATTAGTCTGCTGTTTGTTAAATTTTTACAGTAAGTGGGTTTGTTGGTTTCTCTTTCAGAGGGCAGTACTCAAATTCGCCTCTGCCACTGGAGCTACCACCTTTGCTGGGCGTTTCACCCCTGGAACCTTCACCAATCAAATTCAGGCTGCCTTCCGGGAGCCCCGCCTCCTAGTTGTGACTGACCCACGTGCTGATCACCAGCCGCTGACTGAGGCTTCATATGTGAACATTCCCACCATAGCCCTCTGCAACACTGACTCTCCTCTCAGATACGTGGACATTGCCATCCCCTGCAACAACAAGGTACCGCTTGATGCAGTCTGCAGCCTTGCTTATCGACTGTTGCGCTTTGAACGGACTTGATATGCCGTTGGACTATTGCCAGATGCTGAAGTAGACTAGCCAAGACCCAAATGACGAGGTTAAGTGATATGACTGGTTAACTGGGGAGTTCCATTGTTTAGTTGTCTTAATATAAGCCTGTGTTTGTGTCCAGGGACCACACTCTGTGGGTCTGATGTGGTGGATGTTGGCCCGGGAGGTTCTGCGCATGAGGGGAACCATCTCAAGGGAGCACCCTTGGGAGGTCATGCCTGATCTTTACTTCTACAGAGACCCTGAGGAGGTGAGGCACTCCAGCCCCAACAGCTATTCCAAGTTTTTAAATGCCTTTACAGTCTAAACTTAAAAATGTGTAAAAAAAAAAAAAAAACCTGTCAAAACCTTGTTTTTCTAATGCTAATATTTGAACATGCGCTCCCAAGACCAGTATTTGTAAAAGGCTCTTCAGCTCTGAACACAAAGCTCAGAGCAGTGGCATGACTCATCTCCTTCTCCTCCCTGCAGATTGAGAAGGAGGAGCAGGCAGCAGCGGAGAAGGCTGTGGGGAAGGAGGAGTTCCAGGGCGAATGGACCGCACCCGTGGCCGATTTTGCCCAGCCAGAGGTGGCTGACTGGTCTGAAGGTGTGCAGGTGCCGTCAGTGCCCATCCAGCAGTTCCCTGCTGGCATTGATGGTAAGAAACTGCTGTCTTCACTCTATCTTCCAGATTTACTTTGTGTTGTTTGGTTCCTTTGGGTTGTCATGTTGGTTTTATTTTCCTTCCTTCTGCAGCTGCGGCTGCCAAGGCTGCCCCTACAGCTGAGGTGTATGCTGGTAAGCCTCCTCTTCTGACATATCCTAATCGTGAAATGCTGCTCTGTGCTCCTTGAGCTGTGTGTAATCGTGAACGTTTTGCATTCATCAGAGGACTGGAGTGCTCAGCCTACCACTGAGGACTGGTCTGCAGCCCCCACCGCCCAGGCTGGAGACTGGGGCGGCTCCAGCGCCGACTGGCCATAAACAATTTCTAACCGTTCAAAGCATCGTGTGTAGCTTTTGTCAATAAACATGATGGCTCGTTTAAAGGATTGGTGTATTTTCTTTTGCACATGTCAGTTCTTACATTAGCACAAGTTTGCTTGTTTTGTTTTGTTTTGCTCATCTGGTTTATTTTTGGGTTAAATGGGTTGTTGAATTTCCAAAATGGTTTAAAGCTTGTTCACAACAACTTATCTGGGAGATTGTACATAGGATTGTGCAATCAAGCTCCATCAGATTGTAATGTTTTCATCTTTATAGTCAGTAAACATGGTTCTGTAAACTCGTTTTTTCGTGTTGGACTTAATTTAGCAAAATAAGTAACACCCCAGATGGGACTCGAACCCACAATCCCTGGCTTAGGAGGCCAGTGCCTTATCCATTAGGCCACTGGGGCTATCTGGGAGGTGTAATAAAACATTTGGTATTAAAGATAATAAGTTCTAAATATGACTAAATATTTTAGTTTTTCTTCTGCCATGTGAATTCATCTGGTGTGGTTTTATTATTGCTATAGTTAAAAAAGTAATGTAATTTTTTCGGTAAAGAAAAGGACGGTTGCTTAGCAACGACATGTTGTCATACCACGGTAAAAAAAATGCAGCTGGCTAGCTAGCTGAACACTTGATTCGCACCTAGCTAGCTCGCTATCTTAACGCTCTTTTCTGACAACCACTTTTTGTAGAAAAGTAAAAGTTTTTTTTTTAATAAGCAATACCTTTGCAGATATCTAGTAGCTGATACTTAACTGGTCATACATATAGCTATCTATCTAACTAACGTTAGGTAGCTAATAAAGTAGCTATCCAGTTAGCCAGATGAATTAGCCAGATGGTTAGTTACAACATATAACTAGCTGCTAGTTTACCGAGATTATTTGTGCAAGGTTGTTCATCTGGTGCAAAAAACGTTCCTTTTTTGTTTTCTTCTTTGAACTACTTATCGGCTAAATGTATATGACAATGGCCATGGTTATGGTGTGAAAAACGGAGTAATCAGTAATCATGGTGAGTACAGAAACGTCGACTAGTTAGTTAGCTAATCACTTTAATGCAAAATAATAATAATAATCTTAAAATATGCCTACTAATCATTTGTAGCTAAGATTGCAGAGTATTAGCTAGCTAATTCTGAAGCCACGTATTACACTATACAGATTTTGTCCCGCGTGAAGCCTGCAGTGGGGGGTGAGACCGCCGTTAACTCAAGTGAGAAGAAAAGAAAAAATAAAACGAAAAAGATTCCACGGTTAGAAGACTACCTCAGCCAAAGAGACTATCTGGGTGCCCTCACATTGTTGGAGGTAACGTTACAAAACAAAATTACAAATGTATGTTTCTACGAAATGTTACTTGCGGTTTACCTGGGCACAAGTTATTGTGAAGTTTATTTCACTCCAGCTACTAATCACTTAGCGTCAGACCAGTTCATTTCCGTCGTACTCATACGAACCTCTGATGCCTCACTCTTCTAAATATCTGCACAGAAATCTAATAAACAGTAGGATAATCTCATTTTAGTTTCAGCGTAATGGAGGTGTTGTGGAAGAGAATTCAGACCTTTGGGTTGGATACTGTGCCTTTCATCTGGGAGACCACCAGAGAGCTATGGAGGTCTGTAGCTCTCACACTTTTTTCTCTCTACATAATTTTGCAAGCGACCAAGTGCCTGTGATTAAAACTCTAATCTATACAGTACTATATCTATTCTCAGAATAACTATCAGATGAGGTTATGACTTTTCGTAACCCAGTATGACAGTTGTTATACTGGGTGAAGTGACTTTGGATTTGTTTGGAACATTAGGAGTACAAGACCCTGTCTGCAGAGCCAGACTCTCCCGCAGACGTCTGGGTCTACCTTGGCTGCTCTTTCTTCTTCCTGGGCCTTTACAAAGAGGCAGAGGAGGTTGCACTCAAAGGTTTGCCAACTTCTTATGTGGCATGAACTTTAGAAAATATAACTGCTGTGGTGGTGAGAATGACAGTAGATGATTTTCCTGTATCTATTTTTTCAGGGCCAAAAAGCCAACTCCAGAATCGACTGCTCTTTCACTTGGCCCACAAGGTCTGATGAGTTTGTAGCAGAGAGGCTTTGTTGCTGCTAGCCATAGAGAACAAGGAGAAACTCATGATGGTGAAGTAATTCTTGCTCATTCTGTGTTGGTCTGTAGTTTGGTGATGAGAAAAAGCTGATGGGGTTCCACCAGAACCTGGAGGATGTAACAGAGGACCAGCTAAGCCTGGCATCCATCCACTACATGCGTTCCCACTACCAGGAGGCCATTGACATCTACAAACGCATCCTGCTGCAGAACAGGTAGATCCATACTTTATATCACTATCAAAGTGCAGTTAACTTGCTACTTATTACTCTTATCCAGATCAGGAATGTGGATTTTATTATGTGTCAGTGATGAAATGTTTCTTCTTGATCAACATGCTCTGCAATTCACATGCATCATGCACTGAGCATTTTCCAGTGAGGATTTGAAGACCAACAATTCTGCAAAGAATTGGGTGAAATATGCCATGCTTTCATGTACAGTGTGTACAGTCTCTCTCCTGTGTTTGTGTGTGTATATGTGTATGTGTGTGTATAGGGAGTTCCTGGCACTGAATGTGTATGTGGCTCTGTGCTACTATAAACTGGATTATTATGACGTGTCCCAGGAGGTGCTGGCTGTGTACTTGCAGAGCATTCCAGACTCCACCATTGCCATCAACCTCAAAGCCTGCAATCACTTCAGACTGTACAATGGCAAGGCTGCTGAGGTAAACAGAAACACACACACACACTGGTTACTCTGTGTGATCTAAGATTGAAGATTTTTTTTGTGTAGTTCTTCAGTATAATTCAGTGTTACCACCATCACAGTGTTAGTGTACAGCAATAAGGATTTTTTCCACAGAGATCAGTAACAGTAGAAGAAATTTTGGGGTGGATCCAGTTCTAAATTAGACACTAAGGTATGCCAGGCTCTGTGGCGCAATGGATAGCGCGTTGGACTTCTAGGCAGAGAAGAGAAGCCATTCAAAGGTTGTGGGTTCGAGTCCCACCAGAGTCGTAGGTTTTCTGTTGAAGCCAGGCTCTTTAAACAGGTTTCCTCAAATACACTCAACGCTCAAAGATCAGAACTCCATCATGCCAGTGTTGTTACTGACCAAACAGTTGTTCTGGGTCCCACTACAGTAAAGTACCAGGAGACTTGGCTGCTATTGTGTTATTCAAAGTTGTTTTTCACCTCTAAATTTCAGTTTTTTTCAGTATGTTACACCTCTGGTTTGAGACTGTGCTCTTCGGCAGGCAGAGCTGAAGAACCTGATTGACATCTCCTCAAGCTCGTTTGAGTTTGCTAAGGAGCTAATCCGTCACAACCTGGTGGTTTTCCGGGGGGGGGAGGGCGCCCTGCAGGTCCTGCCGCCTCTCATCGATGTCATTCCTGAGGCGCGACTAAACCTGGTCATCTACTACCTCCGACAAGGTGGAAGCTTCACCTTACACACTGCATCCAGCATGTGTGTTTTCATTCTGCAGTGCTAGTCAACTCTGTCTATTTTTATCCTAGATGATGTTCAAGAAGCATACAATCTCATCAAAGACCTGGAGCCAACAACCCCTCAGGTAACTGTCCTTACTTCATTCTGTCTTCTGTGTCTACTGGATAAGCTCTGATGAAGATGCTGAAAGGTCTTTATGTGTGTGAGATTTAGTTGGGATTTAGTCTCTGAGAGAAAGAGAGAGAGAGTGTGTGTGTGTGATTGGGAGCATTTATGACTTTGCTTTTTCCTGTATCTTCAGGAATACATCCTTAAAGGTGTGGTGAATGCGGCACTGGGACAGGAAATTGGATCTGTGAGTCGAGTTTCTGACTGTAACACATTATATTAAATCCAGCTACCAAAACATCTTACTAGTCACAGCAATGAACAGAAAGAAGGAGGACAAGTGTGTGTGTGTGTGTGTGTATGTTCTCTCTTTCAGAGGGACCATTTAAAGATCGCTCAGCAGTTTTTCCAGCTGGTTGGAGGCTCTGCCAGTGAATGTGGTAATGTCACCCTTTAACAATAGCAGCATTAGCACGGTGCAATGAACAGGCCTCTCTGTGTTTCCTATACAGGCACACATGTTAGTGCACTTGGGACAGCCATGCATGGTTACATTTTAGCATCGATCGTACCTGCGTAGTTACTGTCAATGCTTCTGGAAAATCTGTGAAATTATTTTATCAGGTTTCACAACAGATAGTGTGTGTGTTTGTGACTTCTCAGACACTATCCCAGGTCACAGCAGAGTGTGTGTGTGTGTTTGTGACTTCTCAGACACTATCCCAGGTCGCCAGTGCATGGCGTCTTGCTTCTTCTTGCTGAAGCAGTTTGAGGATGTTCTCATCTACCTCAACTCAGTCAAAGTTAGTAAAGCCTAGTCACATAACCCTCATGCACCGAAACACACATGCATCTTACACACTCTACACAAGACTATACGCTAAATGCCTACAATGTAAATGTAAATCTGTTGTCAGTATATGTACTGCCAATAGTACCGCAGAAACTCTGCATTAGAGAGGAGTCTTTAAGGCAGTTTTAATCAGCTCTTCTCTGATGTCTTTTCTGTGTTTAGAGCTACTTCTACACTGATGACACATTCAACTTTAACTACTCACAGGCCAAGGCTTCCTTAGGGAACTACAAAGAAGCTGAGGAGGTATTGTTGTCCTGACTTGACCAGAGAGCTACATCACAGAACAGCCAGTTCACATTTGCGTGTGTGAATGACCTAACCACATTTTAATTCTTGTCTGAACAGGTGTTTCTGCTTATCCACAGTGACAAGATCAAGACTGACTATGTTTATCTGAGTTGGCTGGCCCGATGTTGTATGTCTTTCTTGTTTACTACTTTATCTCCCCTACACACACTGAATTGTTATGGTATTTGTCAAGTCTCCAGTCCGAGTACACATTAAAAGTTCTAATATGAAATTAACCATTGTTCACTTGTGCTCACACAGTAGTTGCTTTAGAAGTTCAGCAGAGCAGTTGTGTTTCTTCATTTTTTAAATAGACATTATGAACCAAAAGGCTCGGCTGGCCTGGGAGCTCTATCTAAAGATGGAGACCTCATCTGACTCCTTCAGCCTCTTGCAGCTCATAGCTAATGACTGCTACAAGGTCTGCCTCTTCTCTCCTAAAATAAATCATTGCACTTTGTAATTGGTCAAGGAATTTGCTCTCTACCAATCAATGGGTTTGAGACCAAAGTATATGTAGATATCTGTAAGTCTTGTGCATTACTAAGGAACTAACAATGTGTTTTTAAAGCAGAAACATACATATGTTAACTGATGTTCGTATTAATGCCAATTAATGCCAAACAGGCCATAATGACTGGAAATATTTAGTACAGACTAATCCAACACTTCTGGTTTCAGTGGAAAATTCTCAATGGTAGACATGGATATTTAATGTGTTGTGTGGGTGTTGTGCAGATGGGGCAGTTCTACTATGCTGCAAAGGCGTTTGATGTTCTGGAGCGTCTGGATCCGAACCCCGAGTACTGGGAAGGGAAGCGGGGGGCGTGCGTGGGGATCTTCCAGCTTATCCTGGCCGGTCGAGAGCCCAGGTATGGGCTCACCCCTCAGCAGCCTGCACACCAAGAACCAGAGAACACACCCTTTTGGCTCATTCGTAACTTTAGTACTTCTGGTGGTTTTGTCTCATAGTTAAAACCATTAAGTGACCTTTTCAATAAATACTTACAAAAGAAAGCACACATGTGGGATTGTTTTAAGTAATGGTCCCACGTTTATGCACACTAGCAAAGCAGCATTGTTTCTTTTTCTTTTTTCTAGAGAGAGTCTGAAGGAAGTGTTGCCCATGCTGCGCAGCACTGGGAACCCCCAGGTGGAATATATCATCCGCATCATGAAGAAATGGGCCAAAGACAACAGAGTGGCTCTCTGATTACACATGCGCTGTACCATTCATCCAAGCATATGTTACTTTATACATGACTGTTTACAGTTGACGTTCGTTATTTTCTCCATGGTAAACATAAATGTAATCAGTGAATCATCTAAACCTAGGTGATGTTTTTGTAATTATAATTGAATATAATCATACATATTTCTCCAAATAAAAACACATTTGTAGTCATACAGGTAAAATGCAAAGAATGTGTAAGGTTTTAAATATGTTCTATAAGCGCTTTATACCCAGCCACAAATGAATATGCTTTCAAGTCATAAATAAATATTCTAGCAGACACGTCCCCTCACAATTTTTATATATTTTTCTTTTGTTTATTTTTATCATTACTTCTTTTTTTTTTTTTACTATCGATGAAGTGTCCATTGTATGTGCAGACCGAGAACTGCGGACGGTTTCTGGCTTGCTTCCATTAGCCATTTAGGTTCTTGTCCGTCATTATCCTCACCCCGCCTGTGGCTGCAGAAACCTGGCCTCTGTGGAGCCCATTGTGTACGTGCGTTCCATACAACCACGTCTGCCGAGCTGCTCGGATAGGAATGTTCGACATTTTGCCTTTCGTGTCACAGAACATGACAACATGACACACGAGCCGTTATAATAGTTTTCAGCAAAAGTGAATTCACTGTGCAGTCGCAGCTAAATAAAACAACTGTAGTCGTAGTCGGGGATAGCAAAACAGCTCTGTGTGTTACTTTGAATAAATCTATTTATCACAATTTTGTTGGATGCTCACAGCAAGTGAGTGCTTATTACGGCGCTTGATAGTGGGGCGGGTTTTAATTTTGGGTATCGATTGATTGGATACGGTGTTATCTCACTTCACGCTGTTTCCGGTTTGTCTTTACGCGCAGGCTCAGTGACCTCTCCCTGTTATTTTATTTACTCTTTCAAAACCAAGATGGCTGTTCTGAATGCATCGGTCCCATAGCATAGCAATTGAAGATGGAAGTGCGGAAAAATCAACTTTTACCCGACCATCTTTTCTCATGTTAGCCCATCCGTAAGGTGCGGAGGATACTCTTGCAACTTGCAAGTCGTTAAATATCCTTTCGCCCCGGTTTAAGCCTGTTCATATCAGCTAATTTCAAGTTGTCTCGCGAAGTAGCTCTTCTGTCGCTGTCTGTGTCCAGAGCGGGGTTGACACAGGCTGAACATCCAAATGGCCGAACCGAGAAAAGTACAATTTGTCACTCTGTCGGCCTTTGCTGGTGGTCCGGGCGCAGAGTCTAGGAAACGCCGGTTGGACGATGAGACCGATATAAACTTTGACAGAGATGCGAGGATGGGCACTTCAGTGACCGGGGCAGCTGGAGGTTGTGGTTTGCTCGAGAAAACTGCCGTGAAAGACAACGGTGAAACGAAAAAGATAACTGTGCGACTGAACCTCACTCTCTCTGAGCCCAACGACAAGTCTTCGTCCGAGTTCAACTACAGCGAGCTTATCCAATCTCAACAGGTACGAGTTGTTTTTATTTGGAGTTGCTGTGTATTAAAATATGAAAAATACTTTGGGGGGATATATAAATAGAGCGCGATATCTTGCTGTAACCTTTGGATGTTGCAAAGATACCGGTCATGAATATCGTCACTTTATCCCATGCGAAAGCCAGTAGCATACCTAGCTTGCTAAGTTAGCAGCTGCTAACTAGAAGCGACACCGAGACTTCGGGTTTGCTGTGTGCAGAGTAAGTTCACTAAGGAAATAGCGTGAGCTACGTTTACGTTTTATTGCACGCGTGTCTATTTCCTTTCTCTGATATTGTGACAGTACTGATGTCATTGCAACTCAAAGTGTGAAAGGTAAACTTAGTGATCCAGTTAGCCATCAGGTGTTCGTATGGAAGTTTTGCGATTAATGCGTGTGCAGAGAGTTACGGTCTTATACTTGGCACCCAATACATTTGATCAGGATATTGATTACACAAGGCGTTTTGCACGTTTGCATACTTTAACCGGTTAACCTACATGTTCCCCAGAAAGCGACATATCTTTAATGTGCACAGCATGATCAGGGCACGACGGTCTCCGCGTTTGTTGTTTCTCAGGCCAAGAAAAATCCACCAGCTGTTACACCCGTTCTTGACCCCAGTGACCCCTTCAACGACGATGAAAAAGAGAGACAGGAAGTGGAGGCTTTGGCCAAAAAGTTTGAGAGCAAATACGTGAGTAGTGTTCCGCGGAAGATGTAGTCCTTGTGTTGAATCTTACAAATTAACTTGCAAAATTAAAATGTGTTTTTAGGCTGATCTGATATCAGTTTTGCTGTTTATTTATAAAGCTAAGTTTTTTTATAAAGCTAAGTTTAGCTAATTGTAGCTGCTAATCACTGAGCCACATAAGCAGCTTATTCCCATTTTCTGTATGTTTTCTGTTTTCATTGCTCCGCACGTCTGATCGCCTGACAGTTACGGTGTAGTAACAATTCGTGAGTGCAGCTTCACCCTCTCGTCAACAGGACCTTGTTTTTTGTGCTCTGCAGGGTACTGCAAGCAGAAAAAAACGGAAGGATCGGGTACAGGACTTGATTGACATCGGATTTGGTTACGACGAGAGTGACCCCTTCATAGACAACTCTGAGGCTGTGAGCGTTACTTTACCCATTCACACAGTTAAGAAGTTGTCCGTTTTTTTGTGTATGTGAAGGCATAATAACAATAAAAATAAATAATTATTATTTTTATTAGTAATTATTAGTTTTATTAGTAACCTTTATGCTGAGGTGAGGAATGTGTAGCATTAGCCTGATTGCTATTTTGTTGTTGGCTGCAGTATGATGAGCTTGTTCCAGCATCTCTCACGACCAAGCTGGGAGGTTTCTACATCAACACAGGTACTCTGCAGTTCCGCGCGGCCTCCGAGTCCGAGGGGGAGGACGTTGATAAGGACAAACACACTAGGGTGAGTGCCAGGGGGGGGGGGGCGGGGGCGGCCCGGCCCCGGGGCCCCGGGCGGGGGCGGGGCGGGGGGCGGCGGGGGGGGGGGGGGGGGG
>JAOYMR010000001.1:14492906-14510552 GCA_025802075.1 Tenebrosternarchus preto | reverse complement strand
TGTGTGTGTATATATATATATATATATATATATATATATATATATAAAAATGTTGGCTTGAGGAGAGCAAAATGAGCTGTCCATGCCCAGAGTCTCTCATACTTCTGCCAGCCCATAATAATCTGAACCTGTTTCGTTGGAGTGTTGCATCGTACACTGTCATAAGCTAGTAACATTGCTTCAGCTAAGCAGTGGCTTTAGCATTATTTAACGAGAATTGAGTGATGCCACTGTTGCTTGTGTATGAACGCATTTGCACAAAAATTCAACATGTAAAATGCTTCTGTACCTATATAGTGTTTCTTAAGCAATTATCAAGGCTAACATTACAATAATCTGCTAATAAGAAGTCCACTCAACCTTGAAGCTTTGCCACATTTGAGTAAGGCAGAGTTGAGGTTCCCCTAATAGGAAGGGAATGACGAGTATCAGTGAGTTAAATTATTATTGTGGCTTCTGGACTGCTGCAGAATACCAAGAGTGTGTGTGTGTGTGTGTGCATGTGTGTGTGTGTGTGCGCATGTGAGTGTGTGTGTGTGTGTGTGTGTGTGTGTGTGTGTGCGTGCATGTGAGTGTGTGTGTGTGTGTGTGTGTGTGTGTGTGTGGTAGTCTGTCTGCATGTGTGGTGAACCTTGCTCCTCGTCTCTACTGGCCAGGCAGCAGGTAGGGTGGAGGGAGAAGGGGCAGTTGATATGAGTTTCTTGTGTGCTGATAGGTTCGGGGCAGAGGGAGCTATAGCAGTGCGGAACCACAGGAGGGCGCTGTATTCTACTCAGGCTGGGCTGGCTGGGTCTCGTTCACATCACTGGCTTTGCTGTCTGCGTCATCATCAGAGATCTCACCCTCCATCTGTAGCTGCCTGCGACCAGAACGACCTGAAGGGAAGCTCACAGGACCTCCCCTCCTGGGGAATGAACACACAATCAAAAACACACATTCACACACACAAACATACAGACACACAGTCACTTAGACTGGAAAAACACTGAACAGTTCTTTTACAGACTAAAGCTGTACTGTGTTTGTTAAAATTGCAGGAATTTGTCACCAGGACAAAATATCTGCTAAAATATAGTAGCCTGATGCTGAGTCACCCAGTAAAGAATAGCATATTCATTCAAAAGTCAGACTGACTCAGTGCATTTGGCAAGAGTGAAGAGTGTTACCCGAGGCGGCTCCTGAGCCTGGTGTGCGTTTTACCTGAGGTTATTCTTGAGTGCAGGATGGGGTAAGTATGAGTGTTAGGTGGTTCTTGAGCTGGAGGTGTGTGTGTGTTTCCTGAGGCGGTTCTTGAGTGTGTTGGGGGTGTGTTACCTGAGGCGGTTCTTTAGTGTGTTGACCTCACGACTGAGCCCCTCACTGGCCTCCGTGGCGTCCTCCAGCTCCCTCTGCAGCTTCCTGCGGGAGGCGTTGGCACGAGTCGCTTCCTCTTCTGCCTCCTCCAACTGCCTCTTCAATTGCTTCATACGTGTATTAGCCTTCTCCATCTGAACACACACACACACACACACACACAGAATTGGGGGCGCAGTGAACCAGTGTGTTAGCTTCTCCTCCATCGAGAACATGCTACAGTCATAAAATCCTCCACACATCACTACACACATGAATGGGAGTTTGGGATCCTCTGTGACCCTGGCAGCCACTCACCTGCTCTTTGTACTGGTCTGCATGGCGACGCTCATCCTCCACCTGCATGAACACCTCCTTCAACTTCTTCTCTGTACGCCGGACAATCTTATTTGCTGCTGCCCTCTCCCTGCGAACCAACACACCATTCATCTCCCTGACACCAATAAGCTATTGTTCGAAAACAACAATCATCCTGTACCTCCTGTGTGTATGAGGCAATATTTAAATTAAACAAGTAAAATGACTTTTAGGGTACAGTGAACCAATAAGCTCCACTCCAGTGCACTAGATCTGAACCGCAGGGACACTGGGCCTTCATAAGCTCACATTGAATTAACTACACAGCCTGTGAGATCAAGGTCTGCCTGCTTACTTGGCCTCCTGCTCCAGCTGCTCCTCCAGCTGCAGGATTTTGGCCTCCAGGGCTGTGATGGTGGCTTTAAACTTGGATTTGACAGAGCCCTCCAGCTCCTGCAGTTTGGCCTTCAGCTCCTTGTTCTGTCGCTCCAGTTGCTGGCGGGTGCTCTCGCTCTTCTGCGCTGCACTGCGCTCGCCAGCCAGCTCTGTGGTGAGGGTGTCCACCTGCACAAAAACAGTCACACAGCGTTTTACCAACACCACTATCAGCACACTTGCTGCACCATTCTGCAAATGAGGAATTGAGACCAAACAACGCAACTGCCTTTGCAAGCCAGTAGTGTGTGGGTACCTGCATGGAAGTCTTGCGGAAGCGGTCGTTAAGCAGTTCCATGTTGCTCTGCTCCTCCTCCAACTCCTCCTCCAGCTGAGCGATACGAGCCTCCAGCCTCCGTTTCTCATCCAGCAGCGCCGACCTCACACACACACACACACACACACACACACACACACACACACACACACACACACACACACACTTTAGCCACTCGCTCGTATTTCCAATCAATCTGTTATTTGATGATTCAGACACTCATTCATTAATCCCATCAATGAAGCCATTTGCTGGGTAGCCAGTCTGCCACTTAACACATTCCTTGCCTCCAAGCAAACAGACACAAGCAGCTCTTTCTACCCACAAAGACAAAAGTGATGAGCATTTATGCAAAAAGCTCACCCTGGCCGTTTGCTTGGACTGCGCGCGCACACACACACACGCACGCACACACGCACGCACGCACACAGCTCCATTTGTGAACTCACTTCCCAGAGGCGCTGTTACAGATCTCATCTGCCAGTTCATCCCTCTCCTGTTCCGCATGACGCCGTGCTCTCTCCGACGCAGCCAGGTCCTACACACGCACACACACTGGCTAGTAAGAACTTGCTCCATGTTGGATTGCATGTACATGTGTGTAAGGACACATGGATGTGAGAGTTTTTGAGACTACATGCAGATTGTGTGTGTGTTGTGTTTGTGTGTGTGCGTAAGCATGTGTGTGTTGCATCTCCACCTCTTGTAGCTGAAGGATTTCTGCCTCAAGGCTCTTGAGCTTTTTCTCATTTTCCTTGGACTGAGTGAAGATTTCATCTCGAGAAGCGCGAGCTTCCTCCAGTTCCCTCTGGTAGTCCTTCATCTGAGCCTGCTCACCACACACAGGCACACGCAGTGCCACAAAATCAGGCAGCTGCCTAAATCTTTGTGGATAGAAACGTTCAATACCCAGAGGTTGCCATGACAGCTCTGGGAGATGTTGCTGTACAGGGTCAGGTTACGGCCAGGGTCTTTGAATAACACCTTGGGGTTGAGGGAGCGGGTGGGGTTGGAGCACATTACCTGGAGCTTGCGCAGCTGTTTGATGGCCTCATCGCGGGCTTTGTTAGCCGCCTCGATCTGAGCCTCCACGTCCTTCAAGTCCATCTCGAGCTTCTTCTTCGCAGCCACAGCCAGAGCACGCTGCTTCCTCTCATCCTCCAGCTCTGCCTCCATCTCACGCACCTGGTACAGTACGGGTGAAAGGTCAGGTCAAATAAATGAAGCTCAAATAAACCACAAGTCAGTTATAATTCTAGACACTGTTAAAATCCTCCCCTCAATTCTATGATCCCATTCTATAATCATCTTTCAGCCTTCATACCCAAACTCCTGTAAACAGTGAATCCAGTAGTTAGCTAGTGTTCATGTGTATATTTACACAGAAGGGCTAGAGCTGGAATTTCTCCAGACTTTCAGAGTTTGACCGAAGGCCCACACATACATCAGCACTAACAGATATGTTTTTGATGCTGCTCTATGCAACAGGTGAATGGGTGAAGGATGTGAGGCAAACGTGAACTCACCTGTTTCACCAGTAGTCTCTTCTTCTCATCGTTCTGCTCGTCTCTGGCCTGCAGGTCACGCTCGAACTGTGCCTTCATTGCCTGCATGTTCACCTCCAGACGGAGCTTGGCGTCCTCTGTGGCCTGGAGCTCGTCCTCCAGCTCCTCCAGCTGGGTCTTCATCTCCTCCACCTGCTGCTCCAGCGTCCGCTTGGATTTCTCCAGCTCGTGCACCTGCTCAAACAGACCATTTATTCAGCCTTCAATCACATCAGAGCTAAGCAGTACAGAGACCACTGATGTAGTGCTTAAACTCAGTACTGTACCAAGACATACCTTATCAAATCACTCTATATTAATAGCTACTATTTACAAACCAATTTTACATTGATCATTTTAAGATTCCTGTAAATAATTAGGCATTTTTAAACAAACTTCCAAGGTTAGTTTACTAATATCTTAGCCTATCTAACTAATCTATCTATCTAAGACTTAGAAAGAAAGGTGCCGTGTGCATAACACACCAGACTCAGCTGTTCTGCTGCCACATGAATGTATTTTTTGCAGCAAACCTTTTGTACTCTTCCCTGGCATGATGCTTCTCCACCCACAGTTCAATAACAGTGAGCTTGACTGATGACAATGCACCCTCCCCCTGTGGTAATAACTCAACGGGGGCTGTGTGCAAGTGGCCTGGAGACTCACGTTCTTGCCCACGTCGTCTTTGGAGCTCATCAAGTCCTCCATCTCAGCTCGCAGCTGTTTGTTCTGACGCTCAAACTCCTCTTTGGCCTCCAGAGCCTCGTCCAGGGCGCGGGCCATGGACAGAGCCTTCGTCTCCTTCTCCCGCGCCTCAGCCTCGGCCCGGTCACGCTCCTCTGCGTAGCGCGTCGACACACTCTTCTCCTCTGCCAGCATCTGTTAAACACACACACACACACACACACACCACAAATGATCACATCTGGTAAGGGTTTAAACTGTATGTTAGCAGAACTAAATATCTGTCCAATGTTGTGATTACAGACTGCTTATAGACTAATACCACTAAGAGTTGTGATTATAGACTGCTTATAGACTAATACCACTAAGAGTTGTGATTACAGACTGCTTATAGACTAATACCACTAAGAGTTGGCAATGGACTTTGAAAGGGAATCATCGTCTTTCTTGTCATTTCTGAAAATGATTTGTCCTCTTTTTTGAAGCCTGCAGCCTAAAGTTCACATTTACCTGGTCAAACTTCTTCTGCTTCTTCTCCAGGTTGGAGACGATTTGTCTCTGGTGGTCCAGGTCCACCATGAGGTCGTCGAGCTCTTGCTGTAGTCGGGTCTTGGTCTTCTCCAGCTTGTCATAAGCCATGGCTTTCTCCTCCAGACGCTGGGTGGCAGCCTCCACATCTTTCTGCAGCTTCCGCTTGGTCTCTTCCAGGCCTTCCACCACACCCACATCATCCTCCAGCTTCTTCTTTGTCTCACACAGCTACAGGCACACATGGCAGTTCAGAGCCTACTGTGTGTATGGGACTGTCAGTGTGTGTGTATACCTGTATCTCTAGGGTTGTGTATTTTTGAGTGTGTGTGTACACATACCTGTGCCTGTAGAGTTGCTAGCTGTTTCTCCAGGTTCCTGCGTGCCTCCTCTTCCTCCTCCTGCTGCTCCTGCAGGCTGCTCTTCTCTTCTTCCAGCTGACGAATACGACTGCTCAAGTTCAGCTTCTGGCGGGTCTCCTCTTGGAGCAGCTCCTGCACACGCACGCACACACACACACGCACACCATGATCAGTAGGTGAAGCACATGGATGCATGTATGATACACGTGAGTAAGAGCATAATGAAGAATCCCATCCATCAAAACTTCCCTCCACACCCCAAAACATGAACCATATATACTCCATCCTTCCCTCATGCAAGATTTTACGAGGCAGTCAGGTTTTTCCTTATTGTTTACAGCTCAATTATGCTTTTGCAGATCACTTTTATTTTGCACAAGAAGGTCTTATGTAAACGTGAATGTGGAACCCACCTGAGTGTCCTGTAACTGGCTCTCGAGGCTGGCAGTGTCTTTGGTCAGCTTGATTCCCTTCTTCTCAGCGTCCTCCAGCAGAGAAGACACGTTCTCCAGCTCCGACTTCAAGTGCGCATGCATACATACACACACACACACACACACACACACACACACACACACACACACACACACACACACAGAGGTTAAATACATAAAGGTGTCATCTTCCTTATTAAGCAAAACAGCTTAGTGTTGTGCTACTCAGTCACCAGCTCACAGAATCCCTCACTTCTGCTGCTCCAAAACAAAATTCATTAAGTGTATTGATCTCAGCTCACACGGGAAACCCATCATCTGGGTGACGGTCATTTCACCCAGTGAGCCAGCGCAAAGTCTGGTGACTCGTGTTGTGGTGGTGTCTCTGGTTCAGCAAGTCCTTCTACACCGAGCTAAATTCTCAGTGTAAAAGGACACACTTTGCTAAGAGGTGAGGGCCCACTGAGAAGCCCCAGAGTTTGAGAGGTAAATCCCCTTTGTCAGAGTCTGAATCTTTATAGCCACGTTCATCTTTCTCCCCTGAATAACCTCTAATGAGGTGCTATGAGCGTACTCATTTATTGGCCTGTTGAATACCACAGCCATTTAACAAACCTACAACATCTGCTAAGGTCTAGCTATATAGTCCATTCTTTTGTTCACAATATATTTGGCATTACTTCCTATGTTAATATTTAGTTGCAGTACTGGGACCAGTAAGATGCGTCAGAGGCTCCACTTTATGCTTGTCTACATGCGTGAAAGTACTGTGGTGGATGTACCGTGTGAGGTGTAGGCGTGTAGGGGAATGGGGCACCTGTAGTTTGTGGGTGCGGTCGGCTAGCTCACTCTTGGTCCTCTCGCCCTCGGTGGCACGCGTCAGCACCTCCTGTAGCTGGGCCTCCAGTTTCTTGCGCTTGTGCTCAGAGTCGAGCTTGGCCTGCTGCAGGGCCTTCACCTCGACGGCCAGCTCTTTGTTCTCGCCCTCCAGGCTCTGCTTGCTCTTCTCCAGGTTCAGCTTGACCTGCAGCAGCACACGGAGCAACACAGAGCTGATTGTGGAGTTTTGCTAAGAAAAACGCGAAATATGGGAGCGGAGACTTGGATGCAGTGCCTTATGTGCACGTGTACGTGTGTGTGCGTGTGTGCGCATGTGTGTCTAACCCTCTTGGCCTGCTCCAGCTGTTCAGACAGCTCCTCAAGTGCAGTTCCATGCCTCTGTCTCATGTCCTGGATCTGAGACTCGTGGTTACGGGTCTCCTCGTCCATCGCCTTCTTCAGCTCCGCCACCTCCTGCTCTCTCTTTGTCCTGCACAGGACAACGGCCTCAGCACTAAACCCCCAACACTATAGTGATGGTCCATATACCACTTTTCTCTGACACATAGGCAAACATGCGACAAATGCTCCATAATAAACTTGCAGACACATGCAAACTGTGTACAAGCAGGTTTTCATTCCTTTATGACAGGAACCTGAGAATGCCTGAAAGAGGACATTCAGGGCTTTAGCCCCTTCAGGCATCGTGTCATTAGCAATCCAACATGTTCGAGTGCAGCACCATGGCAGTGCAAACCAGCAGATTGAAGTTAAGGGTACACACAGCTCTGAAAACAAACGGATGGTGGCTGGATGTGCTATTCTGAGCAAAACACTTACAGAAATATTGATCCACTTCTCAAACACTGAAATATAAACGCTCCTGAAACTCCCTGCCAGCTCATTCTAAAAGTGTGAGGAAAGTCATCTTGGTGCCGTGCTACTCGGGCTCACAGAAGCCTCACACTGCTCCTCCAACACAAAATACCAGCATCACCCACATTAATTTCGGCTCAAAAGGGAAACCCATCATCGTCTGGGTGACGGCCAGCTCACCCAACGAGCCGGTGCCAAGTCTGACTCACATGGCGACTGGTGTTTATGAATGTGAATCCATCTTTTAGGAGCATTCTGCATGACTGGGGAGGGGTGGGCAACATTGAGGTGATGGTACCTGAGCTCCTGCTGGGCTGCGGTGGTGTCCAGCGTGTCCTCCAGCTCTGTCTTCAGGGCCTCCAGCTCCTCACTCAGGTCGCGCTTTAGTTTCTCCGCTTTGCTCCGAGCCGCTTTCTCAGATTCCAGATCTTCCTGCAGCTCTGTCAGCTGGGCCTGCATCTCCCGGACCTGCTTAAGGGCATTGTTCTTCTGGGCCACCTCCTCGTCACCTCTTTTACACACACACATACGCGCGCGCACACAGTGCACCCCGTGAATTCAACATGATTAGACTTCTTTCAAATCTAATAAATGAACACCGTGCTTCAGTACACCAGAATAAACTGCACCATATCTTAATGCAATACAATACAATGGAGCTTTATGGTTATTATCCCCCCCCCCCAATCTATAGCATGATTCCATCAATATCCATTTCTTCTTCAACCACTAGGGGGAAGTATGTCAATTTGCTCAGCTGCTTGTGTTCAAGCCAGAGGGAATCTAAATGGTAAACTGATGCTGAGAACTTGTTGATCCAGTAGCTCCCAAACAGGCTGATTTTTTCTGCATTCAAAGAACTAGACAAACAAACCCTCAGGCTGTAAATAGCTGCATCCATCGTGAATACCCATTTAAAAGCAACAGGTTTGCAGGACTTAAAGGTTTTTGGGGCTCAAACAGGCAATGTGGGTCTTCCAAAAAGTTCAAACACACCTATACATTCTTAGAATATATAAAATCTATAGTTTCCAATGGAATGACTCTTAATCGACTTATTTTTATTTGTTTATTTCTTGGAAATGGATTAGAATCAGAATTTAGGACCATACTGTCAAGTTTATAAGGTTTTCTACACCCTCTACTTGACTTGATGGGCTTAACTTGTATGGTTGGAATTTATTGAATTATTAATCTATTGATTTATTTTCAACAAATGTCAACTCACCATCTGAATATAACAATCCTTTTGTTGACATGATACAAGCAGTAGAGGGTGTCCTAATGCCAGTGTGCTGACTGGGACATGGCTCACCTGGCCAGGACCGCCTGGAGCTCCTCCTCCTTTTTGGCCAGCTGGGTTTTGAGCTCATCAATCTGGGCCTGGAGCTCAGTGATCTGCTCCTGCAGGTCTGTGGTCTCCCCGTCCAGCTTGCGTTTGGCCTTCTCCAGTTCCTGACGAGTCTTCTCCTCTTTTTTCAGACGTTCTGAGGAGCAAGTGCACACAGACACCAGAAACTCATGAGTAGGCGTGATGTATCCTGATACTGATTCGTGGCGTTCTGGAAATTCACATTCGACTCAATTTGTATGCACCTCAGATCATTTATATGCAAATTACTTAAATCATCTGCTGAAGCAAATTCAAATAAAAAAATATCCCCCAGTGAACGCCACTCAATGCCAAAACAGACATTACACACATTTCTACACACACCTTCCCTGACAATTATTTTGACAAAATGTAATTTTTTTTTCGATTTGAAGGAAAAATATTCCCACATCTAGGAACAATGCACTTGATAAGTCAAGTACAATTAGGCCACGGCGTTACCATGGAGTTTCCACTGACAGTTTCCTGTTTTTAAACTAATTAAAGCAGTTTGTCCAGCAACCAAAATTTGTGATCCATGAAGAGGGGAATGCACTAAAATGGGAATGTTGATCATTGCAATTTCATTAAGGTAGATAAACATGATTTGTCACATTCTGAAGAGGCATAAACTCATCATATTATTACACTTCAGTTTTCCAGTCATTAGCAAACACAGGAATAGTACATATGTAGATGTGATTCTGACTGAACATCCGCTTTAAGCTGAAAAACAGCCATGCATTATTATTTTACCTTCAAGGTCCACCATCATCATCTCCTGCTTGTTTTTCACTTTGCTGAGATTTTTGGCCTTCTCCTCTTCCTCAGCCAGCATAGATGTCATCTCACTAACCCTCTCTTCCAATAGTTTCTTCTCCTACAGAAAGAGAGGGGAAAATATCAAATGAGATCATCACCACATCATCCATGGCGGTAATGAGGTACAACATCAATTTCTGACATCAGTGCGGACGATGTCTGGGCCTCCTCTACTAGGGGGAAAGGAGTCTGGGACCCGTCTGTCAAGCTCACCTTGAGGAATTTAGAGTTCTGGTCCTCTAGCAGTAAAAGGTCTTCCTCCATTTTCTTGATCTTGGCCTCTGCTGTAACCTTCTCCAACTGCAGCTTCTGCCTAGCAGCCTCTTCCTCATCCAGCTGCTCCTCTAGATCCTACAAGCATGTGGACACATGCATACACAATGAAACTAATAACAAAGTACGTCCAGGATCTTTCTGTTGCTTTATTCATTACAACATCTGCACATTTCTGGGGTCTACCGAGGTTTGAAAAAAAGACGTGAATAATTTCATATGCATTTTACAATACAGTAACCACCTACTTCAGTTTATCTACAGTAAAATCATCCAGACAGCTGTTATCATCCATATGAATGACTGGCTCAGTACTTTAGGCTTGAGTATTAATGTATTAAATGCATTAATGTATTAAATGCGAGTAAAATGGCTGCTGGATTAGGGAATATGAGACTCTCAACAAAACCATTTGTTGGTTATTTAAACAGTATTTGCCAGTTATCCAGAGTGTTTATGAAGACTTAAATGTCCTGTAGAAGTCCCTTTTGTAACTGTATGTACAGTAGCACGGATACGTGGGTGTGCCTCTGCTGTACCTGTATGTGGGACTGCATCTTCTTTTTCTCATTCTGCAGGCTCTGGTTACGCTCCTCTTCCTCCTCCACTCGGGACTCCAGGTCATGCAGGATCTCCTCCAACTCCTGCTTCTTGGCCACTAGGCGAGCCCTCATCTCCTCTGCCTCTGCAAACAGCTCCGTCTCTGCCTGCAGCTGCTCAGCCAAGATGTTCTTCTCCTCAAGGAGCTGAGCACCAACAAGAATAAAATGTCTATGAAGATGCATTTTAATGTTTTTTAGAGGAAGAATTCCACAACTGATCATTTAACACAGTATATTAGCAAACAGTGGAAAGTATGATGCATACATGCAGAATGCCTTTAGTCTCAGAGCTGTATGTATGCACTCTGCAGACATACATGTATGCATGATGTCTGCACGTACAAATTAAAGCTTCTCTTGCATGCGAGTGTGTGTGTTTGCTTGCATGCTAACCTGCTGGTGTTTTCTTTCCATCTCCATCAGTTCGTTCTCCACCTTCACCTGTTTCTCCTTCACCTTCTCCAGCTCCTCATCTTTAGCCTGCATCTCCTCCTCCTGTCTGGTCACCTGCAGTAAAGGCTTCACCTAAGGGAGGGAGCAAGTTAGAGATGGTAAGAGAGAATATTTCTATAGGGACAGTGGCCTATTGGTTGAGTATCTTACCTTGGTGAAGAGCCTCCACCACTGCCAGTGACGGAGTTTCAGGTAAGCAGCACAGTTCCTCTGGAGAACCTTCAGAGCACTTAGCTGCTGCTGCTTCTTAGCAAAGGCCCTTGACAGACAGACACAGGCAAAGACAGACACACGCACCCACAAAATCATGAAATGTACGCTCAATGCTTTGTTCTTTACTCATGTACTTGTATAACATTTCACAACTGAACACAGAGTACACACTTGCGTGCCAGGTATCCACGACACACAGCCTGGAAGTAGATGATTATGTCTGTAATCTTAAGGTCACGCTCCTCCTCCAGGTGTGCCAGAACTCCAGTCCGGAAAAAGATCTTACTTTGGCCAATCCGGTACAGGTTAGGGTCCAGCTCCAGTGCCTGGATCTGTGGAAAGAGATATGAAGGCAGCGCTAAGGCTGAATACAGCTCTACGATGACCTCCCCTTGTCTTTAGTTACTAAGATTTGCATTGACACCAGGTCGTGCCCATCATGGGAAGAGTGTAGCATTAAAGGACAGTTTGTGTGGGATAAAAAAGCAGAAGCCATAGATTAACAGCTTATTATCTTAACACATCATACTCCAAAAATGAGTTGGATGACTAATTTGTAGCCCACAACTGCTGTAAGATATGTACAGCTTTTAATGGCTGTGTTTTCAGACTCTGGTTACAGGTTACACACATGGGAAACTACAGAGGAACCGCCAGACTCCATGTGCGAGTTGTTTGTGCATCCTGGTGAAGGGACCCAATTATATGATGTAATTATTTCATAATCTTTGTGTTTTTTTTGACATTTGTTTCTAATGCAGTGAGTATGAAACTCACCATCCTCTCACAGGCCTGCTTGCCATCCATGAAGCCCTTGGGAATTGCATTGGGGGTGAGGATCTCATACCTAGTGGGCAAAGACAGGCAGACAGACCCAACTCAGTTACATCTAAAAGTTAAAAGGCTGGCATGAGCTGCACGCAGCTGCTCTAGATGATACTAGAGGAAAATCCCGTTTAATTTGCACATCGTCTGTACCTCTGTCTGAACTCCTGGAAGACAATGCGGTTGGGGAAGCCCTGTCTGCAGATCCGGATTCCTTCCAGAACTCCGTTACACCTGAGCTGGTCTAAAACCAGGTGAGGCTCCAGTTTCCCGGCCTGCAGGTGGAAGGAAACAGAAGAGAGGAGAGGGGAAAGAGAGAGAGAGAGGATATGTTCAAGCATTTCTGATCAGAAATGTGCAAAAAAATAATTTAGTGAACATCCTTCTAAAGGGCATGACTCACCCTCTTCTCGTGGTTGGGTATGATGCAGCGGACAAAGTTTGGGTTGGTGTTTCGGAGGGTGGCCATCAGCTTGGTCAAAGACTCTTTATACAGTTGGCCCACCGTGCGGAACATGCCCTTCTTGGTTTTATATGTGGCTCCAAATGCGGTCTCGTTCATACCAGCCACCTGGTCCAAACCTACAATGCGGTCCACTGAAAGATGGATACAGAGCGAAAGAGTGCAAGAGATTGAAAGAGGAAGAAGAAGAGAAAGAGACGCTGGTGAAACGAGTCGGTACAGAGCACGCTGCAGTCTAGAGGTCTTAACAGAGCTAGAGCAGCTAAAGGCCCAGCACAATCAGGATCAGTGCGGATGGACTGAGGTGAAGGGGGTAGGGAGGATTCGTCTGTGAGCAGAGTTCTGACTGCACAGCACCATGACAGGCCAAGCCCAGCACTCCAAACATGCTGCATCACTCTTCCTGCAGCCGGTGCTCCAAGTTTATCACTCACTCACACACCCCAACATACATACAAAGCCTTGCAGCAGAGTAAGGCTCAGTTCGATTAATGCTTAATTCAATGGGTCAATTCCATCACCAATAGAGGATACTTCCAAACTGAAAGTTTATGTTAATTTAAAGTGATAACAGTGGGGCCGTTTGATGGACTGACTTTCAGCTGAAATGGTGCCGGATGGAAGCAGAACCAAGCCGAGCCCTGTGGCTGAGTGGGTCTGCAACTTGATGCAGCAAGCCCGGATGATGGAGAGCAGAGTCTCTGAGCCGCTGGTGAGGAGCACAGGCGGGGTGGAGAGAGCCTGCTACATCTACACAAGCACAGACTGCAAAAGGAAATCAGAACGTTCAAACCCACCAAGTATACAGCTCAAGGAGCATGTTTGATTCTCTCACTCCGCACTTCACTCCAAATCGCAGTATGTTTCAGTATACCAACTACTGAATGCTCTGAATGATGAACTCCACCCATATGATTTGTATCAATGAACAATGTGGCTGGAGCCAAATTAATCAGCTAAAGCCCCTAGCACATGTGTAATGGGGACTTTCCATGGCATTATAGCTGCGTCAGTGCCGTCTGTGAACGGTAAGGTAGTGAGGCGTTATTCACCTCAACTGACTTACTTCTGAAGAAAATGTGCACATTCAGTATGCAGTACTCGAGCTATATAACTCCGATGCAGCTAAACCTATCCTGGAACATGCATCTAATAATCAAGGCTATAGGGAACTGACAAAAGGAAACAAAGTCACCATCTGTCATATTTTTCCTTTGTATGGAATGAGTGCTTTTTCTCTTGCATTTCATGCATTCCTGTTTAAGACATAAGTACCATCTTGAAACTATCAGGCCCAGGGTTTGCTCTCTCTATTTTACTTCACGTGGGGTCCTGATGTGACCCCTTGACCCTGCGGAGCAGCAGCTGATTGGCTGGTGTTGACTAGCTTGCAGCTGGGTAATGTGTCTGAATTCTCTCTGAACAGGAGTAGCACTGTTCAAGCTCTTGCTGCCACAGACAAAATGAGACAGAATTCCTGCTCCCTGTGGACAGCCTGATTCTGCAGATGCCGACCTTCAAACACGATCTGATGCTTAAAATATACACAACCTGTGACCAGGAGACGCGCCCTCTGACAGGCATACAGCAACAGTAGAGCTCTCACAGAGGCTTGGGTTTGAAGAAGGACTTAAAAAGGTTAAGCTACTCTACTACTCAACACTCACCGAAACGTACCTCCTGAAGCTGCATGGCTTCAATGTGTAGGTTTTGAGTCGCAATCTCTACAGACAGACTGGTGAGCATTGCACTGAGCAGCTTTGCCACTAGTGTGCAGGTGGAGGATCTCTAAACAGTAAGGCACATGCAGGGCCCTCTTCCTCAGAGCTGACTGCTCGAGTTAGCCAGATAGCACTGGTGCGACGACATTTCAGAAACCCTATGGTGATGTGCACCATCGTGCATGTTTATATCAGCATCGGCTCAGGAACCCAGGGATACCAACAGAGTGGGGCATACTGCCCTGTAATCTGGCTAACTCCTTAGTTAGCCAGCCAGAAGGACCAGGGCCCAGGTGGAGAAAGGCATGGGAGCATCTGAACGGACACGATGCGCTACGTTAGACAAAGAGCCACAGCACTTGAATACCTTCTCCTGGAGAGTCATGGAGGCTAGACACGTCATAGAAAGACGCTCTCTGAATATTCTGAATCTCTACAGTTGTGCGCCAGAGAGCCGGGAGAAAAGAACACAGCAAGCACAGATATAGGACCACACTGGTTAGTGCAATGCTGGTGGAAAGTCAAAAGCACAAAATGTTGACATTCTAGTGAAATGCTGTGAGAAGAGGTAAAAATGCATCTTATTATCTTAATTATAGTCTCTATAACTGCAAGTCTAATTTATCTACATATATTTCTTAGTCTCGACATCCATGTCTTTTTAATCTTTAATATTTATGTCAAATCTTAACTATAGATTCTATATCTAACTATAGGTTTTATTTATCTTAATTACAGTTTATATACAAAACTGTCTTATTTATCTTAACTATAGACAGTATAGCTGTGGTTGACCCATATATTTTTGTCAAATGAATGTGAGCTATAAAAGTGACATTAAAATGGAACACACAGCAGAGTTCAATGTTTGCGTTTTATAGACAAAAACATTCCACACTGGTCAGTGGTATGCATTTAGCTCTACAGACAGGACATAAAACGAGAGCTGAAAACAACAGTTTCTTTCTTAGCTTGTGTGGGTTCGTAAAAGTTGTTAGGAGACAGAAGAAAGCGAGAGAAAGAAAGAGCAAGAGAACGAGAGCAGAGGAGAGACTCCTTACCATCCTTCCAAAGCTCAGCCACAAACTTATCCGTAGACTGATGAAGCAGTGTGGCCACGTTGTCGTTCAGAGGGTCCATGTTCTTCATCAGCCACTCATCTGCTTTATAGTCAACCTGAGGAAGAGGAGAAGGAACAGGGGAATTCATTACCAAGAATGAATTACAGCAGGCTACACACTTATAAAGATATTGGGCTTTTTTACATATGACTGAGGGAAAGTTGCAAACTAGATTACTCTCAGTGCTGTAATGCAAAACCAATGAAGGAAACGAACAGCAAATGCGACATGGCTAATGAACAACATTTGAAGTGCATGGAAGATTATTTAAATTAGATTCTTTGTTAAAGTACTGCTTTTTTTCATGATTACAGCAATATAATATAGTGAAAGTTTTACTGACTGCAAATACTTCAGACAGTTATACAATCTTTCACCTGAGCAGTACATATCCATGTCCACAGGTATAGAAGTAGTTTACTCATAATAAAGCCTGAAATATATTCTAATTACTTCTCTTAACTGACTGTGTATCTTCACCTGACCACTTGAAGAAACTCAACCATCCAACACTGTTTCAAAATCCTGGTTCTGAAGATGTCCTGCAAGCCTCCTTTTAAGGTTTCCCCTGCTCGTGCACACCCGGTTCACCCAATTAACATGTCCTCCATGAGTTTAGAACTCATTTATAACAATGTCTTATTAGCATAAAACACTGCATGGCTAGTGGCATGAACCACTCAAAGCCCAAATGTGTCGAGCAGCCTGTACTGATAATTCCCCCCAGGTGTACTCATATCCTGCACAGACTCATGTCATGCCTTTGCCCCAGGGGCATGAGCGAGCAGGGTAGTCTCCTCGTTAAGCAGTCTCACATTTCCATTGCGAAAGGGCTGCTGATCTGAAGCAGATGTGCTCTATGCAGCCAACTGCACCCAGCAGCACAGAGGCTAGAGAAATGCCACTGCAAGCCAAAATCACTTCCAGAGGGTTAAACACACACAGCAATGCTCGAGCCCTGGGAGGTAGAGAGCAAAACCGTAAGACACATGTTAGAGAGACACCATTAGTCAGGGCTGTTGGCTTTAAGCAGGATTCATTTAAAAGTGCAGCTGAGGCTTGTTTTGTCCCCCCTAACACAAACTGGGGTTTTAATGGGAGCAGACGACTATGTCTACCCAGGGTGCATTGCTGTATTTACTGGAAGTTTTCTACAACACTGACTGGTATTGCTTCCCTGTGTGAGCTCTTTGAAACAGGAAAGGTCTTTGGGGCATCCTGATGGGTTCCAGAAACAAATGGCTTGGGACTGAGCATGATCCAAAATATGATACTGTGATATTAATGATGATCCCTTAACAACGTTTTTCAACTTCCTGCCCAGCCTTTTTGTGTTTCAAATAAAAGACAATTGTGAGCAGTTCCAACCTGTTTGGACATGGTGCTAAACAGAGCATCAGAATCAAGCTCAGTCAGGCCAGAGATAGTGTTCTTCTAGGCCCAATAATCGATCTTGATGGTCAGTTCATCAGCCATTCAGAATCTGGTAGGAAGTGTCTTAGCTTCAGTAGGGATCTCACCCTGCCTGCGTAATGGATGATGCAGAAGTCGGCTTTGTCCTTCAGCTGGCGTGGTTTCTGGAACTTGGCGTGCGTGCCCTGCTCTTGCACCAGCTTATCCACAAACGTCTTATCAGTGGCTTTGGGAAACCAGCACTCTTCATCCAGCAGAGCCAAAACACCTGGGGGGTTTGCCTGCAAAAAACAAACAAGAACCTCCTTAATGAGGAGAACTGGGGTAAGAGCAGCATGTCATCTTGATGTGTGCAATTCCATACCTGTTCTATTGGGGTAAATTATCCTTTAGCACTACTGCAAAGAACATCAACCAAGCTTTCTGAAACACTTACAAGTGAAACCCACCTCAAAAGGACAGTATAGCCAAGAGTGAATTTTATAACAAACCATTGAAAAACTCTGATGTTAATACACTTAATAAACTTTTTAAGACAAAAGCAAAATGCCCTCCTATGACTGTAAGTCATCTTGTGCACATGTTCTAACCAAACGCAAACAATGAGCCCTGAGGGGGAGGTGTTCTACTCACAGGCCTCTCGATGAGGTCAATGCAGGGCTGCAGGTCGAGGCCGAAGTCGATGAAGCTCCACTCGATGCCCTCGCGCTGGTACTCCTCCTGCTCCAGGATGAACATGGTGTGGTTGAAGAGCTGCTG
>JAOYMR010000001.1:14482411-14492782 GCA_025802075.1 Tenebrosternarchus preto | reverse complement strand
AATCGAATCGAATCGTGACCCTAAAATCGGAAATACAATCGAATCGAGGATTTAGAGAATCGTGACACCCCTAATATTTATCATCCAATGGCATCAAACACAGAAGAGTGCAAAAAATGTTTGGAGGGTTTGAAAATGGAGTGGATATTTGCACAAATCACCCAATTTTATAACCCTAACACATTCTCATATTTTTCTCCTTTCTCTTTTTGACTGAATCCTGAAAACACAGCACCTGGAAGATCTCAAAGCCAGCGATGTCGAGGATGCCGATGAAGGAGGCGCCCTGCCGCTTGGTCCGGTCCAGAGCTTTGTTGATGCGCGTGACCAGCCAGCGGAAGAGGCGTTCGTAGGTGGCTTTGGCCAGCGCCTCCACCGCAAAGTCAGCCTGCACAGCAACACACAGCACAATGTAGGGCAACACAGCGTAGGGCAAGACACAGCACAAGAATAACTGAAACTGCAAATTCTCAAAGAGCCAGAACAGGTTAGAGAGAGAGAGAGAGAGAGAGAGAGAGAGAGAGAGAGAGAGAGAGAGAGAGAGAGAGAGAGAGAGAGAGAGAGAAACCCATTAAAACATTTTATCTGCGTAGTGGCTTTTAAAACAAGCTGACAAAATGAATTACATAATGAATAAAACAAGAATAAATGAAACTAAACTAGCAAAAGAAAAAAAGTTAGAGAATGGAGCAAAAATGGTTAACAACGGAATAAAAGGCTCTTTAAGCAAAGTCAAAATCTCTCATTCTTGTACTATATCATCACAAGCATAATCATGGTTTCATATAATAATGTTCTTTCAGATTCATTGAATTTTTTTATTGCATGCATTTTTAATGTAACTGGAGAGCAGAACAATCTTTCAAAGTAATTTCAGCTTGACCTTGGCAGGCTGTTGTAAGGCCCTTAATGTGTGAGGGGAGAGAAGCTATTCTCTACTGCTCTATTGTTTTAACCAAGTACAGAGTTGGAAAGAAAACCACAACACACAGTACAGTTCTCCAGCACCACATTACGCCAACACCAACAACCAAACACATAGTGAGTGATGACAGGTGGCTGTTGGAAAATATTATTCCACTGGTGGAGATGAGGCAAAGGGTGACGAGGGGTACAAATATATCCGCATTAATATATATTACCTGTTCTTTTGTTTGGGCCTTTTGTACATAATCACGGCCCACTTTGATCCGGGGTGTGAGGATCGCACGGGTGAACTCCATAACATTCATCCCCAGCAGGTGGCAAAGCTTCTGTGCAGCTGGAAGAAACACAGGAAAAATAAACTTAACAAAAATATTTAGGAACCTTATCCCTTCAGTATTAAGAGCTCTAACCATCATAAATCCTCTTCAGGAGTACAAGGACATGGTAGCAATGATGTGAGACACCCCCCCCCCAGGTTTTGCTCTCTTAAGTGGAGGAGAAAGAGCAGCTGGGCTTGGGATCATTTACTCATTAGTTAATTCTGTTGGTTTTAAATCCATCTTTTTGGAGCCTGTTTAAAATCCAAGCCCCAGTCAAATGAGGTCACTGCTTAGACAACTATCGCGTTAGTACTTGTGGGCAAGGTTTTGAGAGGTGTGGGGTTTTTTTGGGTGATGATCTTGGGTGATTTTGGGTTGAGCATTTCCACACAGCCTGTTCTGCAAATCAGCCGCATGGCCATTTCTCTGATTTACTGACTTCTAAAACCATAAGCAGGCTCGCATTGACATAGCAGGCACATACCCCTCCTGAAGGAGCACCAGGCCGAGCCATAAAAATCAGTGCACATTCCCCAGCATGACATATATCAGCCTCTTAACACCAGGATGGTGAAACAGGCAAAGGGATTTGTCCTGCAAAACTCTTCCAGTCTTTTCATGCCAAATTCTCCCAGACATTTAGGTTTAGAGGACATTTATGATGTTTTTACAGGACACTAAGATGGAATGGTTCTTATGGATGGTTCTATACCAGAACTAAGATGGAAATGGACAAGAGAAATCATGAAACAGTGTCCCTGCCTGAAGATTGATGCATCTTAAGACCACTGGTGTCTATGTAAAGTAACTGTGTATGAGTGTATGTGATATTGGAGCTGTGGTGTACCCGTGTTCTCTGGCATTGAAGCCTGGTCTGTGTTTCTCTCCTTCTTGAACACAATGTTGCCAAACTGCATCACAGCTGAAACCACCTTCAGCATGGCTGTAAATGCAAACATAAATACCAATAAATAAATTAATTGATCATACTGCATTGACTGAACACTTCATGTGCGCACGCGCACACACACATGCACACACACACACGCACGCATGCGCACACACACACACACACGTGCAAACACACACGCACACACACGCACGCACACCCCCACCCCGTGCAACCTTACATAAAATCTCATCATGGGAAAAGCTCATGATATGCATAGCTTCCATAGTCTCTTGGAAGTTGTCCTTGTCCTGCTGGCCAGGAATGGGAATGTTGCCGTTGGACAGGAAGCGGTAGCTATTAAAGCCCTCCAGGAGGAGATCAGCTGCCAAGAAGAAAAAAGGCATTAATCATTTCAAAAGGCACTCATTCTTCCAGACACCTCTCTCTCTCATACACACACGCGCGCGCACACACACACACACGCACACAGAGTTAGAGTCATGCATCTCAGATATCAAAGAAAATGGACAATTCTGAAATGCAGCTGCCAGTTTAAATCTTAAATATCCACAAAGTTCCAACACTTGAGTTGAATACTGTCCCATCACTTGAGCTGAACATTGTTTGAGCCTTGTTAGGTTGAGGTACTATGAAATGTGAACTGAACAGCTTTTCAAACTTTCCACACAACTCATCAGCAACATCATACTGTAACAGAGCAGCTTGATGGGAGATCCAGAAAGGCACACTTACATCGCAGATGCTCTCCTGCTCCAGCCAGCAGCTGGTAGAAGATGTGGAAGGTTCTCTCTTCTTTGGCTTGACGGATAGCCCTGGACTTCTCCAGAAGATCTAGATGGAATGACTTAAGGGAAACTGAGGTAACGCTTTCATTAAAGTGACAGTCATCACAGTTCAAACAATCATATCATATTGAAATAAAAACTGTGAAAGACTCAAATCAGAACAGGATACAGGTCTCAATATTGGCCCCCACTATGTATCCAGTTACATCAAAGTTGATGCGGATAAATTTGCCCTGTGTGAGGAAGAGGAGGAGGCAAGGTGAACCACAACATTTCGGTTGATGATAATAATACACAGTTATTCTGTCAAAGTGTGGTGCAGATGGGGGGGGGGAGCTTGACAGCCAAGATACTTGTTTAATTTTGGTCTTATCTCTGCAGGAGAGAGCCAGGCAAGATTATTTTCACCAGATCCACACACCAGAGAGTGAGGAAATCAGTTGCGCATTCCCTTCATATAAATTAATCTCAAGGATGACTTAGAGAAGTACATTTCAGAGATTAATGGGGGCGGGGCCAATTTAAAATATTATATATAACATGTAGAAGGTGAGACAGAGGGAAAGTAGCCTTGTGTAAGAGTAGAAGTGTGTGTGAACAGGGGATGGCAGAGGTATGGCTGAAGTGTTGGATCAAGCTCTAGCTTTGCCAGGTCATGGAGTTTATGGAGTTTCAACATTCAAAACATTGAGTCAAAAAAAATTATATTTGGCATGTGTGGAAAGTTTTATTATTGCTATAGCCTGTTAAATATGCTCCATCTACAGTTAATAAATTATAGTCAGAGTACCACTCTCTCAACTGCTACATTCCACAATATGACTAAGAAGACTGAGGGAGAACAGATTAATCCAAATATTTAAAGACTTAAAGAAGTATTTCAGTCAGAAACAGATGATGGGCCTGGAAACCAGGATTACTAGCAGTTCTAACAACTCAACTTACGAAGCGTGATGAGTTGTCATTTTTCACCGTCTTGGCATTGCCAAAAGACTCCAGAATGGGGTTTGCCTGAAGGAGCTGTCTCTCCAGCTCACCCTGCAAAAGAAAATTAACAGCAATATTCATAAGAATGAAATAAAACCCAGAGCTGTAAAACATTTGAATAGTTGCATCCACATGGCTTTGGCATGTATAAAAAAAAAAAAAAAAAGAAAAGAAAAAAGGTTGGATGAATAACCTCTACATCTTATGTGCACTAGAGCTGGGCGATACTGACTAAAAACTATCAGTAATAATACCATCCAGTAAATTTATGATGTCACCATGTTATGATGTTTATGGGGAAAACAATCAAAGCTAAAACATCAAAATAAAGTTTATGATATATATCAAACTATATTTTGATATTTTAGCTTTGATTGTTTTCCCCATAAACATCACACACACACACACCTTTGAGGTAAAGAGAGAACATTGACCCATTCATGTCTGGATTTTGGGAGGGGGCGACATTGCAGTATAATGTATACATGAACAAAGCAACATGCTACATCACAGTGTTCTGAAAAACATTAATGTCTCAACAAGGCAATGATATCAACATACTATGATAAACATACCATGATCGCCCAGCCCTACTGCACAAAAAGCCCCAAAAGCAAAGAAAAATAACTATACAACAGTGAACTAGTTCATAAGTGACCATTACCCAGCTGACTCAAACAAACCCAGAAAGGTCAGAATAAAATGAGAGCATGACTGCAGTGAAAAACCAGTGTCGAAGCTGCATGCAAGAAAGGAAAAAGAGAAAAGCTCCATCACAACTATGTGGCTTTAACTATACCAAACCAACAGCAACCATCTACCATACCTGAAATCCAAGGAACAAAAAATACATCCTCTAATAATTTATCATTACATTCAAGAAAAAACTAAATCACATAATAATTAGTATGAGTTAGTAGTGTTTTTTTATTATCCCGATAAAAAGAAAGAAAAGAGGAAAAAAATGAAACAAGTCCCAATTCATTCTGCTCAACTGAAGTACAACATTCACAAACACAGCACACTGACGAGCTGTTTTGGGTGGAATGTTTCATTTGAGTCTTTTCATCCCCTAGCAACCATTCCAATAAGTCTTCACCAGAGAGGTTAACATCATGAACATTTGTGTTCAAAACTTCTCATTTAAGAAAATTCCATCAACTTCCAAGACCTAAAACAGAAATCATGCTTTGCCTTCTCTCTAGCCTGGACTGATCACAGCTAGCAATGCTGCTTAATTCATCTCTTGGTTCTATGGTGAAGTTGCCCCATCACTACAGGTTATAGGGAGACCTGCTCTTTGCACTCTCGCTGTGCGGTTGGTCCTACTGCAGGGTGGAATCAGGAAATAGCCGATGATCCAGCTCAAACCATCTGGCCCAAAGACCATTTAAGAAGAAAACTGCATCACTTCTCATGTGTATTTGATGAACACTTCTTTAATAACGTGTGTAATAGTCATAGCTCAGCTGCAGTTTTAATGAAACTCTTACAATATATCTATTCCTTATATTAAACAAGTTCAGCTAATCCAGAGCAGTTATAAATAAACTGTCCTACAAACCCAATTAAAGCTTGAAACCAGGGTCTTTACAGACAGGCTAATTTCTAATTGAAGCCACAAACCAGATGTTACTGGGGGATTCAGAGGAATTTCCTCTTACAGTGTGAGGATCCATAAACCCACAGAGCTGCATCACAGAGGACCAGTGTGGAATCCATTTTTCCACAGGTCCCCCAACACCAACAAACCTCGGTGCTGTCACATCCCAATGGGTGGCCACCTGACTGTGCAAAAAACATGCCACGGGTCCATAATACAGTGTGTGTGTGTGTGTGTGTGTGTGTGTGTGTGTGAGTGTGTGTGTGTGTGAGTGAGAGAGCGAGCGAGAGGGAGTCATTCTCTGGCACAAGAATGGGTGAGATTTTATTTCCTTTTATGGCTCCTGATTGGGTGAAGCCACTGTTATTACATCATTGCAGACAGCACACTAATTGCCCAGCAGGTGAATTTAATGAGATTTTGTGAGTACAAGTGTGAGAATGAGCAAAAGCAATATAACAAATTCTGCTATGACACATTTTAGTGAGATTAAAGATCAAGCCAGTTATAGTTCAGCAAGAAGTTTTATATCTTGGTTCAAATACACCTAGCAAATAATGATTTACTTGATTTTCTTTTTCATCTGAATTAGTCAGATGAATTTCATGAGCATTTTTTCTTCTTTCAATCATTCTCTACAAACTGCAGCCCCACAACTCACTGCAGCCTAAAGGCACCAGAATGGGAGGTAATGAAAAAATATCTTAAATTTGTCCAATAATTCTAATACAATTATAGATGAATTAAAAAATGACACCTATATGAACACGTACAGTTGAGACCAGACATTTATGTAGACACATAAGGGACAACTTTTCATTTTCTGTGCCTGGAAGTACGTATCTTCCTTGTTCAAACATATTTTCACAATTTCAGGTTTGTTCTTAAACAAACCAAACAACCAAATAAACAAGCCAAGTCAAAGATGTGTTCACAAGTTAACACTGTCTAGCAATGTGGAAAGTTCTACAATGTCATTTATCCTTGTGGCATGGCCTTCTATTTCCTCATTAGTAATTACAAATGCCAATTTGCACATTTGCTCTGGGGCTTCAAGTGGAGAACACCAAGAGAAATACAATTCAATGGCTTTATACAAGAACATTTTTATATTCATGCCTTAATTTTAAAATTAGTTAAAAAAAAAAAAAAAATAGTGATAAAATTAGTTCATAGTACTACGGTTCAAATTGGCAAACCTGATTCCCCAAAAATGCCTTCTAAGGTTAGGCACCCTGTACGAGTGGTTCTCCTAAGGTTAGGCACCCTGTACGAGTGGTTCTCCTAAGGTTAGGCACCCTGTACGAGTGGTTCTCCTAAGGTTAAGCACCCATACAGGGTGCATGAGTGGTTCTTGCATTTTCCCAGTCATGTTTCACACACAAAGCAAACCTGTGTTATTAAATGTTAAGGATATTAAGTGTTAATATAATGGAAAGTGGAACGCAAATACATAGTTCAAATGAGAACCAGACAACAATGTAAAATGTAAACCAGACCAATAAAAACAGGTGGGGGAAAAAAGACAGACATACTCTCCCAAAATTAGACCACTGTGGTATTTGAAGAGGGTGAGCGAGAGTGAGGGGAAGACAAAAGACTACATGCTACTCACATAGGCCAGGACCCCACTCTGAAACCAGTGGGCACAATTAGTTACCATGGGAGAAGAAAAAAAAACAAACAAACAAACATAAATATAAATAAATTTAAAAAATATATTTAAAAAAAATACCACCAAGGGCTGATTCATAACCATAAACATACAAAACATTTACATTTTTTTAAAAATCACCACATCTTTTTCAGTTTTTTAGACATTTATTCAGTTTCACCGGTACATTTGATCTTGTTCAGTGACGCATTAAAATGGCAAACAATAGCGACCGTACTGTGCACACGCATGCTGGTAAAGAGCAAATAAAAATAAAAGAGAAGGACAAGGGTGGACAGAAATGGGGTTAGGATGCATTAATCACTCCCACTTTCACTGTGAAGACTATTTGTGAGCCTTCAATGCGAAAGCATGTGTCATGTAGTCTGTACAGAATGTTTAAAGCCTCTCATCTCAGAAGCTTTTTGATCTCCTAAACCCTTTTGAGAATGTGTCCCCTTTGTCTTGTACAAAACCACCATTTGGCATTTTACCATTTATCGCCCCCCCCCCCCCACCCCCCAAACTAATTTTTGTTAGTTATGTCAACAAGAGGGCATGAATATACTGTGAAACATATACTGTTTTAATTAACAGAATACCTTAAAAATGATATACTGTGTATTTTAATGAATAGAGTATGTTAAAAACTATATACTGTATGTTTTACTGAATAGAATAGCTTAAAAATATACTTGATCATGCAAGAAAGAATGAAGCCTTCCAGTACAGAGCTGTGGCCTGATCATCTACACAGATAACACTGGTTTTTATCTCTGGGGCTGTATAAATTATATCGTTCAGCAAGGACAATTAACCCTAACGGTTAAGGTTATTTATTGTGAAGTCTAAACCCATAAGAATTTCCACCCCGGTACGACGACATTTTTACACATGCAGTGCAGCTGATTAAGCAAAGAGCAGACAGTAACTGGTGTGTGCACCAGAAGCCAGCACCGCTGGGCTATACCCATGGGTCTGTGTGAGGTGGGTTAGTGGTGCATGCACATGAGCAGAGCTCAGGGAAGTAACGGAGAAGAACTTGCCTGTAGTTTCACTGCTTTAGGCGACTCTGGCTGTTCGTATGTAACAGACAAATGCAAACTGTTAGCGTTGTGGAGCTCAACCCCAGACCTGGAGACCCCCAACATACTGCACAACTTCAGTGTTTTCCTGCTCTAACACACCTGACTGAACACATGAGGGCCTTCATAACTTTCAGTCACGTGTGTTATAACAGTGAAATGGTCATTTGTGTCAAGGGATGGGCCCCCAGGGCCAGGACTGGGGGCATTGTGTTAGAGGGAACCCAGGATTTAAGAGCAGTTCTGGACGCTGAGGGACGATTTGAGATCAGTTCTGCTTCAAGCTGGCAGTCAGTAGGACCAGTGTAGGCAGAAAGACATCTCATCTGAGGTCAGCAGCACAAAGATGCTTTGCAAATGTCAGCCATGGAGCGTTTATTAACCACACAACAGAAGTCAGAGCTCTGGGTTAACAACGCACTACTGACATTATCCAAGGCAGCAAAGCAGCATCCCACTGGCATATAGAGACAAGCATTTGCCCATTTAAAAAAATAAAAATCAGGGTTAATACTGTTGTTGCTATTTCAGATATGTACCCTGAAGAGACTGTATTATCCAATTAAATTATACGGTCAGTAGCATCATCATGACCTTATCATACCCTAACTGACAGATCTATGGAAAATCATAGGCAAGTACAGTTACATATTATATCAGCATTTCTGTGGGATTGCTGTAACTTGCATTACTAAATTATGGTTAAGTCTTTATGTGTGAAATGTGCGGTTCCCATATACTCAATCACACACACATACATACACTCCACCCAACCCTGAGCATCATTTCTTCCCTCAGTGCATTTTCCAGATTAAGAGATATCTTAACCCAAAATGTTAAAAATGCCTAATGCTAAACACCCATCAGCAGTTCAGCATGCCCCCCCCCCCACTGTGTGCATATCACAATCCCAGGTGACACCCCATAATTAAATCCATATGCAAGTATGGTTGGGGAAGAACTGAAGTATGGGACACTGGAATAGTAACACTGTAAATACAGTGCAGGTACTTAAATTACTGTGAAATGTGTTGGGGAATTTTGTGCAGTGGAGGGGAAGGGCAACTCACTGGAATGTTGTGGTCCTTCCTGCCTTTGTGAGAGGAAGCAACATGGGCAAGGTACTGGATGACTTTTTTAGTGTTTTCTGTTTTTCCAGCTCCAGATTCACCTCTGCGTGAGGAAAAATTATACAACCCCAGTGCCAAAGTCATCATCATTGCACATACATAGACAGACATACATGCAAATAGGCTACAATAAAATGACAATTACTGTTTAATTTTGCGCATGCACATATAAACAAGACAGACATGAATACCAAACAAACAATGTGTTCTCCTGGGTCTAAAAACAAAGCAAATCTACACAAATCCAGAGGCTTAAATATCTAATGTGAACCAGATCTGGGCTCTGCCATTTATTACCTCAGCTTGGTCTGCAGTAGCTAAAAGCACCACAGATCTTCAAAGCGAAGGGAGAGTACTCACTTTGGGCCCAGACCACAAGCCAGCAGCCTACATCCCACACGCTTCACAAGATATAGCTCCTACACAGGCCTATTGGAATGCATACAGCAGCATGCAATTGCATTTCTCCTATACACTGGAATGAGTAATATTGGGTCTAAGTATATAGCTATTTTTATTTTGGTCAACAAGCTGGTTGTCTGAGGCCAGAAAAACTGGAGGTTGGGTCCATGTTCAGTCTGCTGACTGTAAATCAGCTATTACGGAACCCAGGGGTCGAAAGTGAAGTAGTCATACAGGGGCTCAGTTTGCATACTATCTCACTTGCCTTCCTGCAGCAGACTAACATATCATAGCTATTCATTTTAAACAGCTGTCTGCACCAGGCTATTCATTGCAGATTGGGTTTCAGTGAGATTCGGCTCATTTCTCATCCCAATTTTGATTTTTTTTTTTTCCTGAAAACTTTGCCATATATACTCAGTACAGGGACATTAATAAGACTAAGGGAGGGAGGGGGTCATGCCTATTTTTTTTTTTTTTTTGCAGCGCGGGGGGGGGGGGGGGGGGGGGGGGGCTTAAGGAGGAAGAAGAAATTTAAAAAGAAGAGTAAAGGAAAAAGCGGTTT
>JAOYMR010000001.1:14468584-14481879 GCA_025802075.1 Tenebrosternarchus preto | reverse complement strand
CAGTTTGTCGATGAACATAATGTTTCCCATCAGACCCAAATAAATTAAACTTGCTTTCATCACTAAAATGAACTCTGAACCACTTCTCCTCTGTCCACACAACATGCTCCTCAGCAAAGGTGAGTCTAGCTTTACTGTAAGCACAACTCCGTCTACTGTAGCACAATTCATTGAAACCCTTCCAGACTTAACTACCTTAGTTTGCGCCCCATCAGATCCGATGGAGTTAGACAGGCTAACCGATGGTTTGGAAAAGACCCGTAGATCAACTCTAGAAACAGTAGCGCTGCTCAAACTTAAAAAGACCTGGTTAAAACAGCCTGCTCCGTGGTACAACTATCAAACTCGTAACTTAAAATAAGTAGTGCGTAAATTAGAGCCAAAATGGCGATCAACTAAGTTGGAAGTATTTCACTGTGCCTGGAAAGATATAGCCTTAATGAATACAAAAGAACATTCACTAAAGCATGATCAGCATACTGTTCCTCGCTAATAACCCCAGATTTCTTTTCGCCGTTATTTCTAAGCTTACGAAAAAACCAGGCAGGCGATTCCAGCAAATTTAACCAGTGACTTCTTTACGGATTTCTTTAATAGTAAAATAGAGAACATTAGACTAAACATAAAACCTTTAATAGCTAATCCGACTGGTCTGTCATATGGTATGGCTGATATTGAACAAAATGTTGTTTTAGAAGAAACATTTGAAGTTTTCCATCTGCTCCCACAATCAGAATTGGAAAAAATCATTACTGAATTGTACAACTTGTACATTAGACTCAATTCCCTCAAACTTACTCAAGGAGGTATTACCAGCTCTGATTGAACCTCTTCTGTTGATTGTTAACTCATCCATTAACCATGGGTTGCACGTCCCAAGCCTGTTAATTAGCAGTTATTAAACCTCTAATTAAGGCCCCACCACAGCACTGAAACAGCTCTATTTAAAGTAACTAATGATCGCCTTCTTGTTTCAGATCAAGGTTATGTATCTCTGCTAGTGCTCCTTGACCTCAGTGCAGCTTTTGACACAATAGACCACAATATTCTGCTAGAAAGACTAGAAAATAGGATTGGAATCTCAAGAACAGCCCTATCATGGTTTAAGTCTTGCCTAAATGAATGCTATGTTTGTAAAGCTAAACAATGTTTCCTCCAAACAAACAAAAGTTAAATATGTAATCCCACAAGGATCCATTTTAGGACCATTATTATTCACGTTATATATGCTACCACTGGGTACAGTTATATGAAACTTTCACTGCTATCAGCCAAACCTGATGACAGACCCAGGCTAGAGAAAATTAAAGCCTACGTAAGAGATGTGAATGATTGGATGTCACAATATTTCCTCCACATTAATGGTGATAAATTGGAGGTCCTCCTCCTGGGCCCGAAGGCTGCAAGACACAAAATGCTGGATTTAATGCTAAATCTCGCTGATTTCCCTCGGTAGCTAAAAATCTCGACTTATCATTCGATAAATATATAGATAGTATTACTTGGATAGCTTTTCTTCACACACAATATTAACAAGCTAAGGAATACACTATCCTGGTACGATGCAGAAAAATGAGTACACGCCTTTTTAGCTCTAGATTAGATTACTTTTAGGATGCTCTAGTAAGAACTTAAATAAGCTTCAACTAGTTTAAAATGCTGCAGCTAGAATTCTAACCAGAACTAGGAAATTCAATCATATCAGCCCAGTCCTTTCAACCCTGCACTGACTCCCAGTCAAATTTCACATAGACTTTAAAATCCTTTTATTAACATATAAAGCTCTGCATGGGCTCACCCCTGATTATCTGCAAGAACTTATTTCCTATTATAAGCCTCCACGATTACTAAGAACACAGGGTGCTGCTTCTTACTGGTTCCATCAATTAATAAGGTAACAGTAGGAGGAAGAGCCGTTTCTTACAAAGCCCCCCCAACTATGGAACAGCCTACCAGAAAACATCCGAGACTCTGACACATTCTCAATCTAGGCTAAAAACGTATTTATTTAGTTTAGCATTTGGCAATTGATATTCCCCCACAGATAAAGGTTACAGATCCAGGGGTTCATGGGCAGAGGGTTTTATGGTATACTGAGACGCTGGTGCTGTCGTCACGGACACGGTCACTCAAGTTTGCTGACGGTGGGGTGGTGGGATGCCAATGCCTCAGGGCGCCCCCAAGTTTGTGTATGACGAGGCTCTCCTGCTATCTGTCCCGGACCAACCACCTCCTACTCATCCAGACGCAGATGAAGGATTAATCAACTGGATGGAGGCCCTCATCAGCACCCCCGGTTCTCCCCTGCCCTGCTGTGGCACAGCCCAGACTTCGTTATATCTTATTTACTAATGTGGTTTTTTTCCTATATATTTATCTTGTTGTTGTGGTGACCAGTGTCGGCCAGAAGAAGATGGGCTCCATCTTGTAAAGCTACTTTGAGACAACATCTGTGGTACAAAGCACTATATAAATAAACTTGATTTGATTTGATTAAAAGATGCAATATGCTAGAAATCACAGACCAGCTTCTCTTGCTATGGCTGATAGGGTCAACCCTTTGGCCTTCATCTGGACAACCTGCTGCCAGAGGGTTTCAGTCACTTGGGAACGGCTCAGCATTTTTGCAAAGTCAGAGAAAACTAGAAAGTTAGGCTGCCAGTTAAATAGGGTTTGTTAGATAATTAAGGAAATTAGCACCAGGTGCCAGATTAACACCAATAGCTTGCAGGTATCTGAAAGTGTTCTCTATTATATCATTTAAGTTTTTTATGCTGTGCTTTAGAATATATACAATATATGAAATAAGCTTAAAATATTGCCATTTCACTCCTGTTAGGATAATTTCACATAGGACTACACAATGACCTTGACATTTAGGAAATTGTGTGTTGTTCTCAAATCTCCAGTGTATTTTTGGTATGTTATGGTATAATGTAATAAAACAAGTACTATCCACACACTTGCGCAAAGACATGCGTGCACACACAATGTACAGCTGGATGGAGTTACTGTTCTTGGATATCTGAAGCTGCAGATGCAGACAAATCTGGTGAGTCTACAGTAAAAGTGCTGCTGTTCTCACAGGAGCAGCCAGCCTGCTTGGAGCCCAGACATGCAGGAGCTAGTAAAGGCTAGACGGCACCGTGTGCCACTACTTCCAAAGACTGGTCCAGAATTTCTTTTACATGAAAAGAATTAACATTTGAAAAATAACTAATTTTACAAAGGAAGAAAATGCATGGGAATTTTTTTTACATTGACAAATATCTAATAGGGCATTTTTAATTAAGGTCAGAAACAAGAAGAGCATAAAATCACTACAGTATTGCCTTGCACTCACTTTCATCACATAAAGCTGAGCACTGAGCATAATGACTTGAGCTGCCCTGACCTAGTGGGTCCTATCCAGACCCAGCACATGCAACTGAGGGAGACAACACTGCCCTCCACCCAGAGCTGCAGTGGACAGTTCTCTGCTCAACCAGGCGGACCTGGATAAATCTGAATAAGCCCCTTTAGCCTTATTCCCTCTGTGAGGCCACAGAACTGCACACTGAAGGAACACGGAAAATCACATCAAGTCACACCAAGTGAACTAATGTGCCCGATTTTTAAGATATTAAATGCATGTCTTTCCTATTGGTCCCTTTGGGGGCAGCAGGGCACTGGCCCCTTGATTCCCTGTTGGGAAAGGAGGAAGCCTGCAGACGAAATGGGGCTGAGTGTGTTCTTGTTGTGGCCATCATTCAGGTAGGGCAGAGTTGAGGTCAGCAAAGGACACAGCTGAACACATTCCACACAGCATCGGCAAGCTGATCATAGATCAATCAGCTCAAGACCTGATGGTCATTTCAAATAGGTACAGCTACAATACTAGCAGACCACACTACAGCACATAACCAACCCCCCTTCCACCCACTTACTCAGGAAAGCCCAGGATTCTGAAGAATGGGCCTCTGCTATCTGTCTGGTTACAGCAAGGGAACAGATATTATAGAGCCTGAAGAGGGCTCTTGACTTCCTTTCACTACATCCTCAGACAAATGCTTTAAAACAGCTTTCTGAGATATGACGTGTTTACTGGGATTCCTGAGGGCAGAAGCCAGAGAAATTATGTAAAACGGGGATGCAAACAAAACTGATGGCAAAAAGCTAAAGATGCTCCTATCAAGATGAAAACAGTAAAGCAACAAAACAATGATCAGTTACCATCAAATAATTCCAAAAATCACATTTCTGCATTGAAATAGAATTTGAATCTGCTACTAAAACTCCCTTCTTGGCCTCACACAGCTGAGAAACGTAGTCAACTTCAGTGCATGTAAAGAGTGCTCTTTCTATGTATGATTTTGCTCCAGAGACTACTCTCTTGCCCAAGACAGAGAGCTCATTGAAGAAGTGGGACTGCGGGTATAAAAACCAAACCTTTATGATTATTTAAAGATAAAAAAATAATAATAAAATGTATTTTTACACAAGCATACCATGTGACTTAATAAATCAAGAGAATCAAGAAAGAAAACAAGAGTATGGGCTCAAAGTAGAAAATTACCTGCCTGTAACAGCAGATCGGAGACCAGTTATGTAGTTCAGCTATAATAGATCAAATATACAGTGTATATTATAATGTGAAAGCAGTCTGGCCCTAGGTCAGTAATTACAACTGGGATAATGCCTCCCTCCACACAGCCCTCCCCTTACCCCTCCTCCTGCCCCAGCCAGCCCACACCCCTCCAAAAGATTAACCAGCCACAGCATTCCACACATTCCACACTACATCAGCACCAGACTAGAAAGAAAGGAAGAAAAAGGCAAGGAGAGAGATGCAGAGAGACTGAACAAAACGCAGGGAGAGAGAGAGAGATGCAGAGAGACTGAACAAAAGAACGAGAGAAAACCTAGAGTGAGACCAAAGACCAGTAAGTGAGACTGAGGTCGGCGTGAGTAAGTGCTAAGGATGGGGTAATGATGTTCAGGCTGTAGGGTAACGATGTGCTGCTGGAGGGGATGATGTCTCCAGTGGGGGCAAAACTGGGTGCAGTATATCAAGAGCTGCAGACAAAAGGTCTGGCCATTTCAAACTGGTGCTGGCAGTCGACCCGAACACACGGTCGCAAAACATGCACTAAATTGTCAGCTTGTGACACATGTATGCCTGCAGCAGGCGCGCTGTACTGGGGAAGCATGCAGACTCACTTACTTTTGCCTGTTAGAGACACTACATTCTCCATTTGGTACACAGCTGTAAAGACCAAACAGGGCTATTAAATGGATGATTGTGGAGTCATCTCTACTGCTTATTGAAACCCTAGCCTTTCTGGCATTATTCAGCCATGTCTTGTAAAGACAAGATGAGGTAGATGATGTACTGGACACATGGAGAACCAGTGATTGAAAGAACATGGTACAGACTGCTCAGTGGCTAAATGTTCTTGTAAGCAGTAATCACCTAAATGTTATATCACAAATGATCAGATGGCCTTACCTCAAATATGTGTTTGGAATTTAAAACCAACAAAGTCCAGACTACTTCAGTATTAGAACTATTTCCATATGGTACAAACCAAACCAATACAAAACAAAATTTGCAGAAACAAATACGGATTTGAAAATGTCATCATTATAAACATTCACCACCCTGGTAATTAAAGCAGACTAAACTGTTCTAGTGCTAGTCCCCTAAATGTGCTTGTATGTCATAAATTCTACTAAAACAAAAACACTACATTCTATATTGACAAACTGCAATGAGATTTGTGGCAGGATGGAGGCGTTGCCAGCACTTCACCCAGCTGTCCTTGCTGGAATGTGGCATGGAGCTGTTTGAACCACCCGGCCACTACCCAAGAACGCAGAGGAATCTGCCTTTGAGATCCCGCTTTCCCGCAAACCTGGTGAGGTCCGAGCAGCTGCACACCAAACATGCCCATTCAGTACTCACTCGCTGAGCCCTCCCCTTTAACCAAACATATGTCCAGACTATGAACTTGAGATCCTGGGCAGGACAGCGCACTTCGCTACAGCAAAAATGTTCAAAGTTTTTTTTAAATAAAATGTACCAGCATTAACTGTGGTGATTCAAGATCTGCCTTTGGGCCACTATTAATGAAAGAGGGAGCTGATTGTGTACCAGCAGAACTACAGACTCAGGCTCCCAAAATGAGAGTGACTCATTCACATAAAGACGAGACTACAGTCCTCATCACTGAGCCAGAGTACTGAAAAGGATTTGCATTCCTGAACGCTGAAGGAAGCTCAGTCCCCAAATTTGCTTCGTCATGCACGCTCACTGAAGCACTGTGGGATGTATGAGCTCAGAGAGGCAGTTGTTTGTGCGCCCTATGGCGAGAGAAACGGCGTGGGCTGCAGAGAGCGCTGCCCGGCTGGCCGCCCACCTGCTCCACACCACTAACCCGACAGGCACGTCACACTGGGTCACAGCTGCCTGCTGCTAATGCCTCCAATTCCCCTCACCATGCTGGTGCCCTGTAGACACAGATGAATTTAGAGATGATGGAAGGAGGGATATGATCAAATCACTAGCCAAACTGAGACAATGGCTAAATGGAAAATTACAAAAGGGTCTCGAGCACTACGTGCTACATGCAAAAGTAACTCAGGAGGAAATAGAACACTGAATTAGATTTTTAGGGAGGAGGAGATTACCGCAGAATTAATGGACAGGAGTACCCTTAATCAAGGGCATGAAATTATTTTATATATATTTAATTAAAACTGCTATTTGAAAAAAGATCAAAACATTAAAGTGTGATTAAAACACTTACTAAGTGGTTTTTAGTTATTTAAATTGTAACTTTTCAAGAATCAGCAAATGATTCAATGAAACTTTGACTAGAGGTTCATCATAAACTAAGTTCAAAAGAGCACTTCATGTGTCTATTTGAAAAGCTACAGGAATCAAGAACTTATCAAAAGTAGAAGCTTACGCCAGTATGCTCAAAGGATATCGATACTAATCTATAGAGATACTGATGCCACATTAATGAGAATGGACTCCAAATTAATGGACACATTAAGGGAGAATGGACTTCAAACAGCAGCAGAGGCCAGTGGTCACTTAAAAAAAAACTTTGCTTCATGCCTCAATTACTTGGCTAGGCTACTAAGCCTAGTTTACCAAGTTATAAATAGACCGCAATGAATCTAGATAAAGCAAATCTGGTAACACAGGTGTCTGGTGGGGAAAATAGCCGAAAGGATGCTGTATGAGAATGTATGTGTCCCTGCCACCACTGGCTTTTCACTGTACTCTTCTATCCTCCAAGGGAAAGATGTACAGTGACTGAAATAAATGGCCCAAAAACGGCCCTGTCTGCCATTACTGTGCTCGCATCTGCAATGCCTTTGAAATGTAGCAGACACACTGCAACTGAGAAGAGTTCTGTGTACTACAAAAGCTAAAGGATAGATGGGAGCTGTACAGCCCTGGATTCAGTTCAACCAACACAAGACTGAGAAAAACTATTCATTTGTTTTTTTGGTTTTTATTTAATTTTCATATTTAAAATGCAAATATATAAATATGGAGTTTCTGCTGTGTGAATTTAAGAAAATTGACAACAAGTCATAAAAGTGCTGATCAAACAACTGAAGTTTTATTAATTGAAACTATATTTGCTTATATTACTCAGGAGAACTGTTTGCATTTTACAATACACATCATTGACACTTTCAACGCCTAGTTAGAACTTTGAATGTGAACTACGCTCCTTTCAAATTTCCAAATCTAAGTCCTCTGAGGCCTGATCTCTACACAATATGAATATTTGGTCCCCATAAAACCACTGGCACACATTCTTGGGGTTCAGCAGAGGGGGGGTCTCCACAGTTGAAGCCATTTTCTTCTGATCCCAGATGTCAGTTTAAATAAACCAGAAGCATTTTCTGAATACACATTCTACACATACAACCTTGGCAAGAGAGTAATCTTACTCCCTTACTCTGAAAGGGAATTAAAAAAATTGAATGAGTTACCAGTGAAAATCCTCAGAGATCAAGACATCCTGAAAAGAACCAGGTTAGCACACTTCTGTAGGGAAATGAGTTAGCCTGGTTTCAACCTGGAAGCTAATTATCACTGGCATCTACGCTTAAAAACCACCTCACAAGTGGTTCATCCCCAGATAAACTCACATACGTTTTTCTGGTAGAAACTGTCATCAGTGGGAAAAGATTATCCAATGTATTCTCTTGATGTACTCGCACTCTTAATGGGACATTAAGATTCACACAGTGCATCTGTAAAACCAAAAAGTGTGATCCTAATCGCTAGCTAACTGGTTATATGCTATCAGGTGCAGTAAAACACACAGAGTGAGAACCTTCCTCTTACTGTTGGAAAATGTAGCACTCCTATACGTGTCTGTGTGTGTGTGTTCTTCTAGAAGCAGTCATTGAGATCTGTGAATCCCAGCCAAGTTCGACCCAGTACGTCACAGCACACTCTGACCTCCCACCCCAGTTCCCCCATAACCCCCCCACCCCACCCTTCCTCCCCCAACAGCCATACAAAGTCTTCATTGTGCACTACAATGCAGGTCAGCCACCCCTCCACAGCCGGCCTGCCCTGCCTCCAGTCTGGGAGCTGTGTAGCCCGAGTTCTGCTTCTCCCACTCTTACCACAGAGCCTGCTCCACTCCAGGAGCCACCATTTTATCTCCACTACACCTCCTACTGCTTCTGCCACTCAGAGAGCTGATGGAAGAACAACAGCTGAAGGAACAGACTCTGGAATGTTCCAGAAAGGAAGTGCCATGCAGTGTCAGAGTCAAAACTTTAAAAAGCTACTTTAGTCCATTTCTCCCTTTTTCTTTCTAATTCAAGTAAACTGTTAAAAATATTTATTTTAACAATGGCATCAACACACATGTATATTATGTGCCTGAGAAAACATTTGTGTTTATATTGAACTCCTCTCAGTCACTTTACAAGACACTCAACACCCCATTACTGCACCCCCACCTCCGTCTGTGTTATATATATTTAAAAAAAAAAGGACATAAACATGACAGAATCCAATGAATTACAAAGGTACTTACTGTGGGCAAAGCTCCATGCTAATTTCACAACAAAATATGTGCTTAAGATAGAGTAAACACTAGAATTGCTTTTCTCTTGTAGCTAACCATGCTAACTAGCTAAACACACGTAGTAACTGAAACTCACAGGAGCTCATATGCCATGTTTTAATTTACATTTTTTGGTAGAGACAAATTGATGGGTATAATTCCACTATCTAGAAGCCAAATTAAATTGTGGGTAACACCACATAAGTGTAAAATGTTAACAACACAGCCGTCATACACAGGGGTCTGATGCCTGCTCTGGCCAAGCATTTGGGTAATGTGATTAGACGGTGCATTAGACGGTGGGGGGTGGGGGCTCAAGATGTAATGTATGGCCAATATAACTGAACAGGGTATGGCAACATAACTTGCCAAGTAGAATAAATCTGTTCTTTTCTAGTGGAGAACAGCATTGTATCACTTTCCTGATGATTCTCATTTATCTAGGCTTTTGTATACAAGCACTCCCACCCTTAGATAATTGCTAATACATGGTTCATTTTTGCTACCAAAGTAACATTAACAAATGGCATAGGAAAGTTAAAAGTGAAATGATCTGGTAATCTAGTAATACTAGAATACTGTAACTGAACTCTGATGACAACTGTTGGTCTTAGAAGCACGTGTTCATGGTCAGGAATGAAAATTGTTGTTTTCACCTGCTTTCTTGAATCTGGCCTATTGCACCTTTAATACAAATATAGATGAAATTCTTTCACCAGGTTTCTTGACTTTGAATGGTGGTAGTAGCACTAAGAATAATTTCAGAAAAATCGCAGCCATGTTGATAATTTAACAGTTCAAAAATAATTTATCATCATCATGTACTTCATCAAGTGACATTTTAAATAAAACTACAAAGGGTAGTTAACACTGAAGTACAGAATGTCAGTTTTAATTAAAAATAATCTATATCTGTACTGGGTTAAACTATAAGAATCACAGTCACAGTACATTTTAAACTATTTAAGAATCACAGTACGTTTTAAACCTGCTCCGAATTTGACCCATTTCAGACCTGAGGTACAGCCATTTTGTATGTGCTTGGTCGATTACCTGGCTGATTGGCCAAGTTAATCAAGAACATTTTTGGTCCTCAAACATCTTGTTGAGAGACAAGAGATTCCAGCTGCAAATGCCACAAAGACACAGATATAACAGGAATAATGATATACACACCAGGTATTATAATAATAAGTTGCATTTATATAGTGCCTTTCACAAACCCAAGGACGCTTTACACACACACACAAAAAAGGGAAAAATGGAGAAAAAAAGAGAAAACCCTAGGAATAATAAGAAGAGGAAAGTTTTAAGTTGGATTTTTAAAGAAGACAAAAAAGAACAGAGACTGAGGCAGAGAGTTCCAAAGCTTCAGGCAGCAGCACTGAAAGATCTGTAATCCATGGTAGCGAGTTTGATATGTGGGACAGACAGAAGAGTTGAGTGACAGGATCTAAGAGTGCGAGAGGGACAGTAGACATGGATGAATTCAGTGAAATATGGAGGAGCGAGACCATGGAGAGCCTTGAAGGTGAGAAGCAGGATTTTGTAATTAATCCTACAGATGACGGGTAGCCAGTGTAATTGCTGCAGGACAGGTGTGATGTGTACTGAGCGTTTAGTAGATGTGCGATCTCAAGCTCCAGAGTTCTGGATGTACTGAAGGTGGTTTAATAGCTTAGTCGGAAGACCACAAAAGAGAGAGTTGCAGAAATCAGGACGGGAAAAGACGAAGGCATGCATGAGCATCTTGGCATCATCTTCACTGAGGATGGAGCGTAGGTGAGCAATATTGTTCAGGTGGTAAAATGCAGTTTTGGTGAGAGTCTTTATATGAGAGTCAGAAGTGAGAGAGGAGTTGAAGAGACAGCCAAGGTTCTTAATGACATGATCCGACATAATAAAAACACCATCAACATCGACATTGATGATAGGGATACTAGAAAGTAAGAATTTGGGACCTACTAATAAGACTTCGGTTTTATCAGCATTGAGTTTGAGGTAGTTGTGGTGCAACCAGCGTTTGAGATGTAAATCTGAATATCATCTGCATAACAGTGAAAGTTAAGGCCATGTTTCCGGATGATCTGGCCTATAGGAGAAATATACAGAATGAAAAGAAGGGGTCCAAGAACAGAGCCCTGGGGAACCCCTTGAGCGACAGGTGCTATGGAAAATTTGCAATAGCAGGTATAATGATATACACAAATGGATAAGAAACAAGTTGGCTGCCAGCTGACAAGTTACTTTCAGTCCCTTCCTAAGGAATGCTTTTAAAGTAAAAACAGGCTATACTTCATCCAGTATGGGCCTATTTACAAAGGTTGATCACTGGACTGATGAAAATCGTTGACATTAAGATTCAAGCAATTATCAGTATGTTATGAGATAACAATTATACTGTTATACAGATAAAGTATGTAAGCAGCTCTAGATAAGACCTGCCAAAATTCCATAAATGTATATGTAAATGTATAATATCTGCCCTCAAAATATGATTTAAATCTTATTGAATAATATAATCAGTTCAGATAATCTCTAATGTAGGGGTGTTGTCCGTGTTGTCCAAAAAAGAAAAAAAAAGTCAATTTTTTAACAGTGTTTTTTTATTTTTTTTACAATAACCTTTGTCTCAAAGAAGCTTTACAGATGTCCGAGTCCAAGCCCCCAGTGAGCCAAAGGTGACAGTGGCAAAGAAAAACAGCGAGAGGAACCAAGACTCAATGGGGGGCCCAATCTTCTTCTGTTCAACCATCAGACAACACTAATAACAATAGTGTTGTGTGTGTGTGTGTGTGTGTGTGTGTGTGCGCACGCGTATTTATTTATAACACCCCTACACAAAACTTATACTGAAAATGGCAACCCAACAAACAGACTGATCCACCTCAGCTCTTTGGTTTAACACAGACTAAGGAATCCAAGCTACTGATGCAGTTCTTCCTCACTTTCTTTCTTCAGATATGCATAATTCCCAACTGGAGCTGTATAAACCCAGAGTGGACCACAAAGAAACCAAAGAAAACACACATGGCCCAACGCACTCTCTTCTTTCAGCCTTATTCCTGCATTCCAGATGGGGCAAAAGACATGAATTTATCTCTAGGAGTGGGAAAACAAACCAAAGTATAATAGATACCTTTGGAAATGCTGCCTGTTCCATTTCTTGTGCCTACGTCATCCAGTGAAACATGAAGTACAGCCAAAATAACTAAAAAAGGCAAGCTGGAGCGGCCAAAACATGGACTGAGGCTGCATGTAAGTTCAAGGGATCTTGAACCACTTAATGCATTACGAAAAGAGTGGAAAATTATTTGCAACATTTCGCAATTGTTATTTATTTTTTTACTCCGATAATAAGCGGAGAAGTGCAGTTATCTCTGGCTATCAACAGAAACCTGGACCTGCTCCCACTCAAATAAATTTCCCTAATCCCATGAAGCACAAACTCAGGCCTGGAGTGCTTTACTCATGGAAACGCACAGCCACGTGCCAGTAACCAGTCAACAGCAGAGACTGCATGCAACAAGTAAACTGGCATTTAGCCTGAATTTTACTTTCACAGCACAATAATAACAGCAACACCACTGTAAAACTGCAGCTGCACATCAAGCTATGCATTTAGGATATGCCATTGTAGACTTGTAGACATCGTAGCCTTGGTTGTATTCGAGAAGCTGTGTTGTTGGTTTGTACTCAAGTGTCTCACCTTGTAGCATGCATCTGTAGGCAGACTCAGAAATGGCATAGATATGTGGTGGCATTTCGTGCCTCTTCTTCCCTCTGTACATCTCGATGATGTTCTCAGAGTAGATGGGAAGGTTTTTGTATGGATTTATCACCACACAAAATAGACCAGAGTAAGTCTGCAAAGAAACAAAACAAAGTGACATTCAGAATTTTCAAAGGCAATGATTATTGAAACTAGTGCGCTTCTGAACTTCTACTGACAATGGTAATTAACAATTCTATTAATATAATCAAATTAATACATTTTAAAAATTATAAAAATGACTATACTATGTGAATTGTGCGTGCAGTAACCCTCGATTGATCATATATATATATACACACACACACACACACACACACACACACACACACACACACACACACACACACACACTAGGGGTGTCACGATTTCGATATTTCATCGAAATCGATCTAAATTATGTCACGATCTCGAGCCTCGAGGTCAAAAAG
>JAOYMR010000001.1:14417580-14430254 GCA_025802075.1 Tenebrosternarchus preto | reverse complement strand
TTTCAACGGCTTCCTACCCAACCGCAGCCACAGCAATCCTGGGCTCCTTCCTGGCCATGCGTTTGGGGATTGCCGTGTGAAACCATTTTTGCCCGCCTCCGGCAACCCCCCCCCCCCCCCATTAGACACGTCCCCTCTACAGAACGGGCCTGTGCCCGCACGTCATACCAGAGAGAAGAAACAGAGACGATCCAGACAGCATGGTTTTATTCTAAGGCAGGATCAACAAAACCACCACCCTCAAACTATACTCAGCTATGTAGTGCTGTGTATCCTCCAGGAGGCATATCAAATACCTGAGAAGTTTGTACACTCTCCTCCATCGAGAATTTGAGTGCAGCGTGCTCAGCTTCCTCTTTTAACCAAAGTGTCAAATTCTACATTTTCTCAGAACAGCAGTTCTAGGGTTCGTAACAGATGCACTCTTTCCACACTTTGCAACAGAGCTGAATGCAAAACACATTTGTGACCAGAGGTGACAAAAACACATCCAACACAGGCACTTTCTAAAACTGCCACAATATCAGGGCTTGATAACCATAAACAAACATCTTGAAGAGGAAAAGTTGCTTTCGTGGGCCACGTGGACAGGACCTGAAGCGGCTTTGAACCCGGGTCCCATAATTGTCGTGGCTGCAGTGCCACAGTGGCACCTGGCAGGGGCGCTAAAGCAAGGACAGAGACATGGGACAGAGAAGCGGACAAGAGGCAGAGGACAACTTACAGTTCCAGGACTGTGAGAGGGCTTCAGATGAGCGGAGGCCATCCAGGCAGCGATCTAAAGCATGCTGGATCCGATCCTCTGTACATGTGGTGTGCTGCATCATCACTCTTCCTAGGATGTGTACATATGCAAAGAAAGAAGGAGAGAGAGAGAGAGAGAGAGAGAACAAACTGAAACAAATGGTTGGGCACCAAGATTTGAGAGCTTTCTGCATGACCTACATGACTGAGCTGATGACACCACTGGCATATTTCACTGCCAAAATGTAAACCTCTGCCACACTGAACACACTCACACTGACAACTTAATACAGCCACTGATCTCGATATCTCTCTCTCTCTCTCTCTCTCTCTCTCTCTCTTTTGATAAATAGGTTCTCTCTCTTTTTCCAAGGAAGTAAACACATGGGCAGTTTTGCATGCCTGAAAAAGATAGAGAAGTTTAGGCAAATGATTCCAAGAAGGATGAGAGGTTCAGGGAATTTCTGGGTACTTGTGAATGCACCTGATCCTTGTTCTCCTTCCTGGTTATAAATAAAGCATCTTTTCCTCCCTCTCTCTCTCTCTCTCTCTCTCTCTCTCTCTCTCAGCAGAAGGAATCTGACATCCCGCTGTTCAACATTGGTTGCTTCCTCTGAACACTAGAGCCTATTCAAACTTTGTTACCGTTGGTGGAATAAAAGATTATTAGGGGAAGAATTATAACATTTCTGTTAATACTCATTAAAAGAACAACAAAATGGGACAAAAGTTGTAAAAGCTAAAAAGAAGAACAGAAAATATTCCTATACACTACTACGTTGTAAAACAAATAACGCACCCTTGGAGGAGCAACTCTAATTTCATTGTAATGTAAATTATGATGACAATAAAGGCGATTCTGATTCTGAAATAAACACATGTATTGTTTGTGCGTTCTCCGAGCGGTTAAGGTTTGCCACTACTTCGTAAAATGAAAAAGCACCACTGCAATACAAAAACTTTTATGATGCACTTCCTGAAAAGGATATGAACGCAAGACTGGCACTGAGGGGCTAAACGAAGTTTTTGCCAGTATGAGTCAGGTGCTCGAGCCCCTTGACTGCGCAATAACTTCCACTTGCTCAGGCTAAGGTCAGTTTGGCTGACAGACGCAGTTTATTAAAAAATATCTCTGCCTGAAAAATAAAGACGGAAACTACGTCATTTTTAAAAAGGAAAAGACACTTCCAGTGTGTTGTCATGCTCAACACCTACGCAGCTGAAACGCCTGGTAATCGAAAGAGAGGATTTCAGAATTTATTCAGAAACCCATTTCAAGTCTCTTGTGTTAAAGTGTCAGGTGGAAATATCGTTTACATCACCCACACAGGCACTTGGACACCTGTAGCTGTGCCAAATTAGCCTTTAAACCGTTCAATTTGCCTTTGTGGTGAGTTAAGACAAAAATTTCCCCACAGTAAAACTAAATTCCCCACATGACCTTACTCCGTGTGTGTGTGTGTGTGTGTGCGCGCGCGTGACAGAGAGATACCTGTTTGACTCATTCCCTCAACAGTTCTACACAAACAACCAGCAATACGAAAACGTTACCCTCCAATTCGTTACCCACAGGTTCATAAGGGGCGTCATCCAACGCCATAAGAGGAATGGGTCAAAACAGGCCCGTCAAAGCACATTCACTTCGTCACTGTCGATTTTTCAACTGAGCATTCCTATTTAAAGTAAAGCGTGGAGGTATAAAGGTAACACCGGTATAAGCGTAAACCAAATAATTAGGCCTGCATTTATTAACAAAACAACAAATGTGTTTGGTTATCACAGGCTAATCTCCTTGAAAGATGGTGAAATCCCCGTTCGCTTCTCTGAACCCTTTAGATCACAACTGAAAACGATACAATTCGTGCTCACCTAGCATCTCTGGCCGCTATCCTCTAACGCGCTCAACGAGCTGGGCATTAGTAGGCGTCTGATGTGCGTCACGAGTCAACTTCAAATTATCTATCATCCTGATAAACGCACGCGAAACCACAAAAGCTACTGCTGCAGGCGGAAATGAGGATCGGAGAATCGTGCTCGTGTTTGTGTTCTAGCAAGGTCTTCACGCGCAGGTATATGATTGCGAAACCTGTCAAATAAATAAAGTCCATTCGTTAACCATACTAAACATCCTAATAATTTGCGCAGTATTCTGTGCGACCGTTACCATTTTATAACTAATATAATCACGTATACCCAGGATAGCGTCTTCCAGATGTGGAGGATCCCTACGCTTGTACCTCTAGGTATTTGACCTGGTACTTTGAGTTTCTCTTTTTTTGTGTGTGATTTTCAATTTTATTTTATTATTATTAATAAACACCAGTATCTGCCTGATGTGGATTATGGCCAAATCATCATCATTGCTAACAACATGCTTACATGGGAGTCCCCTGTGTAGGTGGTTACTCTAAGATATACTCACATTAGTGCATTTTGTATCTGTGATGACCCACATTCTGGTTGCATGGTGACACACTGAGACCACTCTCTATTTTCAGTGGACTATTTCAGAGCTAACAGGAAACGTTACAGGAGCAAGAGGATACGAATCAGTATGAGGATCAATCCTGTTACAAACGTTTTTGCAGTCCAGTCCAGTCCAGTAGTGGGAACCAAAGTAAAGATGTTGGGGACAAACAACCCCATGACTTGTTTTTGAGGTTGCACCCATGTGTGTTTTTGTGTTTGTGTGTATGTGTTTCTGCCACAGCGCTTGGATCAGTGTTTTTTTCATGACATCAAAGGAACTAAGGTTTACCTGCAATTTGAAACCTGCTCTATGTGGGGATTTTAACTCAGTTAACCACAGCAGCACAGCCACTGTAGCCCGGAAGTGAAACCAGAGGCAACGGTCGCCACGGCAGCAGCAACAAAAACGGGTTCACCTGAGGATCCCTCACGGCCGGGCTGCTCTGAATGGCCAAAACAATCAACGAGCATGAAACGGGAAAAGGGTTCAGCATTAGCCTTTATGACCTCCTCTAGCCTCATTATAAACTTGCCAACTCCCCGGGAAGGAACTAATACATCACTGAAATTGTGATGGTTGTTTCCATTAGCTGGGAACAAAAGAAGTTGATCGTGCATTTACTGCCGTGTGTACATGCGATGAGATCTCGTGCTTCATCGCTCACGCGAGTGGAGGGGGAACATCTGGCTCCAGCTGCAACGTCGAGACTGGGGTTAGTGGAAAAAGAACGGCAGGCGGGATGACGTACAGAGCGGCAACAGAGAGCGAGGGAATGAGAGGGAGCATGAGCAGAGAGAGAGACAGAGAGCAAGTGAACGAGAGAGGGAGCGTGAGCAGAGAGAGAGAGAGACAGAATGAGGGAATGAGAGAGGGAGCATGAGCAGAGAGAGAGAGAGACAGAGAATGAGGGAACGAGAGAGGGAGCATGAGCAGAGAGAGACAGAGAACGAAGGAACGAGAGAGGGCGCGTGAGCAGAGAGAGACAGAGACAGAGAGCGAGGGAACGAGAGAGGGAGCGTGAGCAGAGAGAGAGAGAGAGACAGAGATAGGGAACGAGAGAGGGAGCATGAGCAGAGAGAGAGAGAGACAGAGAGCGAGGGAACGAGAGAGGGAGAGAACGAAGGCACAAGAGAGGGAGCGTGAGCAGAGAGAGAGAGAGAGACAGAGAGCGAGGGAACGAGAGAGGGAGCGTGATCAGAGAGAGAGAGAGACAGAGCGAGGGAATGAGAGAGGGAGCGTGATCAGAGAGAGAGAGAGAGAGAGAGAGAGAGAGAGAGAGAGAGAGAGAGACAGAGAGGGGACGGGGCTCTTTTTTTTCCTTTCAACGCCATGTTTGCTTTCTAAATACGACCACTGTTTGCTGAGTATAAGCCGAGCTGATAACGTGTCGATAAAGGACTGCTCACACCCTTATTTCTGTTACATGGTTTGTTCTATGTTCTGCCAACACCTGAGACACACCGTTGAAATCAGCACAGTCCATCATGACGATGATGACCTCGCACTCTGTCAGCTGCCTCCTCCTCCCCTGCCCCCCCCCCCTCGGTTTTGCAACTCCTGAAAAAGTGGAAGTGACCCTTGTTGACATGTCGAAGGCTGTGCTCACATCCTCTTGGGCCAGAGGAGAATTTCAGCTGGGCAACACACATGATCCCGCAAAGTCTCTTCTGCACGACAAGCCACTCCAACTTGTCGACATGCTGAAAGGCTTCATGTCAGTAGGCTTTGTTTGTTGCTGTTGTTTGCTGCATGACAGCAGCGGCACATTTGCATATTTCTGTTCTCCTTGTCTCACACGCAAACAAAACTGTTTCATGATGTTGTTATGGAAGTGTTTTTTTGGTGAAACAGGAAATTCTGAAGAGGGATTCTGAAGTGCCTGCTATTTTGTATTCCCCTTTCCATTATATCCATTAAGCATTATATCCATTATGCACTGGTCTGAAGTTGTGCAATGGTCTGACTCTGTAGGACTGGCCTCTGTGAGTAGGATCGCGCTATCCTGAGGTCTTGGTGAGCTCTTATGGAGTCTTCTGAGCTGTTACTGAATGCTTTAACTGCAATCCTGTCAACTCTGACACTGGTGCATTGGGGGGATTAGAGTATTTCTAATCAAGTCTCTAGGAGAAAGCCTTTACTCACAGCTCAGTGATACCATCAACAGACTTCAAGCACTCGGATTCCTCTCCGTAGCAAAGCTCCATGGGGCGGGTTCCCCTCCGTCGCAGCTCCTCCTGTTACTGTCGGTGACCTGCCATGAGAATGTCCTCCTCTTCGCCTTCTCTCCGCACCCCCCTCGGCAGCCTGATCGCATTTCCACCAGGTCCAAACAGGAAGCGGCTTCCCCGACTCTTCCGAGGAAGCAGGTGTCGTTCCATTGTTGGTGTGATCGTTCTCGGTGATACACTCCCACACTCGCCACACTTTGAGCCTTATTGTGTGAGGCTCTGATTGATAGAATGCACTCCGTGTACGACTTCTGCTCTGGTCCTCCCCTGCCGGCTCTGATCCTCGTTCTGTCACCCCCCCCACCCCCCACCCCAACCCCCCTCCTGCCAACCTCATTTACCCCATAACAATGAGCAAGAGCTAAGCTGATTGTTTTCGGAAATAACAGCAGTCAAACAATAGTGGTAGGACTCAACTGTAAGGGCTTCCCTTTTCTTGTGAATGGGTTTCAATGGACACAGAGGTCTGACTGAACAGGTACAGTAAGATCACAGAGCAATTTTTACCAGTACAGTTGGCTTCAGCTGCCAACTTCCCCCGTCTGACAGGAAATGAGGAACCTGGGGTCGAGGTTCCTTCCTGTTGGCTTGTATTGATACCAGTGAGAACCTTACACTCAAATCATTTTATATTATGAAGTTGTGCCAATGAGGATATTTGGGTAATTAAGGAGGTCATGCACATGTACCAGTTTAATATGGAGGTCATGCTAATGCTGGGGCAAAATGCATCTTGATGGTCTGTGTTATTTGAAATCTTAAATGAAATCCAGTCTGGCTTTTTGGCATACATGTATTCCCCGGTTTTATATTCTTTGTGTATTGTTCTGAGCTCAAAAAAAGAGTTACGAGAGTTTAAGTGACAACTTTAGTTATTTATGCCTTGCATATTGGAAATGCATTAGAGTGAGAGGATGAGAGGGCTGTTATACTGCAGAGGTTAATAATTCCCTGCTCTGACACACCCAGCTCAACTCATGAAAGCAAATTAGAGGAACAGTGGAATCAGAGGTGTAAAATCAGCGAAATCAGAAAACCATTCAGTAAAGGAACTGGCCACTCCATCACACTGTGCAGTGCAGGGATTTTTCACTGCTTCACACTATGCAGTGCAGGCATTGGTTACTGCTTCACACTGTGCAGTGCAGGGACTGGTCACTGCTTTACACTGTGCAGTGCACGGATTGGCCACTGCAGGTTCTAAACATTGCTTCAGTATGTCATGCATTATGAAAGTGAGCATTTAGTTTGGACTCTGCAGATCTGAACTGTGCTAATGGACCTGCATTACCACTGTCCTGCTCAGTTCTCTCTGTCCTGCTGAGTGCTGCTCTCCTGCTTAGCCCTGTTGCTGTTATGCAGTAATGTGCACATCTTCATTTTCTAGATCTCTTGAAGACTGAAACCACCCCAGGTGGCTCCTAAAGCTCAGAAAGGTGTGCACCACCATCACAGCTCAGACAGGTGTGAATAAACATCAAACTAATGGTACTAACCACAACTATCACTGAGGGACAAGTTCCTGTTTACATGAAACTAGAATCCAATCTGGAGCTGATTTGTATAGAAAGTCCCCTGTAGCTCTTCTTAAAAGCTTTGAGCATTACAACAAGAGAGTCAATAACATGTAATGTGGACACAAACCCTCAATCATTACTAGAGTAGGCAGTGTGAACAGAGACCCTCTCAGTAATAAACAGCTAATGTGAACACATAATCTCCCTCAATAGTAAAACATGCTGTAGGAACACAGACCCAATTAAATGCAGCCATTTCTATTATGATTTTATAGTGATTCCTGATCTAATTTCAAAAGAAATGAACTAAAGCTGTGGGAAAATTGTGAGGTGGAGTGTGTTAGGTGTGTTGGTCACGACAGTGAGGTGGAGTGTGTTAGGTGTGTTGGTCACGACGGTGAGGTGGAGTGTGTTAGGTGTTTTGGTCATGAAGGTGAGATGGAGTGTGTTAGATGTGTTGGTCACGACGGTGAGGTGGAGTGTGTTAGGTGTGTTGGTCACGATGGTGAGGTGGAGTGTGTTAGGTGTGTTGGTCACGACGGTGAGGTGGAGTGTGTTAGATGTGTTGAGTATGTGAGTTTGGGTGAGAGATGTGTTAGTTATCAGCGTGAAGTGGTGTTCTTTCAGTATGAACTAGTAATGTGTGTGTGTTATTATGTGAGAGTGTGTCTGGGTGTTTAACTGCTCAGAAGATGCTGAAAGTGATTGCAGTGATAAGAGCAACCACACAAACAGGAAGATGTGTAGAGCACAAAGCTGCCTCTTTCTCTCTCTCTCTCTGTGTGTGTGTGTGTGTGTGTGTGTGTGTGTGTGTGTGAACGCAGTGCATTTATGGGTTTGATTGTGAGGTTGGGTGTGTGTACAGATGCTCTGCTCGGTTCTTTGTTGTCTTTTTTGTAAACACTTCATTAACACATGAACTCACACTCACTGTGTACACATTGTTTTTCTTCTGTGAACTAAGTATGCCACTTCTTTGTGACAGGCAGGAGCTGTGTGTGCTCTCCAAAGATAAACTCGCTTTGCCCCTGCACACAGCAAGCAGTGAATCTGGTGAAAGATTCTTTTTAAAAGGTGGGTACCATGTCTGCTATTAAGGAACAAAGACACTTGCAAATATAAGCAGTATAAATCAATTTTATTGTGAATCATTTATATATGATTCACAATAAAAACTGACAGATTTTCAAACTATTATATATCATTAGTGTACAGAAAAATAACACACACACACACACACACACACACACACACAAACACACACACACACACACACACACACACACACACACACAAACTTCCCTACATTTCATCTCCACTTCATCCATCAGTGTAAGCAGAATGTTAAATGAGTCATGGAGTTAAAAAAAAGAAAAGCAGAACTGTCTCCTAGGGCAACGGGGCGGGGCAGGGCAAGGGGCAGAAAACATCAGTGGTGTATCCCTAGTCTCTAGCAACCTGTAAATAGGTCAACATCATGCACAAACACACACACACACACACACACAGGTGAAAACCCTATGCACTATGCTATGGTTTACTGATCTGATGCTGCCAGAGCCATCAGGAACATTTGCAAGTGAAATAATTTCATATCCTTTCACTGCAGTTCCACAGAGCAGAATATGATCTTTGTATTTGGTTATGAGATCATCCTAACTTAAAAACACATCAAATAACTCTACTGCCTCGTGGATAATACATTCTGTATTATTCCAGTTACTCTTTTTTGTATCAGGAATGCAACATTCCAATTTCGAGTTGACAAAATGTTAAAGCAGCACCTTTATTCATTCCTGTAATCACAGTTAAACTAATCCCTGTTTACAGAAGGTAAACTCACCTTTGTTTTTCTAGCTAGTAAGCTAATTTCTATTTAGAGCAGGCAAACTCACCTATCCACCCCAGCAACAGCAGATAAACTCACTCCTGTTCATCTCTGTTACAGCAGATAAACTTATCCCTGTTTCAACTTTAAGAGCTGGTAAAGTCATCCCTGTTCACTGGTTTAGAGCAGGCCATCTAACCCTTGTTCACCACTGTCAGAGCTGGTAAACTCACCCCTATTTCGCCTTCACAGCTGGTAAAGTCATCCCTGTTCTGAAAGATGAATCATGAAAAAGCTCCCGAGGTGTGTAGCTCATTTAATAAGAACTGAGGTAAATTTTTGACTGAAGGTCAGAGATGCACTGAGAAAGGGGGGCTTTCCTGCATGCACCAGCCAGCAGAACCCCACCAGCATCAGCATGCAGCGGTGTCCCCTCCTCCACCACATCCAGGGCTAGCTGAGTGCACCCAGCCGAATCACAGACCACGATTAAGCACAGATCCTCAGTGCAACCAGGCAAACAGATTTTGAGCTCTTTGCCCAATCGTCTAAATCTAAGTCTAAGTCTGGACCAAAAAAGTTTTCTGTACTCCCTGGCTGAAGGTCTATCTGAAGAATCTATGGGACCCATTTGTAAGGGAGTCGCCGTTTATAGCCAAAAGTGAAGTGTGATACCCCACCTCTCTCCTCCACCACCGCCACCACCAGCCTATCGTCACCCCACCTGGAGCCTGAGAGTACGTGCCTGGGGGGGGGGCATCGTGGTCTGACCTGCCAGTCAGTGCTTACTCTCAACAACCCCCCCTGCATGAGTCCATAACTGCATTGATTGGATCACCTACAGAGCAGAAAAAAACCCTCCCCTCCAGGGCATATCTGGACGTCCCCAGTGAAATCCTCTCCCCAAAAGCACCTGCACGCGAGCTCACCAGTTGTCCTCGGAGTTTGGGTTCTTACCTGATGCTCTTAGACTGCTGCTCTTAGCCTTCCTCTGTCCCTCTGGAACAAGATGGAACGCACGTTTATCTCCTGTCTCACATCAGCCATTCGGGTAGCGTGGGAAGGCCAGGTGTAGAAAGTCCGCTGATTTTGAGGCGAACTTCCAGTGGCTTATGCCTTAAACAGTAAAACACACACATGCACGCACACGTACAAGAGCTCAGCAGAATGTCTAACAGGAAGTGAGTTTAGGGAAGGTGCTTGACAGGACGTGGAGGGGGAGGAGCCGTAGTTGAGGAGGGGTTTACACTCCCACACACAAGCGGAAGTTGTTCTTTGATGTTTGTGTTATTTTTATGAATTGAAGTGTGTTGTGCCATACTGCTCTAAGGTACAAAGCCACGTTTTGCACTGTAAAGCACCCTGGTGAGTGTTTATTGTAGTGATTGTGTTGCTGTACATCTAATGAAATACTTACATGCAAATATTTACAGTTTAAAGGCTACAGAAAGTTTGTTGCAGTACCAATGAAAACACTTTGTTTGTATGTGTTGTATGTGTGTATGAGAAATGCTGAGAACACAGAAACACCTCCACCAGGGGGCGCTGGGGTGCTGAAGACTCCAGACAGTCATTGCACCCTACAGATGGAACTCTGTGAGCTCTGGGCAGCTCTGCCTTTCTTTTCATGGTGCCAAAGCCTGTAAGTGAATGATTTCCCTCTCTTTTTTCTGGCCTGGTTATACTAAACCATGCACACATTATCTGCACATTCTTCACTCAATTGCTGTTCTTTTTTTCTGCAAAACACTAAATGTAATTCTCTACATTAGACATCATGCAAAAACCCTTGTGTTTCTTTTCGAAAAAACTCTCCTATGCAAATGCCAGTCCCATTTGCCAATTATCCAAACCTAGTCCTCATAGGCGAAAACACTAATGCCTAATTTGTAAGAAATCGGAGTCTGAACACCGTGAAGAGGCCATAGGTTCGATATCTTGGTTTGGACAACGATGGAAGCCAACACTGGAGAGAGAGGGTGAGGAAAAGAATGAGGCCGAGGAAGAGTAACTCATCATGGATGAGATCTGTGAAACTTGGATTGGTCAATTGGTTAGACACTGGAGATGTTTCAGGGGCCAATCTGACGAGTATAAACCAGACAATTTTAAATGAGAGTAGACCTCTATTCTCTACCCTGCTCCTGAACAAACACAACTGAAATGTGAAACTTCGATAGTGCTGTAACAACTGTCATTTAGTTACAGTAACTTACAGTAACATTTCATTTCATACTGACAAACCATTCGCATCAAGTCCTCTCCCTTCTCTGGAGGACTTGTATTGTTCTTGCTGCCTCAGGAAGGCACAGAACATTCTCAGGGACCCATTCCATCCTGGACACTCACATTTTGAGCTGCTGCCGTACAGGAGGCAGGAGGTACAGGACATTGAGGACCCACACAAACAGTTTTTATGCCAGAGACTTAACAATGCAGGATAAGTGCTGTACTGGGTTTATAAGTGTTCAGTGTTTTATGAGTGTTTACATTTGTTTTTTGCACTTTTCAATTTCATTGTACTGGTGTACTGAATATGCATGAACAGCCTTCATATTTGTACTGGTGTATTGAATATGCATGAATAGCCTTCATATTTGTTCATACTTGTACATGTGAGTACTGTGATACTTTTGCAACAAACTGCTGAGCTCTGAACACACATAAATCACAAGCTTATTTGTTTTACATTTATCACATCAGTGCGTAGTTTGTATATAGGAAGAACTATTTGATATTTGTTTGTAGTTTTGATGAAAAACTTTTTTGAAAAACCGTTTTGACAACAGCTGAAATAGATTAAGTGTTTGTTTTTTCAACCACCGCAGTTTTGAATTTTGGGGGCTTTGGGGTTTTGTGTCTAAAGTTTTGAAAAACTGTCTAAGCACAACACAGCCCTCACATCTGTTAGTCTTTGCTTTGCCAGATTTACACCTTGCATTTATAGCATGTACCTTCAAATACTTCCAGGGCGGGAATGGGGTAGAGGGATGGAGACTTCTAATGATGAGTGAATGTTTTCTCTAGGTAACAGAGCGCTGTGTGTGTGCGTGTGTGTGCGCGCGCGTGTGTGTGTGTGTGCCTGAGCGTGTAGGCGTGTGCGCTCATGCGTGGGTATGCATGCCGTGCTATGTAGTGTGTGTGTATGTGCTAAGTATATGCACGTATGGGTAGTGTGTGTGACCGTGTGTTGAATACATGTACTCTGGTGTGTGTGTGTGCTATGTATTTGTGCTGTGTATCTGTGCTCTGTAAGTGTGGTACAGTATGTGTATGTACATATGCCGTGTGTGCTGGGTGGTGTGTGTGTATGTGTGTGTGTGTGTGTAATACATGTTCAGTGTTGTAGTGTGTGTGCTTTGGGTATTATTACTCTCAGGCTCATTTCTGTGCTAAATACACTTCCTCATACTAGCCACAATTTGCATGCTTTACTTACCTTAAGTTTCTAACACACACACACACACTACTGTTGATACAATGATTCAAGGTGAATCATTAAAGTATAAAAGACCATAAAGACGGAAGAGGAAGTGGGATTAAAACTGAGTTCTCTATTTGAACAGGTCAGTGGTGTAAACGCTCTCAGAGTAGCACATATTTGAACAGGTCACTGGTGTAAACACTCTCAGAGTAGCACAGATTTGAACAGGTCAGTGGTGTAAACACTCTCAGAGTAGCACAGATTTGAACAGATCAGTGGTGTAAACACTCTCAGAGTAGCACAGATTTGAACAGGTCAGTGGTGTAAACACTCTCAGAGTAGCACAGATTTGAACAGGTCAGTGGTGTAAACACTCTCAGAGTACCACAGATTTGAACAGGTCAGTGGTGTAAACACTCTCAGAGTAACAGATTTGAACAGGTCAGTGGTGTAAACACTCTCA
>JAOYMR010000001.1:14383662-14409640 GCA_025802075.1 Tenebrosternarchus preto | reverse complement strand
TCTGTTCTTCCTGCCGCTTTTCGGCCTCCTGTATCCAACATTGGACTGTTTCTATCATGTGCTCTTTGTGTTTAGTGGGATGCATCATTCAGACAGCAGTAAATGGATTGTTTGAGAACATCGTATTAGCTTCTTCTTTTACACTGTTGTATGTAATACAACATTCCTACATTCCATTTACACTGCTGACAGGTAATATTTTAAAAGCGAAACTAGACTGAATGTACTTTTTTATAGTTTGACTATTTTGGTTAATTCATGCTCACTTGCAGTCTCTCTACAAAGTAGTTTGAAGTTTGTTTGCATAAATGTAACTCTGATGTAAAACATATTCCGTGGAGTTTAATTAAATTCACAGACCATTTTTTTCTGGCTTCCAGAGTAAGATTTTCAGCCTAACATTTTACATTGAATTGTTTTTTCTAGAAGCTCTCACTTTCAAATCAAACCATAACTGAATCACATTTTCAAATTTAGCTTTTTAGTTTTCTAAAATGCATAAGCACAATAAAACAGCCAATAGCAAATATTGTTTAATTATGTAGACACATTTCCTTTTCATGAGTGGATCTTAGATAATATAGTCCACTCAGGACTTGTGAACTTAAGACCTTATTTTTAAAAGACTGATCACAGAAGTTCAGATTTGAGATTTGATTATAAGGTTGAATGTGGAAATTATTAAACTATAAAACATATTTGCTGTGAAAAAGACACACAGAGATGACAGATGTGTTAAATATAACTGATGTCCAACAATTCCTCACTGAAGGACCTTCTGCTGCATTCCTTGTGTAGGCTGCACCTGCTTGGCTGTGTGTGAGAATCCCAGGCTTGATAGACAAGCACATCCTAAAACAGAGCAGCTAGCACTAGGTCTCAAAGAGAGACGGACACAGAGAGAGACACAGAGAGAGAGAGAGAGAGAGAGAGAGACAGAGAGAGAGACAGAGAGAGAGAGATCTCTGCCCTCTGTTTTGATCCTAAGCTGTAAATGTCAACAGATCAGTTTAGACCCAACTGTCTCAGAGAAGGAATGAATTGTTCCAAGTATCCTTGACATTTCATTTCGCAGCATGCCTGTATGTGCCTGTGTGTGTGTGTGTGTGTGTGTGTGTGTGGGCAGAGTGGGGTGGTGGTGGTGGTGTCTTGTGTGGGGTACAAAAGACCGTCACTCACTGCATCCATCTTGCTGTCAACGAGTTGATGGCCCTGTCCTGCATTCCTGTTGGAGGTTTCTCACAGCATTGAGCTATCATAGACAGCACTGAAATAAAAGGAAGGGGGAAGAGAAACACACACACACACACACACACACACACACACACACACACAAAGAGACAGAGAGAGACAGAGGGACTGTGTAGCGGTAAAGTAAACAGTGGATAGAAACTATGGATTGAAAAGAAGCAAATGTCGCTTCTGAACAAAAGGCCAAGATTGTATGTGTATAAAAGTGTGTGTGTGTGTGTGTTTCTGAATGCATGTGTATGTGGTGGTATGTGTGTATTTATGTATTTGTATCTGTGTGTCTGTGTCTTTGTGTGTGTGTGTGTGTGTGTGTGTGCATATAAATGAATGTGTATGTGTTGGAATGTGTGTATGTATGCGTTTGTATCTGCATGTCTTTGTGTATGTGTGTGTGCATGCATATGTCAATGCATTTGCACGTATTGGTGTGTGTGTACATATGCGTTTGTATCTGCTTGTCTTGTGTGTGTGTGTGTGTGTGTGTGTGTGTGTATGTTTGTGTTTGCATGTCTGTATAACAGTTCGTGAGGTGCTAAACCTGCTATTCAGGTGAGAAAATTAGCAGCTCTAATGGAGGTTAGAAGCACCGTAAAAAAATGATGTGTAAAGCAGAAGGACAGATAAAGTCTCACCACACTGTTCAGTCTGCCTTCAGTCTGCATCTTATTGAGGCTGCAGCACTGGGGTTGGACGCTCTGTTTGCTGTTGAAGGAGCAGATTGCCCAGGGAGACTTTGGCCAAGATGGTAGGCCTCGCATTAAAACCTTCTCCTTACATCCTTTTGACTTTCACCAAGACCTGGAGGAGCTGTCTGCAAGATGAAATGAGGTTAACAAAATGGGGGTGAGAATGAGACAGTCAGGGAGAGAGAGACAGTCAGGGAGAGAGAGACAGGCAGACTGCTGTGAAGAGAGCTGCTTCGTAATTAGAGAGTATACGTAAACAATTGATATCCACTGTTGTGAGAAAAACAAAAAAACCCAAAAACAACTCTTAGCTGACTGCGTGACCCAACGGTAGATCCAGGGAGTCTGAGGATGTTTTCCATATTGATCAGAAAACGCCAACGGGGGCAAAAGGCACATAACACAATCATGAGAGCTAGGGGCCAGTCACTGGCCCCCCCAATCACAGGGCACAGAGCAGAGGTACTGTAAACTCTCTACAGCTCTAGCAGCTCTGGCACCTGTAGCTCCTCACAGAGTGAAGTGAAAACTGTACACATTATTATCATGAAAAAAACAGATCATGTTCACCATGGTAAATGCCTCTAAAATGTACAATGACTGCAACAAAAAAAAAATCAAAAAATTCATGTATAATAATGTGATTTATTTATTTTTGTTTGTGTTGACTGTTTATATTAACTTTAGTCCATTTCAATCTTAAATGTGGGCTGTATTTGTGTCATTAATCCAGGTCGAAATGATTTACTTAGACTGTCTCAATTGTCTGTGAATGAGCACTAAAGAGGAACGTCCGTGTACCAGTGCTAAAAATAGAGTTCGCCTACCTCGACTGCAGCCTTGACTCTGAGACCCGCCTTCTGTCCTCTGAGATTCCTCACCCTGACTGGTCAATTAGGGGTCATGGAACAGCAGTGCTGTTTCAGGAACAGTTTTTGATTTTTTCCATCCATGTGACTGCAATGATGCTAGCAGGTGGTATCTGATCCAAGATCAGCTATTGCTATGAAATGATTCAGAAATATGATATCAATCAGCCTGGATACTCTAGCATGCAATGTTTAAATTGGAAACAGCAGCAACATCGAGACAGACAGTGGGTGGAGTATAATTTGATTTTGATTTTTCTTCCTATGAATCACGTATATAGAGACTGCTAATTTCAGACTGAGGGAAAAGAGGACTTTCCTGCTCCAAAAAACACTGCAGGGTAACATGGGTAAAATATCCAGACTGGCGAGGTTAAGGTGTTTGAACCTGTCTCTCTCTCTCTCTCTCTCTCTCTCTCTCTCTCTCAGTTTGTGTCCAGAGTTGAAAGTCCTCTCTGCTCCATGTGTTGAGGTTTCTGCTGCTTTTCTAAACCCGTGTGCTTTTTCTTCTGGCTACGGCCCACTCGCCACCTCACCATCCCGGCAACTCTCCGGAGTGCTGTGGTTCTCCGTCCCCACCTCCCTCTCCACCTCCCTCCGGCTCCCCCTGTGCTCAGACCACAGCCCTCCGGAGAGTGGGGAGTTTTGACAGGCTCGCCCAGGGCTCCGCTGCGTGACTGCGAGACCCTGCGAGACCCTGCGAGATAATTGAGCTGAGACGCTTGAGCCGAAACCTCCTGTTGATGTTTGGAGCATTTTTTTTTTCAGCGCACAGATTATATCTGACACGTTGTCAGTATAATCAGCATTTAAGGGTGACTACATAAGAGATTTAATTAAAGGCTCATAGAATCTTCAGTTCGGTAAAATAAACAGTACGAATATTTTATAACCTATATTTATAAGTTGAGGGCAGAACATGGTGAATCAAAACTAAATATTTTTTTTTACATTCATAATAGTGACCATAAAACTGGATGCTATTCTCAAGACATGTAGAATTCAAACACAGGCTTGTCGTTGAGCTGTGCTGTACTGAACAGCGCTGGTCTCCAGGACTCCTGTTTGGACTCGAGGGCTCTGGTTAACATTCGAACAGGTGCGGTGGTGTTACTGATTGGCACCTGCCATTCCCAAAGGTTCCTATGGCCCAACCTACCTGCCCCGGCAAATAAAACTGAATGAATGAGCGAGAGGAGAGGGAAAGACAGAGACAGAGAGAGAGAGAAAAGGGGAAAGAATGAGTGTGTGTGTGTGTATGTGTGTGTGCTTGTGTGTGTAAATGGGGGGGGGGGTTGCACTTTGACCTGCTCTCAAACGCCTCTGAGTGTTTGTTAGACAGTTCAAATGGAGCAACTGCACTACAGGTGTTGTGGGCCACTATCCCTGCCTGAACGAGTGTCTTTCCCAGAATGCTTTATCAGACTTTATTACTTGTTTTGTAAACGTCAGGCAAGCTTTTATTCGCTTGTAATTATGCTGAACTGAGCTCATGAGAAAACTTCAGCCAGAATCTGTTTGTAATACGCATAAATCTTCTTTGGTTGATTAGTTATGCTCAACTCATAGCCTGAGAACAGAGTTTTCTTAAACAACCACCATTAGAATCCAACATGGGGCTGTCGCAACAGAATACACCGTGTTGATGCGGCACACGAGGGTGATACCGTTCAGTGTGATACAGGGATTTGTACATTACAGCGCAATACACAGCATCGATACAATATGGATGGTTGGAGTTACTGTGAAACAGAAACAAGCCTGATGTATAAAACACAAGACATGATGTGATGGGGATCTACCATGTGTAGTTTTTATACAGTACATTGTACTGATGTGATGTGCAGAGGAGATCAGACAGGAGGGACTGGCAGTGTGCTGGAACTCATGAGGAAGCTTTATGAGAGGAGGCCTGGACCTCCTGGGAAGATAACTGCTGGCAGAGGGCCTGTGCAAGTCTTGTGGTGTGTGTGTGTGTGTGTGTGTGTGTCATTCCAGAGTCTGGCTCATGAGCAGGCTGACTCTTCTGTTGCAGACTGAAATTGATGCCTGCCAGACTGCGGCACACTAGGCCCAAACCAACCATCTACAGCTGGTTTAACACACACACACACACACACACACACACACACACACACACACACACTCACACTCACACACACACACCCATATACATACACACACACACACGCAGGCACGCCCACATACACATACACACACACGCGCACACATTCCCCTCCATACACATGCATGTACACACACCCATACACACACACATGTATACATGCATGTGCATACACACACACTCCCACATGCATCCCCCCAGACACACACACACGTGCATGTACACACGTGCATGCACACACATGCACACATACACACCTTGAGTTGGAATGTGTTGAAACGCGATAATGCCACTCCTGTTTTTGTGCTAGTGTGTAGTCAGCTCCAGGCTGGGTTTCCTTCCTGGTCGCCGCCTCCTTACCCCCATTGGCGGAAGTGTTTGTGATTGATGTGTGCTATCTGCCTCGGTCTGGTACACTAATGCTTTGTTTCACAGCTGCAAATGTCTGATTCGTTTTTATTTCCGCAGTAAATGTTATTTATCTGTGCTTTTAAGGGTGCAGGGCACATGAGATGTCAAATCAGAAAGTACTATCGTAATAAAGCCTTTTTAATCATTTCACTCGTCAGACCCATGGATCAATATTTTGACCTCGCCAATGATTTTCACCATAACAGCTCCTCAAGCCTCATACACAGCTTGAATATAAAAGTGATAAAATTGCTACAAAAATATAACAAGCCTTCTGAGGAGATTCTGTAGCCTCTTCAATCAGCATTTTGTTAGAGCTCATTTAAGAGTTGCACTGTAGTACGGCCATCAGTTCAAACTGCCGTAAAGGACAGAGACTACTGCCAGTTTAAACTATTATATCATTCCTATAATATCACCCAACCCCCAAGCATCCAATCGTACAAGGTGCTAGTCAGCACCATCTGCACCTTGATAGGCTGTTCCATCTGTGGTTAGAGTGAGTTGAAGAGTGTTTGAGCGTCCACTCACTCCGAACTTGGAGTCCGGAGAACTCTAGAAGTTGGGGGTGAGGGCGAGGCCACAGGGTGCCTGGCACCCCGGAAACACCCGTTTGGAGAGATGCCAGGCCTCTCGAAAGGTTTCGAAATGGGCAGTAACCACCAAGCCATACAAGGATGTGAATTTTAGTTTGTAGAATTCAGAAGTGAATGATGATATACTGAGATTTTGTGGCTTGGTTCTGGCGAGCTTGGAGTTTATGGTGGACACAACACGTCCGTTAAGGGATATGCATAAACAGTTATTTTGTCTAATACTCAATCCGTTTGTGAATCTCCTCTTCAAATCATTGCTGACCAGGATCAATCACTCGTGCTTATCCGCAAACATCAGGTAACAGCAGGACGTCTTTCAAAATTCCAGTTTACCCCATTCTGTGGGAAGACGCGTTAGGAGTGAGAGGAGAGGACTCCAGTGGAGAAGCTGTATTTGTCTGCTTCTGCTTCCCCAGAGTTCTAATGTCATTTCTGAGGTTTTGGTTCTATAATGCACACTGGCTCCATAATACAACCCAGATTCCTTTTACAAGCCCAGAGACCTCAACCTTGGGTTTGAAACAGAGAGTTGGAAATTATGAGGAGGAGAGCAAGGAGGATGATGAAGAGGAAGGATTTCTTTTAGGCCACTTCCTCTTTTTCTCACTTTTCATACTCTCCTCTCCTCTCTTCTCCTCCCTTCACCTGACAGAATTACTCCTATCAATCATTGCCTGCTCACTTTGAGTAATTACTCTCAAACACTTTCCCTGCTACCTGAGTGGGGCCCCAGGCTCGGCAGGGAATTCTGGGTAACATGATGATGTTATGAAGGATGCACCGACATTAAACTCGACTCGAAATGTTGCGACTCGCTCAGCTGTAGTTGTGTTTGTTCTTCACCCACACCAGATCCAGCTGTGCAGAAAGTGACAGTTCGACCTGTGATTTCGCCTCTACTGCACTTAACCCATGTTTTTTGTTTTTTTTTATGCCATTATAACTCACTGACTTACAATAATCACTGACATGCAGCAATTGTCTTGTCAGCTATCAGCCTTGATTGGATCAAAGCCTTCTCACCTCCTGGCAGTAAATCCGTTTTCAGGGGGAACGCACTAGCTTGGCGTTCCCCCGTGTCAGTACCTGCCTGCTGGGGCGGTGCCCAGTGCGGGGAGGGAGGGGCCGTGCCCGCCTGCTCGCCCCCACACTGGGGCCTCGAGGCGCTGGAGCGCTGAACACGCCAGCCGGCCTGGACGGCGCCCCGAGCTGCTCGGAGAGGGTGGATGCTGGTGCCACGCCGCCGCAGAGGGTGGGGTGGGGGGGTGTGGGTGTAGATGTGTGGTTTTTTGTTGAAACTATATATAATAAGTCATGGATGCGTGTTATTACGCACATTTACGTGCACAGACGGCTGCGATTCACGACGCGCTGCTGCTGTCACTGTGAACTGCCTCAAGGAGCTCAGTGTGCTTCATCAGCCTGTTCAGTGTGCTTCATAAGTCTATTCAGTGTGCTTCATCAGTCTATTCAGTGTGCTTCATCAGACTGTTCAGTGTGCTTCATCAGTCTATTCAGTGTGCTTCATCAGACTGTTCAGTGTGCTTCATCAGACTTCAGTATGCTTCATCTGTATGTGTGAGGCATAAAATGCAGATTCATTTTAGGAATGTAGTAAAAATTTTATTGTGGAAGACATAAATAACTACTGTGTACAGTAATAGGCAGCACAGACTTTTAAATAGTTTCAAATTTTAAATAGTTTCTGATCATTGTGTTTGATTTTGTTGATCTGTAAATGGCCGTTAACGGTTTAAGGCACCCATATTCCAGTAGTGCAGTACTGGAAGGTTTACCAGTGGATCAGAGACTTGTTTTGAAATCTCCATGACACTGGGGTTGATTGTACTATTATAGCCAGGGAGCTAACACTGTTGTTACAGCCGGACCAACACTCAGTGAGAGACCAAGTCTGGCTTTATGGGACTTCAGGGACTTAGCACAAACGTTTGTAGGTATATGATTTAGAGAATTTGGTTCTCAGCGTCAAACCACAAAAGGATCAAGGGTTGCTAATTGCTTTCTCTTCTCTTCTCTTCTCTTCTCTTCTCTTCTCTTCTCTTCACAGCTGACAGTAAACAGCTGCTCTGAGTATACATTATGACACTTGAGATATGAGTATCCATTAATTTGCTGTCATAATTGGCTTTAATGCTACTGACAGTCTCCATGAGGATGTTACCATGCATCACAACACCTTGGATTGGTTCCTTTGAGGTAGACAAGTGTCTGGTCTGAAATGGTGGGGGAGGGGATGCGGTGTGTGTGTGGTGGTGGTGGGGGGGGGGGTGTAGTGGCATGTGCTTCATGATCATTAAGAACAAAGGCAGTTGGTACCCTCCTGTTGTCTCTGCTCTTCTGCAACAGGCATCCCGCACTCATAGGCTTGCTTGTTTCCTGTCTCTGCTCCTGAAGCTGCCTGTCTGGCAACATTTTGAAGAACTAAATGAACCCCACAAAACTGGCAGACTCTGTATTCTTCACTTCAGAGTTTGGAACCACAGGCCTCAGAGACAGACATGAGCTTCCATCCTTCCATCCTACCCCCCCCCCCCCCCCCCATAACTGGAGGTGGTATGTGCCAGCCAGCCAATAAGGAGCCTGGAATTTCACTGCCCTGTGCTTAAAAACGAACCCATTTTCCCTATTTTTTTTTTCTTTTTAGTATTTTTTAGTTTTTGTTATCACTGCACCATTAAGCTGGCCAGCTCACAGCAGAAAACCAGTTTAGTTTACATTCAAATCAATTTACATTGAAACCACTTTACATTGAAATAATTTTAAATTCAATGACAAAGTCAATACACTAGACTGGTGTTCTATTTTGACTTTGTGGGTGAGGGTTATATCTTTGATTGTTTACACATGGCCATGTCCACTGACAGCAAACTCATTTTGAATGTTTGTGGTTTATCAGAATTACATATTGCTAAATGTTGCTTTTAGTAATAGTCCTTTAACAATAACAAAGCATTTTTGAAATTGTGTCTATAAAACTCACATTCTTCTTGGGGAGGACCTCAGGACATCTCTACTTAGGTTTGGAAAATCTCCCTATTCCTGAGGTCTCAAAATGGCTGGAGGTGGGAGCCTCTAACCCCCGTGTTCTACCTCATCTGTCTACAGGACCACCAGCAACGTGCGTGAGCACCTCTCCCCTGAGGCGGTGGTTTCCGCAGCAATCCACTCCACATGATTAATAGCTGTATGAAATTACGCCTGTTTGACTGAACCTTCCTATGTTAGTGTGGAAAACTATGAAAAGGACTAAGAACTGTAAATATACCATGTGAATGGTATGACATGGTCCAGAAAGTGTTCGTAAAGATATGGAGACAGCGAGTGAACAGGACTGGTGGGAGGGGCATATGGGGCAGAGGGGCAGGGCAGTCGGAGGAGCGGTGGGAGATTTGGAGCAAGGACAGGTGTGGATGTAAGAAAAAACAGGGTAGTGGAAAATACATGGTGGGGCCAGAGGCAGGGCAGTGTGAGATGCAGGATGGGGCCTGAGGTGTGGCAGCGGGAGATGTGGGCAGGGACAGAGGCGGAGAACTGGGAGATGTAGGCGTGGTTGTCCCTGTTTCCTCACACAAGTGGTGCATGAGCATTTTGTGCTTGGTTTGGTGGTCTGGAACCACGATAATGTATGTATCATGATCATATGGGAAGACCCAACACCAACACCAACACAAAACATTCTGCCGTTGTACAACAATGACAGTTCCTTTAGCTGTTAAGAAAGAGAAGTCATGAGCCAAGACTGAACACAACACAAATGGAAGTGCAAAGATGAGAGAAAAAAAGTTTCAGTGAGACTTAAATATTGTCAAAGGCCGCTGCAATATCTGCTAAAGCTGAATGCCTGTTTTACTGTGTGTCGGAGTACATTCAGGGCTGCATGCGAATGAGGGTGTGTTTCCTACTTAAAGTGTTGGCGCTGGACTGAAGTTGCCAGTGCTGGATTAACTCAATCTCTGTAGCCTGTAACTGAACCCTAATTATGGACTGCAGAACAGTAATTGGTTTGTTATTAATAACAGAATGTGGTCTGTTGGGAACAGGGTCACGACAGGGGAGGGGTTATTGGAGGGGTTATTAGAAGGGGAACCTTCTCAGATCATCTCCACTAGTAAGAAGTGGCCCCACTTACATCTCCACTTCTCAGAAAGAGAGTCACCCTACTTTTAACGCTTCCATGCACAGAGAAGTGTGTGTGTGTGTGTGTGTGTGTGTGAGAGAGAGAGAGAGAGAGAGAGAGAGAGAGAGAGAGAGAGAGAGAGAGAGAGAGAGAGAGAGAGACTGTGTGTGAGAGAGAGACACACAGAGACATAGAGAAAAAGAAAAAGGTATGGCAGGTGGGAAAAAACACTCTCCAGACTTATCAAGTAACTTAAAAGACCAACAACACTAAAGTAAAGGCACAAATTGCCACACACTCTTCCGGTGGCTGACAGCATTATTATATTTCCCCAGAACGATGGGGAAAAAGAAAAACAAACCAGGAGTAATTTCCAGGCAATAAGGAAATTGGGTCATTACTGCTAATGTTTGTGTTATGGCGCTATACACAATCACTACTTTATGACTGAACTGCTGATTTCAAAAGGACATCATGACACAAGACGAACTTTAAAAAGCACTTAATACAGCATAGTGCTGTGGGAAGATATAGAATGAAAACAATAAAACAAATGTTTTCACACAGACGCGCTATTTTTCTCTATAACTAGCTCTCAGTCAGCCACATAGGGGTGCTCCGTGAGGAAGCTTACTGGTCTTACTGATCATTTACTGGTAAAAACTAATCGAGGGACTGACCACGAGACTACCGTGCATCACACTTTCTGCCTCGTTACCGAGGCCCTTATTACGTCGTATTGCGCTACTTACGTTCTATTTAGCGCCTCTGCGCATGCACAGATCCACAGCCTCGCGCTTTTTTCGAGCATACGCTCGAGGTGAGCAATATCTTAAGTTTTTTCCATTGTGCCTTTCAACCTGTAAACATGGAGTACATACTGATATAAAATAATATGATACTGCACTGGGAGCATTATTTTATCGGGGATATTAGTGTACCCCTGAAATGTTTGATACATGTATTATAATAGAGTATAAAACATGCACCTCTTAGTCGTACAGTGCACATGGAGTAAATAGTGATCTAAAATAATATTATTCTGTACTCGAAGCACAACTCGTCAGAACACGTAACTTGCGAATGAAGAATTTCCTCCTAATTACTTGGTAAAGAGCCGATAGACGTAGTGTCTTCCATGGCTTAAAAGGGGTTCGATTTACTGTTCTTTTTTGTATGAACTGCAATTCATATTAAGTGTATTTGAGGGCAACTTCTACCCGACCTTCACTGCTCGGCTGAGATCCACCTATTTCGGTTGTGCAGCCGTTTATTTATTCGCGAAAGTGAGTTCTGTTTTAACGGGACGAGCCAGATACAATATCTAGTTACCCTAGCGATGGGTGGGAAATGCTGCGAGGTCGGCGCTTCAATAACATACGATGGGGGAAATGGGAAAATGACGCGCAGATAGCGGAGCTGGTGTTTGGTTTAGCGGCTTTCGCTCCGGGGTGTAGAAAGCCAGTCGGAAATTACACACGACTTTATTAGAGGGCCCGGCTCGCAGCTAACAGTTCACTTAGAACAAAAATAAACCTGCAGTGATTGAGACAGTGGAAATCTGTATCATACATTGAGCATATTGAATAGCTTATATAATACATTAAGCAAATTTGCAAATTGTGGTGTAATAATTACATTTAAAACGTATAATATAACTTAATAAGTAGTGTCGGTGGTTTTGGTAATTTTGGCAATTATGGAATGTTTAATTTGTGAATTGGGTGTATTTAACTTATAAAAAACAAAAATAAAATAAAAACGCACCCTTGGTGCTTCTGGAGCTGCCACGTGTCGTTTGTTCAGACCTATTTCTTTTTTTCTGGCGGTCTTTTTGGCGGGTTTGCTCTTTGAAGTGTCAGTATCTTACCTCGTTCTGCCTTATGTACTTAAGTTACCTGATAGAGCATATCTACACGGATGAACTTTGACCCTGGCTTTGTGTGGGTTGAAGAAACAGTAGTAGAAATGAATACCAAACAGGCAAAATTGGGCTTCAGTGTCTCTTCCTCTACACCTTTAATTCACAATTAAAACTGGATTAATCTGGCAGATTAATAACAAAAAATTCAGTTTGACTTTCCTTCCTTTTTATCCTGTCACGCAATATGGGTGCAAATTCTGTAACGAATCATCAAGTGCACTTTACGATTACAAAGTTTTCCTTCTAACAAACACAAACAAACAAAAAAACACAAGCCAATTAGTGAAACTGTGAGATATGGTGCATGATGAGAACAGATGCCTTTACACATTGCATGAAAATTATCAGACTGTGGCCTCAGAGAATTTTTATATACGACACTCAAGTATCTTATCAATGCTGCTGAAAATGAATTATCCAGGTGTACCTTGACAGGACAAAGAAGAAAGCCCTGGAAGGTTAATCACTTCCAAGTGTCTGACTGTTCCGATTAATCTGATTTACCTCAGTGCTCCGCACTTCATGGTCCTTGAAACAACCTGTCCCTGTACTCACGTGAGTTCACGCCACACGCTCCGCTGGACTTTAAATATTATTATTATCATTGCTGCATGCTGCAGTCATTACTGGTTGGGTCTTTTAAAACCCATTTAGGAGGTAGAAAAGTTTTATGCATCTAAGCGACCTGCTCTCAAAAAACCTCCCCCCCCCCACACCTTCCTTTAAGGATGGGGGATAAATTCTGCTCGCCCTGTGTAAATAAGCGCGGCCTGTGTAAACGTCGTGACCGGTCTTGCTGTGTGTTGCTCAACGTTTAACCTTCTCTTCAAGGGCGTCCTCCCTACGGGTGGCCATGAGGGACATTAAACTCTCATTATCTCCTGCCAGGGCATAATTACCTTCTAACGACATTAAAATGAGACACAGGTCAGTGGCCGTGCCCTGTTGACACTACCCTTTTTTTACAATCTGCGGTTAAGCTTATGAAATCTACCTGGTTTACCAGAAGGTCCAGTTTAGGTTTGGGTAATGGCTGCCTGAAGGTGATTGAATTGCTGTGTGGCTTAGAGAAAAACGTATTCTACAGATACCTGAGTTTCTGAAATTTTTGCTTGTAAAGCGTTGATTTATTTTATCAGTGTGGAATTTTTGAGTACTCCTGTGTTTCCAAAAACTAAGTGTCAGATTGTAGGTGGAGGGGTAAAGGTGGGGTTAGGATGGGGGTGAGAGTGTAGGGTGAGGATGGGAGGGAGAGTATAGGGTGAGGGTGGGGTGAGAGTGGGGTGTGAGGGTGGGGTGAGAGTGGGGTGTGAGGAGTAGGAGATTGGGGTAAATACGACTGTGGAATTCATGCAGCATCAATGCTCAGAATTCATCACTGTCTGAAGCAAACATACCAACTGCTAAATTATATCCAAACCTTAAACTTTCTTGGTTGTTATTTTTGGATTGTGAAACTTCCCCAAACACAGTAAGTGTGAGCACCCTGGCCAGTGTCATATTTCCATAACTCATCAGAGCTGTGTTCTTTTGCAATGTTGTGGCATTCCATCAGTTGAGAAGGCTGGTGGGGGGGGGGGGGCACACTGGAGCCCTGCTCTTTGACCCAGAGCACAATTCTGTCTGTGAGTTACTGTTCCTGTGCCTCAATATGACGGTCTGTTAACAGAAAACTTCGCTGCCAGTTTGATTCTGAGGCATCGTGGCAGCACAGCGGCAGCACCCAGAACGTGCAACGCTGCACGGAGATGCTTCCCTCTCTGTCATGTATAAACTATACCGGCTTTTGATGCCTCCAGTATGGTGGAAAACTTTGATTAAATTGCTCTGTGTGTGTGTGTGCAGATTATTATGAAGATCTAAGTAATTTACTTTCGTGAAGGGATTAGGAGAAATGGTGAGAAAAAGAATGACAGACTAATTAAGATCTCTGAGGAGGAGAGAATAGTAATGTGGGCTCAGCAGAGGTATTTGAATGCTATTTGAGTGCTATTTGAGTTGTGGTTAATTCTTACATGTCTGAGATCCTTTGACAGCTCTTGTCATGTTATGTACCACTTCAAATGCCATTCTGACAGTACAGGCTGTGTGTGTGTGTACATGAATGCATGTGCTTGTGTGTGTGTGTGTGTGCACGCACACACTTTTTAATCACCTTTGTTATTATTTCCCCCCTTTGAATTGCTTAATGAGCATAATGAATGTATTTACCTCAGTGAAGCTATTTGTGCTTGATTCCTTCCAACAATTTTAAACCCTAGAATACCTGAGTTTTTTTTTCTTTGATGTTTTATCATGTCTCAAGGCCAAGTTACTTCGGGGTGTTTGTTAAAAATAATCTCAGATAAATTTAGCTCCAAGGTTTCGTGTGTCCCATATCTCCCGTTGGACTAATTATAAGACAGTTAACACTCTTGCTGAGGTGATTTTGCTGGGCCTGGTGGAGCTGCTGGAAACTTGTAGCCTGCTCTCCATGATTGGCAGTGGGGGGTTGGTTGAGGGGTTGTGGTGCTCCATCCATCCGGCAGAGTCCTGGGGCCTCTGCCTCTCAGCTGGCCACCACAACCTGACCCAAGTCTTTTTCATGCTCTGTAAATTGAATGGAAAAGTTCAGAAGCACAGGTGGGGAGCTCATTAAAATCCAGCGAGGGGCGTAAATAAAAGAGGCCACACAGTAATGAGGGCCTAACCATCACCCCCTCCCAACCGACACACCACCCTGCAGTGTGTGAGGAGCTCAGGAGTGTGTGAGGAGTGGGGGAAACCAGAGAGGAGGAGGAGGAGGAGGAGGGAGGAAGAGGGGGAAAAAAAGATCTCACACCTGGTGTGACCATCTCTTTTTGACAGGTTTGATAGGAGGAGAGAGAGGATTAGCTGTTTGTATGTACAAGTTATACTGACTGATCGGTGAAGCAAATGAAATGCATACTCAGTACAAAACAACTCATATGGGAGTTGTTGATGTATAATACATACTGAGAATCTCAGCTATTCTCAGTTCCACGTCTGTGTTAGAGATCAATCACTTTGATAGTGAAACTTTAGAAATCAGCTTTTATTTTAGTGTTTTATTTAATACTGTGCACGGGACATTTCTGAGAAAAAATGTGAAAATATTGAAATGAAAAATTGCAACCAGAGAATCTCCCCTACATTACATTCAAAACCCAGAAAGCATTACAAACGCTCCTTTTTTTAAAAAGTGAAATCAAGATTTTTTGCAATTTCTATCCTTTATGTTTTGTAAATCTTTCTCAGAGCATTCATGAGTTGACGTGAACAATCCTGTAAGATTCTTAAACCAATAGGCAAGTTGGCCACAGCTAACAGATGAACTCATCTTGCCCATATCACCTGTCTTGTCCTGCAGTAAATGCTCCTCGCTTGCTTGTGGAAACCTCCAAAAACATCAGTATAGACTTGATGTTCCGTGACTGATTCAGGTTTAGCAGACAGTCTATGGACAATGCTGTGGTAACGTGTGTGTATGGAGCAGCAGGAGAGACCGCAGCCACATGAGAGCAGGTTGGCTTTACTGGCACCAAAAGCCACTGCCCCAGTAGTTCCCGAAAGTCATTTATGCAGTGTGGCGGAGTTGACGTTAGAGGGGTCTGGTTCCTGTGTGCAAATCCCACAGCAAGTGACGGCTGGCTCCGAAGCAGGGCTAGAGAGGGGGTGTGGCACGCTCGGAGATGAGTCTGTGTGCCTAGCATGCAGCGCCTGCTGCTGGAAGTCATTCCCGTATCCTCTCTGGAAGTCATCCCCGTATCCTCCCTGGAAGTCATCCCCGTATCCTCCCTGGAAGTCATCTCCGTATCCTCCCTGGTGGGGGCGCGGGGCTGATACTGACTCGTCCAGCACTGAGTCAACGCTTACAGCCATGTTGCTTGCTCCTGTTGCCGCAGTCATGCGCTCCAGTCCACCACACCTTCGGAAAAAAGAAAAGGAATTGGGCAGAAGCAGAGGGGGAGGTTTACGTAACGTTTCAATGACCTGTCTGTTCTAAACCGCGATCTGACAGATCCGTCGCAGGATCCCTGGCAGACTACATAAACATGCAGGCAGTGGAACATGATGGGTCAGGCAAACTTTCCTGCGCCCGAGGGTGAGGATTTACCCTAAACCCGTCAGGCGCGGGATTCTAATCTCATCACTCTGTCAGACGGATAACGGTGCGACAGTGCAAACTGCTTTGGTGACTAATTTAATTAGATAATATGTGTATAAAGGTTTAGGGGTGGAGACTGTCACACCATAGAACCCAGAGCAGTGTCGTTTGGTCCAAGCAATAAACTGAGCCTGCTGACGTTTTTGTTCCACACGTGCTCTGCCTGATCTTGGGGCCTTAGCTATTTACGGGTAAAGGAACGCGTGATGTGGTGACAGAGCGAAGCTGGAAGAGAACTTTTTTTTTCAGCTGAAACAGAGCTTTTTGTTGGTTTCAGTCGTTTTTTTTTTGTTTTTTTTTCCTGGCACCTTCTTTTCAGATACCACAACTTTGGAACTGCTGCCATCTTGGCTCAGCAGGTATTCCCAGTCGCACGTGCAGCGCAGTGCTTTGCTGGGCTCGGAGGGTGAGGGCGTCGCCACGGGTAACACGTGGGAGCTGTGGGAGCTTAGTGTTTGCCATGTTGGGGTCGCTGGCCAAGGTTTGTGGTGCCAAGCATCAGTGGCTCCGGAATTCCCTGAAGGATCAAAGTAGAACAGGCCTGGGAACAAAGTCAGTATCATCTTTTTAATACCTTCCCGGGGGGCAAAGACATATTGACATGCCACATGTACACATTTGCTGCCACATTTCTAATGGAATAACCAAGATCAGACTCCAATACAGATTTTCGCGACCACACTCCTCACCACCTCAACAGAAAGAAGGATAATTGATTGTAGCTAGTACCACAGGCTAAAGAAATTCCTCAAACAGTACTGTCATGAACACGTTTCTCAAACTGCGATCCCTGAAAGCACAAAGCAGGCATAATAGGTTTTATCTGCATTTCTAAAGCTCCATCCAGATCTCCATGCGTGTCGTTAACTGGAAGTGATGAAATCATTTTACCTGTTATACTCTGGACACATTGAGAGTTTTAGAACTACATTTAATAGTCTTAATAGTCTCTCATTGAGGCTATTATTCCTCAAAGGCTTACAAGATCAAGGGTGAGTCAATGGCTGTGACCTCACTGGTGAACACGCGCGCGCACACACACACACACATACACACACATGCTCTTACTAAACTCTAGGAGCCTAATGCATGAACAATGCATGCCTCACCCCCTAACACTCAGCCCATTCTTGTCCCCCAGCTTGGGGCAGGAAGGAATCTTCCTGGGCTGAGGGGGTGGTGCAGAGGTGGTGCGGGGGCAGCTGACCACCCCTAACGAGAGGGCAGGCCGGTCGTTAAACAGGCGCTAATGTGGGAAATTGGAGGCCATTAACTCTTCTTTGTTGTGCTTATAAAACCCGGAGGAGAGTGAGAGTCCTGGAGGAGAGTCCTGGCACGAGGAAAACCCAGATTAGTCTCCAGAGCTTTTCTCCTTATCTTCCGAGGAGAGAGAGAGAGAGAGAGAGAGAGAGAGAGAGAGAGAGAGAGAGAGAGAGAGAGAGAGAGAGAGAGACAGAAGATTTAGGGAGAGTTTAGGGAGGTGTGGGAGCTGTGGAGAGTGGTGTGGAGAGGTGGAAGTGGATTTTTGATGTTTGGCCACTGATAAGACTAAAACACTCAGCAGTGTGTAAAACTCCACCTGAGTGCAAAACCAGGGGGGGTAAAAGCATGTAACAAAAACACAGAACTAACACAGGCTTCCCTGGAGCAGAACCCTCTGGACTATAGCCAGCAAACAGAATATTTTAAAAACACAACATGCGCAAAACATGCTACTTCCAGCCAAAAGCCAGTCACTTTTTAAGTGAGGTTTATTCATTTTTCAGATGAGATATCTCAGTCATTAAATGTGATTATTATTTAAGGCTAGTGTCCCTGAAATGGCTTAAATTGGGTTCCAGATTAAATGTTTCCCCCCCTCAGTGCACTGTGTAATTTAGTTTAAAACTAACCTTTATCTGTGCTCTAACAATTTAAACTGATTGTTGTGCGTTAGCTGTAAGGTGGATGCTAATGCCACTCTCCATCCCATCTACCCATAAGACTGTGTCCCAGAACTCCACACTCTTTTAATTTTATGTATTGTTTTATAAAACAGAGCCTGACCATTCTGTTCTTGAGTGGTTTGCAAATGGTTTGCATTTGCATTGCGGTAAACCCTCTGTGGTCATGCTGGTATATTTATCTCTTTACAGTAGTGATTTTACTAATAGAGAAGGATCTGGATATATTTAGTTTTTACTGTGGTTCGGTGCTTTGGCCTTTAAAGGTTCACGAAGTAATATTTTCATGGTTTTTTTTACGTGTTCTAGCTATTTAACTAATGTGCTGACATACATTGGGTTCCACTGCTTAGGAGCTGGGAAGTTGTTTTCAGGGACGGCCGGAACAACGTGGTTTATTAACTGCATTCTGCAAAAAAGAATGTTTGTAAATCCTTGAACATTCATTTGTCACAACTATTTACCATCATACTGTGGTGCCCGGCGATGTTTGTCGAACGTGTTTTGCGTTTGCCTTCTGCCAGCTAAGACTGAGCCAGGCTCGTCTGACGGCCAGGTGTCGATACAGGTTGAACGGTTGTTGACACCCAGGGTGGGGTAGAGCCCGACCCATGTGTGACTTTGTAGCATCCAAAAGACACAGGAAAGCAGTTTTTTTCTTTTTTCTTTTTTTTTTGACGAGTTTTTTTTTTTTTTTTGTGAGTTGAGTTGAGTGTGTGTGTGTTTGCATGTTGGGTAAACATTTATTTTAATTATATCAGGAAGAAGGGCCATCTCAGTTTTCCTGTGAACAGACTTTAAAAGGACCATGTACTACTGCAGTGTAAACAGCATCAAAACATATCACTGGAATTAGAGGTATCTGAATATGACTAGTGACTAGCACGTCTAACTCAAGTTAGCACGACTGATAACTTAAGTTAGCACGACTGATAGATACTCAAATGGAAACCTAATTCCTAATCTTTCTTAATCCAACTCAAATAAAAACATAACTGTCTCACTTTAAATGTCTTTTCCAGAAAACTAAATGTTCATTAAAAAGTGAAACACTTCAGTATTTTAACATGTCAAATCTTCCATTATCCTTTGCTACAGAGGAGTCCAACTCCTGGACAATTGGAGTCCAGCACTGTGTTCTGCTTCCCCTTCCTATTAGAATCGGGAGAGATCACCAAGCAGTGCTGCGTCTGAACACTCCAGATATGGGATGGAGTGCTACCCCACCCCCACATGGCCCAGCTGCATGCGATACCAGAACACCGGGAGAGTCATAGCCTGTTGGTTCTTGTGTAGATCTAATTCCCTTCCACTTGCGTTTTGTAGGCTGTTGTGTCTCTTTTGGAATGGAGAAATGTTTTCACAAAGCAACAGTGACAGATCAATATGGAAATGATACAGTTTATAACAGCACATCCACTAGCTGTCAGGAGGCCTGTCATTAAAGTGACAGCTGAAGTTGAAATAAAAATTGATTGTGCTGTAACGTTTTAATGTAAAGAGGCATATATTCAGCTCTATATGTGAAAAATATGCCTGTGGACAGAAGCGCCAAAGAAGGTCAGGGGATCTCTGAGAGTAAATGCCTTAAAATACAATGACTTGGTAAACAGAAAATGTTTTCTTACAGAACAGGACTGGCCCAGGGAACACGAAGGCAATTAAACAGGACATCAGAAGTGTTCTTCTTCTGGCTGTGTGTGTGTGTGTGTGTTCGGGCTTTCCCCTGGCACTGTCTGTATCAACAAACACAGTTACGCCGCGCCAGAGAGAAACGAAGTGCTGGACCGCTCCAATAGCCTAAATGTCGAAAACTTAAAACTAACAGTGGAAACAATAATAGATGATGATGATGTTCTAAAATTTAGAGCATTATCAGTACGCTTCCAAGATATTACCACGGAATAGTGGCCTATAGATACTGATGGGTGAACTCAGACGGGCCAAGAAAAAAACTGCCATTATTATAGGATTGTTTAAATTGTTGATTGTTTTGTGAAAAACAGCAATTTAGCTGGAGCGATAATTTATTTCTAAAAGGGAACAGCATTCCGCAGTATATGAATCATCAGCTCTGAATCCGTGTGGTCCTGACGAACTCAACACACTCAGTGCAAGAACGGCGTAGCGCGACCGTCATAAACACCGCATAGCAACCGCTGCCAAGAAATGTGTCAACATCGCGTTCACATGGCAGGCGGCCAGGACCGAGAGCGCGCTGCTACAGAGAGGATCAGAGCGAAAACCATCAATTAAGCTTTATGAGCGCTACTCGATAATGTGCACATTACGACCCAGTGACAAACAAACGCGCTCCGACCTTTATTCTGCGTCGGAGGCGTTATATCGCACGTTTTATTGATATTGTGGGGTTTTTTTCTTTCTTTTTTTGCATCTGTAGTTTATTTAGAAAGAAAGAAAAAAATCAGAGCTGAGGTTGCACTTTTTGAAGCAGTATTTCCCAGGCTTCATACACGAACAGCTACTGCCCAAGTTCCTGCTCTAAACACACGAGTCAAGTCGACTAATGATGTCATCGGTTAAGTAGTCTTCGTGACTTAAAAATACTTGCGTCGGACGACTGATGTTCCGTACAGGGTTAATGCGACACTGAGAAACGTTGCTTTCTAAACCCAACTGTAGTCTCTACAAGTAAGAACAGACGAACAGAAAATGAAATAAAAGCTTAATTTTGCATTTTTGCGTTGTTTTCAAAAAATAGGATCAAAGACATTGCATGAAAAATCAAACAAAGATTATGTGAACAACACATGAAAGGTGTTCCAGAGTAGTTGCGAGAACACCATGAATTTGGAATAAACAAAAACATCAATAATCATGTGTAACAATGAGTCAAACTGGAATTGCCTCAGTAGTTGTTGCCAAGTCCATACCAGAGAGTGCCTACATAACAAAAAGGATACACACACACACACACACACACACACACACACACACACACACACACACACACACACACACACACACACACACACATACCTGAAGGGAAAAAGGAAAGATGACTAAACCAAAACAAGGCTGAGGCAGTGACACCCAATATTTTCTCTTAATGTCTTCAGGGGCTCAGACACTAATCACATTACTTAAAGGGCCGGCCCCTGGGATTAAACCCCAGCTCGCCGTAGTCAGGATCTGCCGTGTGTTTGTTTGAAAGCCCAGTTGGGGAGCGCTGGCTTTAGCCAGCCTTGCGCCTGGTTCACTGGGGCAGAGGAAGCCAGTGCTGGGCCATCCTGCTAGCTCCAGGCTCCTGGGGGTCCTGCAGATCATGAAACACACCTGGGCCTCTGTCAAGTAAGGTCAAAACTCCACACCTGAGACAGAGGGTGCAGTTAGAGTATCCCTCCTCTGGAGACACTGTGTGTGTGTGTGTGTGGGGGGGGGGGGGGGGCAGTTTCAGAATGTGTTTGCTTTGTTTCAGGTTTCTGCATCATGGCCTTACACATAACATCTTCTTGATCCATAATACAGAATAAGTAACAGAATCACCTATTGCTTTTTTCTTTTTGCTGGTTTTGTGAAACTGCAGATCATGATATATTTTGAAGCGTGTTAAAATCCCACACGTAAGGGCAAATGTTGCCAATTTATTCCAGGTTTGATTTCAGCGGATGCAGTTGAATTTAGTGACTAGCGGCTTAATCCCTAATCCATAATCCCTGATGTCCCTTACAATACAGCACAGAACCAAGATTCATGTCCCTGTGTTGCAGAGAGGACAGAGAAGGCCTTAACTCTTGGTGATATGGGCAGAGTGGGTAAGGGCCAGTTCACTTCCATAGAAAAGCATTAAATCACATCTGTGGCAAAACTGGAATCAAATCTTTACTTTTTTATTTTACATGGCCCATAAGACAAAGTGGATATTTACAACATACAAGCATAAATCTCATAACACATACTTAAGCATGATGGACCAATTAGTCGTGTTCCAGTGGTGTCACCTTACACAGACACACACACACACACACACACTGCCCTGATGCCTGTATGTGTTCATAAGACAAACGAAAGAGGAGAGAAAGACACAACTCATCTGGTTCAGCTTTCCTTGAAATCAGAAAAATCAACCCCCCTTCTCTCTCTCTTTCCCTCTCCCTCTCTCTCTCCCTCTCTCTCTCTCCCTCTCTCTCTCTCCCTCTCTCTCTCTCTCTCTGCCTCAAATATTCTTTAAGTGGTTGTGTAGCAATGTGTGAGAAAAGCCTGTTTAGTTCTGTTCCCTGATGAGGGCTCCAGGCTTACTGAATGATGTGTTCATATGCAGACCCGTCTCCTGCGAGAGAGCTGTTTACCCTCTCTGTGGTTTGGAAGTGCCCCTATAGCAGTGAGCTTTTCAAACACTTCAAACAGCTTCTGTCATTCTTTGCCCTTTTACATATAGCAACTTTTAAACCACACATGTGTTACCATGGTACAGATCATCTGAACAGATAAGCAAGAGCCTTTGAAGGCAAATCAGAGATATGAGGACATGGGGGAATATGGTGTATGTAAGAGGTGTGAGATCATGCATAATGATCCCTGTAATCCCCTAATCCTAACCTCCCTCTGTCTGGAGAAGGAGAGAGGGGGGGTTGAGATAATGAAAACAGAGTAACCTCAGTAGAATCAGGGAACTGAATGAATATGCCTATGCCTGTGTGTGTGTGTCTGTGGGTAGGTGAGTGTGTGTGTGTTTACAGTGTCTAAGGTTAATGTGTCAATAGTCAAGGGCAAGCCTAACACAACACATAAGCCTTTGTATTTTCCTCCTTTGAGAGGCAACCACCCTGAATCCTGCAGGCTCACCAAAGGACAGGTGTGAGACAAGTGTGTGAGTGTGTGTGTGCGTGTCCGCACGCACGGGTGTGTGTGTGTGTGAGTATCTTACTTGGACAGGGCCTTATCACAACAATCCCATTTGTGAGGAAAACAGCACTTCATTGAAACAGCTGTGTCTGTTTCCTGCTGCCCGTATTAGTGTGTGTACGTGCGTGTGTGTTTGGGCTGGATTTCGGGTGTCGTTGTGGTTGAATAGAAACATCTTTGGCATTGCCAGCTCGTATGTATGATGGCTTAACACGCCGAATTCCATGCTGGGGGAGGTCAGTGCAGATGTTGGAAGAACACAGCATTCCTGCAGCGCAACTTTCCCAATCCGAGCACAAACCAAGGCAAACGCACACAGCAGAGCTGAAGCAGAGGCTGAGATGAACTCTGACAGGAGAACGGAATTTGGGGTAAAACATTCTCCCCTCTGCTATTAAAATAGTGTTGGGGCTTGTTGGCTTTTCTTTGTGGCCTGTGAGAACATTTGGTTCTTTAACACATTTCAGTACATACATACATTTTAATTACCATCAGTAAGTCCTGTCTATCTGTCTGTCTATGCTGTCTGTCGCGTCTGTGAGAGTATCAGCCCGAGGCAGTGTGTGCAGCAGTGTCTTATTAGCGATCGTGAGTAATCCATAGCTGGAGGGGAGAAGAGATCAGTTTCATAGGAGACATGAGTGAACCCTTGTGAGTAGCTTAGTACCCACAGTGCTCAGCACACAGCTCCCGCCCCCCACCTCCCCACTACGAGCAGCTCTGCTGCCCTGAACATGCCCTGCAACGGTGGGAACCTCTCCATGTGAGCTTTAGGAGGATACGCACACCCAGATCCCACGGGCCCTTCCCAGAGCCGCCCTTTTCCGGATCCGTGGATCGGAAGCTCGCCAGAGGGCTTCCTGCCACGCGGCTCCGGACTTATCCAGCCTCCGCGTCCCGTCACTGACCTGCTCACATGTGTGTCCGAGACGCCAAAACGAGGCGTGAGCTCAGAATTCGATTCCCTTTTCTTCCTCTCCTGTTTCTCTTAAAAATGGACTCACCTGCAGTCTCGCAGCGGGAGAGGTCCTGGCACAGGGTACCGTGAAACATTTCCGAACGCTGCGAAAACGGCTGATGTCATTTCCTGAAACCCATTTCTGATGGCTGATGCTTGATTAATGTGCTACAAAATAAGACCCGTTTAGGGCACGAGCAGGAAGCGCACGAGCAGCGCAGCACGGCTGCGTTCCGCTTGGGCTTTCCTTCTCCGTGGGGAAAGGCATTCCAACCCGTAGCTGGGACTCGCCAGATTTAAACTCCTCTCCAGGAATGTTGCTGATCGAGTGGCAGCTCTAACGTCTCCTTGAGCGGTTGTGAGGATTCCTGACCGACCCAAAACAGCTGTAACCTGTGAACACCTTATGTCAGGTTATAACACTGAACATTTATTGTTCATAAATGAGCGCTTTTGGGGGAAAAAAATTTGCTCAGTGCTGTGAGCGTTTTGACCAGTGATGTCTGTGCTTTTGACTGGTGTTGTTAGTGGTTGTGGTCTGTGGTAGCGGTTTAATGTGCCTCTTACTGATGGTTTAATAATGTATGAGGAGGTGCAGTGAGACTTAGCAAATAAGACAAAACAAGTCACTAACAAACATGGCAGGCTAATTACACATATACCGCTGGTGATCGTATTCATTAGCAGAGAGGCGTCCGCATCGCCTGATCATTCTGCTCGCGGGAGTCCAGCAAGATCCAACACTCCCCATGCCACCTCATTATCTGGAGGAGTAAAACCCCTGCTGACTGCTAGGTAGCAGTGGGGGGTTCTGGAGAGATTCTGGCTAATGTCTAAGATTTCTATTTCTATTCTCTAAGCTTTGAGTCTTGGAGTCTTGGTTTGCTTCAAAGCAATATTGAAACTTGCGTTTGGAGTAGAACAAACCCTAACTCTAACCCTAACCCTAACTCTAACCCTAACTCTAACCCTGAGCAATCTCATATAGTACATAATGAACTACAGTGAATATACTTTAAGCGTGTGTGTATGTGTGTGTGTGTTCCTGCAGCATGTAACTGTAACCTGCACGCCAGACGGTGTCGTTTCAACATGGAGCTCTACAAGCTGTCGGGGAGGAAAAGCGGCGGCGTCTGCCTGAACTGCCGCCACAACACGGCCGGACGCCACTGCCACTACTGTAAGGAGGGCTACTTCAGAGACATGTCCAAGCCCATCTCCCACAGGAAGGCCTGCAAAGGTACGAGAGCCCACCCTCCCGCCCTAAAACGAGGGTTAGAGGCGGGGTTGAGGCTGGGCTCCGCCCATCGCACCTCATGTTTTTGATTCTGTTTGTGTTTCTCACAACGTCATGTGACAGAGGGAGAAAACGGACGGCACGTCCCACTTACGCTCATATGGGCTAGTGCTATCGGTGGTATCGTCCGCTGGGCTTATCCACGGTGTCAGGTGACTGAAACTTGTTAACCGCTCGCCAGATGCTACAGGGACTGAACGGCTGCATTCCGGGGCTGTTAAACCCCCCCCCCCTCGGGGTTCCATCAACATCCTGCCCAGGGGGAGAGAGGAGGGGCACAGAGTTATATCTTTCTGACACAGAGTTATTCAGATTCATTTTGGGGGGAGGAGCTGACAGGAAAAGACAAACAAACAGAGCAGAGGTGTGAACTGAGCTCAGATACGGCTCAGAGAGGGAGGAACTGGGGAGGACAGAGAGGAAGGGAGAGAAAGAAAGGGTGAGAGAGATAAAAAGGCGAGAGAGAGTAAGGAAGAGAGAGAGAGTAAGGGAGAGAGAGAGTGAATAAGGGAGAATGAGTCCTGAAGGTTCACCACTCTTACCTGTACACTTACAACTGCTAACACGATCTGGGCAAAAGACAGCACAGGAAAGAAAGGAGGAAGGAGAGAGAGAAAGAACAGATGGGCTTTACTCTCATCTAACATAGGGGGGGGGGGGGGGGGGGGCGCGGGGGGGGGGGGGGGGGGGCGGGGGGGGGGGGGGGGGGGGGGGGGGGGGGGGGGGGGGGGGGGGGGGGGGGGGGG
>JAOYMR010000001.1:14340146-14350539 GCA_025802075.1 Tenebrosternarchus preto | reverse complement strand
CAATGTCGGACATAACGAGCAGTTTCAATGGTGAATCAATATCAGAAATCAATGTTGATTCAATGATAATGACTGATATTGATTAAATATTGAATCAATGTCATTTTGCTGGGTAGGTAATGAAAACGTTCAGTTCGATGAGAACTTCAGGCTATGCAGGGAGTGTATAATGAGTGTATATTCCTATAGTAGTTCTCTGTTAAATGAACTATATAAACAATACAGCAATTTTAAGGGAATAAAAACATTTTTAGTTCTTAGATCTTCAGAGTATGCAGGGAGCAGTGAATAACAGTTAATCATGCAGGTAGGTTGACACGAAAGTTCACCTATCAGTGTCTCGTCGAGATCTGGCGAGTTGGCTGATTATCGAAGAGCAGCAAATAAACTTGGTTATTTATATGTGTGACTCCTAATACCTCATGTTTTTGTTTTTAAAAACTGACGTGGAAGTAAAAGTTAGTAACTCATTAGAAAAACAGTTGTCAACCTTCCCCAGTTAGCAATTTGTTAATCTGAGGTAAATATTGACTAAATCAAGTTGTTTACCTAACATCAATCAGCTATTCGTTTTAATTGCCATATATATATAGTCTCGACGTTACATATAGATGTATATTCACTGTAGCAAACAACTGTCTAATTGCCCATTTGTTAAGCGAAATATAGAAACTTCTGGAATCACACGACACGTATAATGCATTAAAAATGAAGGGGTTAAATCAACTACAATTCCCTTGGCCCAAGTCACATGACTAATGTGTACGGAAGATGCTTAAGGACCCTGTGAAATGGAATATACTTCGACCCGTTGCTTTTCTAGAGAGGGTCTCTAAGGTCGTCTCCTAGCAACAATCCCAAACAAAATGGCGCTGTTACTTAGTTACCTTTGGTTGGTTTCCGAGTGACTAGAGAGGAACCCGGTTCAATAACATCATCACTTACTTACACGTTTTTTTCACTGTAATTTTATCTTTGTTTTGATGCTATGGCTGGAGAAGCACAAGACGTTCCAAAGCTTGAGCTTGAAGCTGTTATTGGTTTCAATGGTAAGTCGGTATACCTCTGTAACGAACGTATCAAAGTTCACTGCTGGGGCACAGCAAAACTTAGGTTAACCATCTGACATATTTGCGAATATCTAGCTACAAAACGAGATGTTTATATTTCCTATCCAGGGCATGTGTTCTCAGGGCTTCGAGCTCATCCCGACAGAGAACACCTTATTTACCCGCTCGGCTGCACGCTGATCGTCAAAAACCTGAAAAGTGGAAAACAAGGATTCCTCCACGGTCATACAAACAACATTTCCTGCGTGGCCGTATCTAAAACTGGACGTTACGTCGCTTCTGGACAAGTTACTTTCATGGGATTCAAGGTGATAGTCGCACACATTTTTCAAACGTTTTAGAGAAAGTGTGCTCACCGTTTTGTTTTTATTTGTTTGTTTATTTTGTTTTGGATTTTTATTTTTGCCGCAGTATGGCCAGACCAAATCTGATTCGACTGTCTTGTTTTGTTTGTACGATAATTGTGAGCGTTGATCTCCGTGTGTTCAACGGGTTCAAAACGCGTTGGCAATGAAGCCTTTATATGTATCTTGATCATACTGAGCAGACTTCAATAACATATCAGAAAATATTTGAATAAATATTTGTTTGTAATGATATGCTTTCTAGGCTGATGTAATAATCTGGGATTATGAGCGAAAGGAAATCTATACCCGCTTAATTCTCCACAAAGCAAAGGTGGAGGCATTGGCCTTTTCCCCAAACGACAAGTACCTGGTGTCCCTGGGAGGCCAAGATGATGGAAGGTACACCACAGTACCACTTCACCCTCACTGCAGGAGTCTCAATTCCAAACATATTGTTTTAAACCTGTGCTCAGGCAAGGTAGAATTCTCTCAAAACACACACACACACACACACACACACACACACACACACCTGCATTTGGAAACATCAACATCTTAAAATGATTTCTACTTTGCGCTGCCTGAACAAACATGTCATATGATTATAGAATAATTTTTTGTATTATTCTTATGTTATAGTAGAATATAGCAAGCCATATTAATTGAAACATGGGCGTATGCTCCTGTTAGCACTGTACTAATTCTCAGTGTAATCAGACGATTTGACCACACAAGCAGTGGACATATAGGATATATACAGTTGTGTTTCTGCCTGGGGTCTCCATGCTTACGCTGCTGGTGTGCATTCAGTATCGTCGTATGGAACATCGAGAAGAAGGAGGCAATCTGTGGAAGCCCTGCATCTGCCCACAGCGCCGGTCACTGCCTCACTGTGGGCTACTCCAACCACAGTGACGACATCTTCATCTCAGCTGGGAAGTAAGGGAACATGGGAACAGGTGTTCATTACTGCTACAAGGAATAGTGACTGGTGAAATGACCTCCCATAGACCTCGGCAGGGCATAACCCAAGGACACAGTAGTGTCCTACACATTTGAGACGTATTTGTTTTGACTGGGAACTAAGGCTCACATGAGAAAAGATTTGTTATCTGTTGTGTATTTATGGCAATATAGGCCTGTGTTAAAGTTCCAGGAAGAAATCGATGGAAATTAAAAGCGTCTTTAGTACAACACCAGAAGCTATTCACCAGAAGCTATTTCATTATTCACTATGAAACTAAAACACTTCCCATCAAGCTTTAATTCTAAAACAACATTTTTAATCAGCAAACAATTTTATTTCAAATGTTTAGTTTTAATGTTTAGATTATCTCTAAATTTTTCCTCAAATTTTGATGGTTTTGTTGTTGTTGTTTTTTTTTGGGGGGGGGGGGGGTGAACATTTGCTAAGTAGTTACATGTAAGTAATACAATATACATATTCAGGACATTACATAGATTCAGTACTGAAGGGTATAGAGAAATACAGCAATGAGCCTTTTTGACGAAGAGTGATCATTGTGATTATTGTAGGTGTGTAATGTACAGCATGGCAGTATCTAATGTGTAGTACTGTATATCTGTGTAATGAGTAATGTGTAATTCTTTCCCTCCCTGTTATTGCCTGCAGTGGTACGCTCCGCGTTTGGGAGCTCGATCTCCTAAACAGGAAGATCCGACCCACTGAGTGCCAGACAGGACAACTCAAACGGGTCATTAAGTGCATAGAGGTGAGAGGAGTTTAGAATTCACCATCCTGACCCTTACCTCTATCATACCAGACAGGCTTCTATCCAAAATGTTCACATCATTATTACTGTGAATATCCTGAAAGAAGTATTTTCAGCTGCTGCATGTTTTGCGTTGGAGTGAGTTTTCACATCCCAGGTTGACTAAATGCATTTTCAATAAATCATCAGTAAATGACTTGTATAGAATTATGATTCTATGGCACTCATAAAAGAAGGATGTAACCATTTCCTGTTTTGGCAAGCAGGAAGCTAAAATTTTAAACTATAATAAAGACCAGGCCATTAAAAATATATCTACACTTATTTGAGTGATTTTTTTTTATTTTTTATGAATAACTATGGATTCTAAATGTCAAGCTGTGCGTGAAATGCAGTACAGCAGTTTCCATAGTAATGAGGCGTGTTGCTTTTGGGAGATTCCGGAAGACGATGGATTCTTCTACTGTGGGACCACCAGTGGTGACATCCTGAAGGTGAACCTGAAGAGTAAGCTGCTGACCAGCTGTGGGCCCGTTAAGCAGAAGTTCAGCCAGGTCAGTGCCAGCGGACCCATGGCTTCTACCCCTCCTGATGGCCTCGCCCCTCAGGAACGCCACGCCCCTTAGGGGCCAAAGTCTCTGGGTGTGCATTATGTCTAACTCCACCCCCATGCGTGTCCTCAGGGCGTGAATACTCTCAACATCCTGAAGACAGGTGACTTGTTAGTGGGTTCAGGAGACGGCGTGTTCAGCCTTTGCTCCAGTGCCAGCTTCAAAACCATTAGGTGACATCCTCCTAGACAGCCTGCTTTAAGGGTTATGTGTGTCTGTGTATGTATGTGTGTGTGTGTGTGTGTGTGCGCACCAGTAGACAATTACTAGTTATTATGGTACGGTATATGCTTAGAGAAAAACAGAAAATAGTGTGCATGGTAATAGATAATCAAAAATGATTGTTTATTATGGTAGGGAACCGAAACGATTGTCAAAGTAAGAACAAAAGTGCAGTACATAACTTTATTGGTATTTACAATGCACAGACTGCAATGAATGAATGAATACCTAAAATCCTTGTGTATAAAATTCAGAAGTATGAATCCTGTTGTTTCTGTTGTGGTTTAGGCAGGTGGAGCTGGAGGGAGGTGTGACTTCAGTGGCTCTGCGGGGGGAAGGCCAGCAGGTGTTTGTCGGCACCAACACAGCGCAGATTTACCGTTTCGGCTACACTGACTTCAAACCAGAGCTGATCGCCACTAACCACAGCAGTGTGGTCAACGACGTGGCCTTCACTGCGTAAGGAACACAGTTCCTCTGGAAACACTTCAAATAAACAAACTCTCAGACAAACAATGGCTCTATGACAATGAATGATGAAAATGACAAATACATCTAAACTGCATCTGCTGATACATTTTGTTTGCAGATTTCACCATGACCACAAGAGGGAGACATAAGAATAAACTTGCCTTAAAATCATGCTCTCACTGTTTCTCTCTGTCTTTATCTCTTGTTTTCCCTCATTCTCTTTCTTTCTCTCTTTCTCTGTATGTCTTTTCAGTGGAACTTCTGAGTTGTTTGCCACCTGCTCTCAGGACGATATCCGCGTTTGGCATACTGATTCCAGTAAGGAGCTGTTGCGAATCAAGGTGCCCAACATGACGTGTAACGCTTTGGGCTTCATGCAGGATGGCAGAAGCATCTTCAGTGGTGGGCATTACGTCGTTAATTATAAAGTAAACATCAAAACTGTAGTAAATATGATGAATAAACTGATCGGTTCAAGTTCACCTTAGCAGCCGATTCCTGCAATCTGTTCATCAGCATAATTCAGTGAACCCATTTACAGCTTTAATGTCCATTACATCTTAAATGCTTTCTGGAATTTCTACCCTAGCATGGAATGACGGGAAAATCCGTGTGTTCACCCCTGAGAGCGGGCGGCTGATGTTGGTCATCCATAATGCCCACAGCATGGGGGTGACGGCCATTGCGAGCACCAGGGACAGCTCACATCTTGTCAGCGGAGGGGGTGAAGGACAGGCAAGGACTGAACCAACTCACCCCTACAGGCCATTGAACTTCTTTCTACCTGCTGTAGCAACTGTATTAGAGCTATTTTGTTATTCCTTCACAATTATTCTTGTGAACGGTCTCCTTATCACTCCATCTTTTGATTTACTGTGAAATGAACTAGTAATGTTCAGTCTCTTTACTGAAGTGACTGTCTGTCTGTTGCTTGGGTAAACTTACATATTCCATTAGCTGTGACGATGTCTTATTCAGACACGAGGATAGCTGGGCAGCTGGATGGTACTGTGTTATATTACGGGTACGTGCCTGGGGTTATATTACGGGTACTGTGTTATATTACGGGTACGTGCCTGGGTGTGTGTAGGTTCGGCTGTGGCATATCTTGCAGGGCTCCTACAAGCTGGTTGCCAGTATGAAGGAGCACAAAGCTTCAGTCAATGCCATCCAGATTAAAAGCAATGACCAGGAGTGTGTGACTGCTAGCTCTGACGGAGCCTGCATTATCTGGGATCTCGTGTGAGTATCTGTGTGTTCACACACACACTCCCCCTCCCCATATATGCGCATAAAAACACACATACCACACACACCCACACTCACATACTGTATAACTGTGTTAACATCAATGTCAGTGTCGGACATCAGTTTTGTCTTTACATGTGTTTTATGGTCCTTGTCTTTTCAGGTTCTAAAATACTCTTCTAAAATACTCTTTTAATGTTAATAGCATTTGCAAATTCTTCGTAATGTTTGTTATTCAGTGGTTGAAAATTATCTTATTTGAAAAATATAGCTATAAAATATGTTAGATTACTGTAGAAGCTATTATAATTTAAATTATTAGATGGTGCTGTTATGCAGTGCTTGTGAAAAAAATATATACTATTTTTTTACTATGTATACTATACTATAATATATACTATTTTTTACTATGTATACTATATATACATATTTATCAAATTTACCCGATAAAGCTTTGTTAATGATTCTACTGTGTCCCCACCACTTTAACTCTTTCTCTCTCCCTTTGCCACTTTCTGTATAACTCTATCTCTCTTTCTCTCTCTCTCTCTCTCTTTTATATTAGGAGGTTTGTAAGAAATCAGATGGTTTTGGCTAACACACTGTTCCAAACAGTGTGCTACCATCCTGAGGAGTACCAGATCATCACCAGTGGAACAGATAGAAAGGTACTTATCATTGTGTGTGAGAGAGAGAGCAAGAGAGAGAGAAAAAGAGGAAGACATGTAGACCTGCTGTAGTGCTTTAAATGGGCAAAAGTGTGAGAGTGGAAATGGAAAAAAGGTGAAAAAAAGCAAGAAAGCAGAAGTTGAAAGAGCAAAATAAGCAACATAGAGAGAGAGAGAGAGAGAGAGAGAGAGAGAGAGAGGTAGTCTACAGAAAGAGAGAGAAAGGTAGTCTACACGGAGAGAGAGAGAGAGAGAGAGAGAGAGAGAGTGAAAGGTAGTCTACAGAAAGAGAGAGAAAGGTAGTCTACACAGAGAGAGAGAGAGGTAGTCTACAGAGAGAGAGAGAGAGAGAGAGAGGTAGTCTACAGAGAGAGAGAAAGAGATTGTGAGAGAGTGAAAGGTAGTCTACAGAAAGAGAGAGAAAGGTAGTCTACAGAGAGAGAGGTAGTCTACAGAGAGAGAGAGAAAGAGAGAGAGGGGTAGTCTACAGAGAGAGAGAAAGAGAGATAGTGAGGTAGTCTTCTGAGAGAGAGGTAGTAAACAGAGAGAGAGAAAGAGAGGTAGTCTACAGAGAGAGAGAAATAGTGAGGTAGTCTTCTGAGAGAGAGAGAGAGAGAGAGAGAGAGAGAGAGAGAGAGAGAGAGAGAGGTAGTAAACAGAGAGAGAGACGGGAAAACAATAAGCTTTTCTGCACTCCTGTGGATATGATGCTCTAGAGGCGTCTTTTGCCAGGGAGCCCATCTGCTGTTGCAGTACTGAGCTGCCACATCTTATTATAGACTACTCCCTCCTCCTCTCTCTCCTGTCTCACTTCCACCCTGTCTTTATGTCTCCCCTATCTCCATCTAGTGTCAGCTACAGGAAAGCACAGAGGCATCACAGGAAAGCTTAATCAGGGGCCTGAGGATAGAATGGACAGAAAGCGAATAATTTGGCTCCCCAGCCACATATATGACCACATCCAGACATGTGGTTTTAGAATTTAGACCATCATTTCCTCTAAAACAGCCCCACACATCTTACCACAGCTAGTCTCTGGTTCAGCCAGTGAACGACTTCATAAACTGACCCTTGACCCTCATCCATAAATTGACCTTTGACAGATTGGCTACTGGGAGGTGTATGATGGTTCAGCCATAAGAGAGCTGGAGGCCTCCCTCTCAGGAGCGATCAATGGCATGTGCATCACCCAGGACGGTTGCCACTTTGTAACCGGTGAGTAAATGAGATCTCTTTAACCTATCTGTCATTAGCACTGGGCTATAAATTAATAAAGGTCTATTGATAATCCTGCCTGATGCTGACATCATTTGTGATCGACTAATCTGTTATGGGTGAAATCATTGGGCTTTACTGTCATGGCACTGGTGTATTTGTGTCACCAATCTTTGGTTAAATGTGGGATGAACAATCATGGTAAAAAAAATACTGAAATACGAAAATTGTGCTTTAGATGTATCTTCCTGGCTTTTTCGCCGTCCGTCCTACAGGTGGAGATGACAAGCTCATGAAGGTGTGGAACTACAGCAATGGTGATGTCACACACGTGGGCGTGGGCCACAGCGGCAGTATCACCAGTGTCCGGATCTGCCCCAACAACAGATACATCGTGAGCACCAGTGCAGATGGGGCTGTCCTGAGGTGGAGGTTCCCACACACCTCATAGAACTACAAACCAAAACACTCTCAACGCATGGCTGGTTTCTACCCCACCCCAGATTGAACCACGACAGCAGGCAAATGAACAAAATTATTCATTAAAACTGACATTTTCTTTTGCAGTCTGGAGGATTTTTGTCATAGAATGATGACAATAATGTTTACGTCAGGTCTTTAATAGCTAAAGATAGCTATTAAAAGATGGCTAAAATAGTACACAGGACAAGACCCAAATACTGATTCTCACATACTGCTAGACTAGATTGCTGTACTGGGTGTAAATCCATAATACTGAAGTGAACATTCTGGAAACTCTTATGACTCTGGGTTTAATTTTCAACTGTCTGTACTGATTGATAACTGTGGGATTGACTGACTATTATTTTGGTAGAGCTATTGAAATTGAATGTTGTAGAATATTGAGAAAGTCAGGTGGATCCTGTCCGCAGCAAAATCACATTCACAGCAAGATCCTACCTACAGTGACATCCTGTCCCCACAGCAAGAACACAGTATTTTGCAAGGTCAGAAGTCATTAATGGTATATCATTCCCATATGCAGCAATATAAAGCATTAAGCATTCCCAGTGCATTCACTGATGGAAACAGTGTGCTTTAAACAGATTCATGGTATCAGACTTTGTTTTTCAGATGAGAATTTTGGAAGTGAGGTAACCAAGTGAAGCAACTTTTTGCTAGCCTGGCTGTCAAGTAGCTCAAGTGTTGGACTGTTATATATTATAGTAGTAGTCACATGATAGAAATGATACGTAACATAATGAGCATATAACAAAGATGAATGTGTGTATACAGTTTTTTGACAATTAATGATTGTTACAATCATAGTAAATATGTTTCCATATGTAAATAAATTTTGTTTTTTTTAAAATAAAGTCATTATGTTAATCAGATAGATGTAATTTTAATAGTACTTCAGTTTCAATCACACATTTTTGAGTCACTCCTGTAATGAACAGTAAACCATTACAAAAGCGCTTTCAGGAAGCCCCCAACCCTGCTACGCACCAAGGATTGGCTGTGGATTGGTTGATGCTGGCAGACGAGAACTGGCTTGGGGTCAAGTTTGCCCGTAACCATCGAGCAGCGAAAGAAGGTGCTGCAACTGGCTCCTACACGTCTGCGTCCTGCTCTACTCTTAGCCAGGGGTGTCTTTGAAGGGGTATTGCACCAGTTCCTGGAACACTTTAAACCAGCTGCTTCAGAGGTTGGGTCACAAGACTGACAGCTCTGTAGTGCTTGAGGGCTCGTAATACTGAAAGCTGCATTCCCATAGCAACCCTTTCTGATGCAGCACCAAGGCTGACAGGGTGTGACATTTTGCAATAAGAGAACTGTTACTATCTCACTGAATACGCTGAGAAAAAACCCACAAGATGACTTGCAAATTCAGGAAGGTTTATTAGGTTACTGTATCAAGTACAAGGAAGGCAGAGGGAAGTAATTCATACAGTATTAGCAAAGGTAAAGTTTGTCAAGAGTAATCTGTGAAAAAGCCTCTGCAATTCAACTTATGGTTTTGCTGATTAATCAAGGGGGAAAAGCAAGATTCCACTGAATGTTGATATCCCTCCGGTTGCTAAAATTTGACTGCCTTTATTCATCATTACAAAGATTTTGTCCCCTTTCTGCAGTTGCACTGTAACTGCATTTGAGGCACTGTCCCCCTTGACAGTCGGCTTTGGTGTGGTCGGATATGTCACGCTGAAAACCAGACTTTGGTTGTTCTTATAGATGCTCAGAGAAGCGTATGGGTACCATGAGAAGAAATAGATCGAAAACATGTAGACACCATTCATGGGAGCAGTGAAGATGCCTGTAAAACATCTACAATTAATTGTAGTAGCAATTGTAGCATTTTCTTATTTGTATTAGTTTTTCAATTGTATCTGAACAATGAGAACTCAAAAGGGAAACATGAAAATGCTCCATTAACATAATAAGCAAACAAATGTAATAATATTTATGGAAATGAATTATGTTTATAGTGGCAATTATTCATTTATTCATGGGTTCATTTGATCTCATCTTCTATGCCCTCTATTCAGTCCATAATTTTACTGTAAACAGAACTTTTGTTCAGACCTGTTTGTGGGTCATATGCATAATCAATGTTGGTTATCGCTGTTCCATAGACCAGTGTGGTGTCATAGGTGAATGGACCATCTGATGTTTCTACTGAGGCAGTGAAGGCCACCTGTGGTTTGGCTAAAGTCACAAACAGAAAAAAAAACAACTATAATTAAACGTAATAACACTCCAGTAATTACAGATATCAGTGCTTCAGTTTCAAGCTACTGACAACAGGACACTTAACTGCACTTTAAAATTCATAAGCGATTACTA
>JAOYMR010000001.1:14306270-14318794 GCA_025802075.1 Tenebrosternarchus preto | reverse complement strand
CAAAGCTACTGCTCTGAATGGAGTCTCAGCATACGTGCGCAAAGCTACTGCTCTGGATGGAGTCTCAGCATACGTGCGCAAAGCTACTGCTCTGGATGGAGTCTCAGGATATGTGCTCAAAGCTACTGCTCTGAATGGAGTCTCAGCATACGTGCGCAAAGCTACTGCTCTGGATGGAGTCTCAGCATACGTGCTCAGAGCTACTGCTCTGGATGAAGTCTCAGCATACGTGCTAAAATTTCCCTGAGGGAACCCTCCCAAAGGGATCAATAAAGTTCTATCTAATCTAATCTAATCTAGTCTAAAAGATTGCAGTGAGCAGCTAGCACATGTTTTCAGTCATTTTTAACGTGTCAAAACGTACCCATGTGTTGTACAAACACTGAACCAATCACTGGTGAACCAAAGAAGACCACCTTAACGACTGTTGGCCGGTTGCACCACCAAAATGGGGCTACAGAATACGCCCTGTCCCTTACACTGGCTCCAGGCCTTTCTCTCTGCCTGACTCCAGCACATGAAAATCAGTAGCAGCATCTCATCCACACTGACTCACAGGGCCGTGAGCTGAGGCGTCCGCTTGACTCCACGTTCACGTGACAGATGGTGTGATCAAGCTCCGATTCTGTCATAATGAATGCTGATATCGTCAACCCTTTTGAGACTGGCACTAACAACAACAACAACAACAACAACAATAATTATTTTATTTATAAGCACTTTTCAGGATACCCAAGGACACTGTACACAAATACAGATTATAATATTAAAATGTAAAAATATAAATATACATTTATATAAAAAATGTAAAAAAAAAAACCAAAACCTGGTACACTAAAGTATAAACACAGATAATTAATGAGTAGAAGGGCTGACTGTGAATGTCATATATTTAGTCACAAGATATTTAGTCAGGGACAACAGGGACAAACTATGAGGAAAAGCAGGCTGGCAGAGATAGGATTTTAGTTTTTGGGGTTTTTTGACTGAGGAGAGGGAGGTACAACAGCAGAGGTGTGAATCGGGTAGTGTTCCAGAGTAGGACTCTCCCTCCGAGAGTACAGCATATATTGTTTCAGTCTGAATACACCCTTTTATTGATATTTGTGACTTTTATTGACCATGCTTGTCTGCGTACTAACCGTTTGTGTGTACACTGGAAACACTCCTGTTTTGAGTTCATTCTGTTTGGCAGTGGTACGTTTGTGTTGTATTGTCGTTGTGCTGTTGTTGATGTCTGAAGGAATGACAAGTATGAATTTCATTACATTTTGTGTATAAGGCAGTGAAGAGCTTTAGCTCCTCTTGTACTTCTCTTTTATACACCTCCAGCTCTTCAGGCATTAGTTATGCTGAAAAAAACTATTCCTGACACAAGATTTCTTTGTATTTCACTCCACAGTCTCCAGAGACCCTGAGAGCCCATAACACACTAGTAAATGGTTGCTAGGCTGTGAGCAGGGCCTCACAGCATCCTATGCCTTATTTGTTTCACATTGCTTTGGTACATTTGGGAAATGTCAAAGCATCATGTGGCAAGCCTACACACAGAGATCACACTGACTGTATGAGATAAAGCCCGAAGCCTTTCTGGAGTGTGTGTAACCCGAGCTGTTGTGTGCTGCAGGGTCCAGCAGAGACGCAGCCAGCAGGCACCAGACACAGCTTCGTCCAGGAGCACTTCCAGGCTCAGTACAGGTCAGACACACACACACACACACACATGCACCCACACACACATGTATGCACACACACATGTATGTACACACACACACACACACACATGCACCCACACACACATGTATGCACACACACATGTATGTACACATGCACACACACACACACAGCATCACATACAGATCCAGAGTATTCGCCTTTTTTCCAGAACATTCCACATTTGCTAAATGGAATCAGTCCCTGTGTTTAACAAACTCTTGCTGAGTGTCACACCACCCTCCACACCTTTGCAAAAGTGTTAAAAGGCTGTGGTCAGAACAGCAGGTCAGAGAGTGTCTGGTGCAGAACTAAACCCACCAGAGCTCCCAGTAAGCTAAACACTGATGGACAATAGTCCTTGAAGCCTGAGCTAAACCAAAAGTTAGACTTCAAGAGAAGTCAAGGATTTGTCTTTAATGAAGAATTCAATGCAAAGAAATTAAGAATGTTCTGCTGAACGACCTTCATCTCAGACTACGCAGTCCTGCTTTATGCAGGACTAGAGTAACTCTCTCCCAGAGCAAGTGCTACTGTAGCTCACTGTAGCTGATAAAAAGAGACGGTGAGAGTTATCTCATCCTCAGTCTGTATTTCTCTCCACACACACACACACACAAACACAGCTGATGAGTAAGACTGTAGGAAGTCTTCATCGTATTTAGACAGATTGCTTGTTGTCTTCTAGCATATTGATGGCCAGTGCTACAAACATTGAGACTGTAAATAAACCCATCTGCTGTCATTTTAATGAACCACAGTGAAGACACAGAACCCTAACTCTTTAGACACCTGACACCATCTGTCAGTTTCCAGCGTTCCATTTTTGAGTTAAGTATAGCAGATATACTGCTATGAACATCACTCCCTGTAAAAACAGGCAAAAATGGCTCAGGGTTGGGATGACTCAGCTAAAAACAGCATGAAACACACAATTTCTCCCTCCATGGAACTCCAAGATGTTACTGTGTTGCAGTCAGAGGATTTGTGTGTGTGTGTGTGTATGTATGTGTGTGGGTACAAGTGTGTGTGCGCATGTGTGTGTGTGTGTGTGTGCATATATGTTTAGGAGATGCACTGTAAGCCATAATTCAAACTTACGTCTCACACACATTATCAGTCCTCTCACACACTCTATCAAACCTTTCACAGTCACTATAAAATCTCTCACACTCACTAGCAGTCTCTTAGGCATTCTTCATAGTGAGAGTGGGTTAGTTAGGGTAACCCTAACCCTAACCCTAACCCTAGAGAGTTTGCTGGTCACATTTTCAATTGGCCTAAAGAGTTGTCCTTCAAATGAGTACTTTCTGATTTGCTTATAGTCATATACGCCCTTCTCCCATGTGTGGTTAATTTCCTGACATGTGGAAATCCCCTCAGGCCGTGCTTAAATGGAATAAAGAGCTTAGACTCATTGAGGTATTTTTGGGACAAAATGAATATATTAAAATAAATTAAATAAATTGATAAATATATGGCATCATGCAACAATAATAGTAAAATTAAAAGGGAATATAAATAATTAATGTTATAAATGTCATAAAATGTGTAAATTTATAATTTTTTGTTTTTATATATATATGTGTGTGTGTGTGTCTAGAATGGGATACATGGAGTGTGAAGAAGTACTGTCCTGAATTACTTAGGGAAGCTCTAAATGCATCTTCCTGAAACAGATGAAACATCCATCACATTCCACCACAACTCTGAGCTCATGTTATGTAGCTAACTAGGTAGCTAAGTTAGCTACCTAATGTTAGATTTACAAGCCATTACAAGATTGCACCCATCTCAGGCAGGTAAGGGCGCTCAGGTGTAATGTGGTCGTCATGGGGATTCTTGAGCTTCAACGGAGCTGCCGTGGAGTTCCCATGATGCAAAGCACTTTGTTTACGGCCCTCTCTTAATCACTTAGATGAGATTGGAAAAATTACCCTCAGGTTTCATGCTGATTGAGAGAGAGAGAGTGTGTTTTACTAATACAGTAGAGGCCTGGCATGTAAAAGGGAGGCCAAGCTTCAGCTCACGTAGTAATGGAAGGGACACCTCTGAAAAAAGGCAGAGGAAAGAAGCCTTGCTTTCTACCATGTTCCCCAACAGCCTGGCTTTATCTCCCACTACAGTAACAGGACACCTCCAGCAACCACTCTCTGTGGTTTCCTACAGAACGAAGCCATGGATGGGGGTTTAACAGCTGCAGAGCGAATATCTGTGACCCAAAGACACTGCTCCGTGTCTACATAACTTCTTACTTGGTGTCTAAAAGCAGCTTGTTCTGAATCGGCAGTCAGAGCAAGCTGGTCAAAACAAACCCACAAATCTGTATAGGCCTCACAAAACTTTGCCCTTGTTTGCTTTACCACTACTGTGCTCCCTCTACCATCACCGGGAGTTAACACATGCCGAGTTAACAGGTACCGATCTCTCAGGATCTTGGTTTATGTCTCTGATGATCCCACCCCCCCCCCCCCAGTTCCTTTCATCTGGCTTCTGTCACTTTATCCCTGTCCTTGTTCTGCGGAAATATTGAAATGAAAGAAGCTTTATTACTCTCCGCCCACGTAAATATTGTAGCATTTTTCTTTGTAATCCTCTTTTTCTTCACTCCCTCTTTTTCTTTTTCTTTGTCTTCCTCATCGTCATGCAACTTGCATGTGGGTTAGTGGCTTCTACCTAAATGCATTTTGACTGTACAGCTATGAAGGACATCCAGCTTCATTTCATCTTGAGAGGGCTGGGGGGGGGGGGGGTTGTAGATGGGGATCCTGGATCAGCTGGAGATGATGGAATTATTTTGAACTTTACACCTGCTTGTCTGATAGGATATGTACTGAATACTGATGCTGAAAAATGAGAATGTGATATCAGATTTACATAATCTTGGCGAGTAACAAGATATTCAGTAATTAAATTGTAGGTGCTTTGTAGGTGTAAACAGTAAATGGGTGGTGTGGATTACACTTGCTTTAAGAGTAAAAGAAACACTATATAGGTGAAATGCACACACCCATAAATGTATATACACATCAATACAAAAACAAAGACTGTGGAATGGACAGTTTCTGTCATGACTTTGTGTTAAAAAAAGGATTTTAAAATCTGAATATGGTAAACCCAGATTAAATGGGCAATCTGAACAAGAGACAGTTTTGGCTGACCCGCCTCTGTAATGTTTCCAGATCTTCGCTCACGTGTCCACATTGCCTGAAACAGAGCAACACCTTTGACCCCTTCCTCTGTATTTCCCTGCCCATTCCACTCCGACAGACCAGGTAAGAGAAGTGTGTGCCTGTTTGTGTGTGTATGTGGGTGAGGTGAGGTGAGGATGTGATTCCTACCTCCTAACTATCTTTATGAAATCTGTAATAAATGACTCACTCATAAACACATAAAACATTCAGTTCTGTTGGACCATTTGTGAGCAAAAGCAGAACAACAAAGTGTACAACAGCCAGAGCAGGTCTTCAGAGTGAGACAGAAACAGTCAGAGGAGGTCTACAGATCGAGACAGAAACAGCCAGAGCAGGTCTTCAGAGCGAGACAGTAACAGCCAGAGCAGGTCTTCAGAGCGAGACAGAAACAGCCAGAGCAGGTCTTCAGAGCGAGACAGAAACAGCCAGAGCAGGTCTTTAGAGCGAGACAGAAACAGCCAGAACAGGTCTTCAGAGTGAGACAGAAACAGTCGGACGGGCAGAGAGCAGAAAAGGACAGAAAACGAGTTTATAACTGACATAATTTGAGAACCATTGTTAATTGACCACTTTTATTTTCTGCAAACATTCTGCTGCTGTTTGGTGTTCATTTTGTTATTCATCCCTTCCTTCTGGTGTTCGTCTCTCACATGAATAATGACAACAGTTACACTTGGTAATTTTCTATTTTATTCTTAACTTTATTGGATGTATTTGTATTGTTAATGATAACTCAAGCCAACCTTAAACTGTACAGCTTTGGTAACCAACAAATACTTTTCCCTGGCATGCAATTAACATATATTTGAATTTGAACAGGCAGAGAAAACGTTCGATTGGGAAGGACATTGCTGGACTGTGAATACAACAGCAAAATGATATGGTTTATTAGGTGGCTTTATGGAGTACAGACTGGTCCGTGTGTATGTGTGTGTGTGCGTGTGTATGTGTGTGTGTGTGTGTGTGTGTGTGTGTGTGTGTGTGTGTGTGTACGCAGGGCTGTGAATGTCACACTGGTGTTCAGCAGTAAGGCTTTGCGCTACACGAGGGTGGGGTTGGCCGTGCCTCTGTTGGGCTCTGTATCTGCACTCAGAGCCCTGTTGGCCCACGAGGGCAACATCAGCCCTGACCAGGTAAGATACACACATGTGAACATACACACACACACGCACACAGACTGTGTATCTGTGTGTGTGTGTGTATATGAGTGTGTGTGTATGTGTAGGAGGGGTTAGGTTGGAGGGTGTGTGCCTGCGTGCTTAATGTTCACAGATGTTAATACATTTTTAATGCGCGGTTGTGAGTTTCTATTATACTCGGCCGTTTTTTTTTCTTTCACGCTCTCATCCTCTTTCTCTCTCTGACTCTCACCCTCCCTCTCATCCTCTTTCTCTCTCTGATGCTTGCCCTCCCTCTCATCCTCTTTCTCTCTCTGACTCTTGCCCTCCCTCTCATACTCTGTCTCTCTCTGACTCTCACCCTCCCTCTCATCCTCTTTCTCTCTCTGGCTCTTGCCCTCCCTCTCATCCTCTCTTTCTCTCTCTGACTCTCGCCCTCCCTCTCTTCTCTCTTTCTCTCTGACTCTCGCCCTCCCTCTCTTCTCTCTTTCTCTCTGACTCTTGCCCTCCCTCTCTTCTCTCTTTCTCTCTGACTCTCACCCTCCCTCTCTTCTCTCTTTCACTCTCACTGCTGTCTCACTCTCTCACATTCTTTTCCCTCGTTACTTCCTCCATCTTCTTCTGTAACGCTCTATAATCTCTTTGTTCCTGCTTTTCCCTTTGCTTCTTACGACTTTCTTTCTGACAGTCCGCCAGTTCCCTCTCCAAACATATCCTCCTTTTTACGCTCCAGCGCTTCTCAAGAGTTTGTTACCTAAACCTCCGTACTGAGATACAGTGTCAGAGTCAGGAACACTGGTGAACGGGTGGGAACACACTCTCTCTGATTCGCCCGTTTGCCAGGTGATTCTGGTGGAACTGTATTCCAATGGCTTCCAGCGTTCCTTCTCTGATGATGACGACATGACCAGCATTGCTGAAAGTGATGTCATCTACGCATTCCAGGCCCCGTCCCCTTTCAGCAGAAGCAGTTCCTCCCGATACTCAGGTAACCAAAAATAATTCCTAGGTTTCCATGCCAGTGCCTCACAATCTCATTTTGATGCAGTGAAAATAAAAAAAAAAAGTTTACAAATGAAAAAAAATTATATTTTGGAGTTCATATTTACATTTTAAAGGAAAATACCTTTAACATAGTAGGTGAATAAAACATCTCTGTTTCTCTCTCTCTGTTTCTCTTTGCATGTCTGCATCACTGCACATTTTGCTGATTCTCTCTCTCCCTCTCTGTCTCTCTCCAACTGCAGAAGGTCAATTAATTATGCATAATGTGCTCAAAGGCGCTATGAAATATTAAAACAGTTGATAGATTCTAATCTATGACAGTGACAGATATCTTTATTTCGGTTCTTATTTACTGTATAGTCAAACTGGCACTGCCAGGAAAAGGAGCAGCACAGAGATGGTGGGCATTTAAAGGTTTACATTGGAAGGATAAATTGGTTGTTTTGTTGGTTATTTTTTGTTATTTTGATTAGATTTGATTAGATTAGATTTAGTTAATTGATCAATTAGATTAAAGGTCAGTTTGACGGTAGTTTGGTTAGTTTGTTGGTTAATTAGATTTTGTTGTTGTTGTTGTTGTTGGTTAATTCAAAAACTAAAATCGATATGGCTGTGAGATCCCTGCAGGGGTGGTTTCATTGGAAAACAGCTCAGGCAGGAAGTGGAAAGGTGGGAGTAAAAACAGCAACACGTAGATGCTGCTCGAAAAAGAGCCAGGAAGCGAGCCAGTGATCCACCCACTCCTCACGCCAGGGCTCAACGCCGCTTTAACTGGCGCACCTGAACGAGGGTCTTTGACTCGCTCCCTGCGCCGTGTAAAGCGTTTATGATTCAGACGGATGCGTTAAAGCCGTGCGCCTCTGCACCGCAGGGTGTAGTGACTTGCCTGCTCCAACGCACTGACTCAACTCCAGTTAATTAACAAACCTTTCATAAGGCTAAAAAAGGCAGTCAAAGGAACAGAATTAGACTCTTTATTTGCCAAGCACGTGGTGTACAATGAATGTCTCTTGGTGCAGATGTCAAACATAGAATTAGATCCATGTGTATCGTAGCAGGGCATGAATGCTCAAATGACCAAGGCAGAGCTACTAGGGGGAACCAGGAAACGGAAAGAACTGAAGTTTCTTAAGTTCACTGCAACTTCCTCAGTAGAAGAGTGCCGTCATCATGCAAATGGAATTCTGCCAGGTGGGAATTCAGAGATTACCAGAGTCTGAACATTGAGAGTTTGGTAAAAAAAAAAATGGAAAAAGTTAGTTTACGCCACAACATCAAATTCCACTCTAAACTACAGCATCAAACCCACTCTAAACTAGAGCATCAAACCCACTCTAGCCCACAGAATCAAACCCACTCTAACCTACAGCATAAAACCCTCTCTAACACAGAGCACCAAACACTCCCTAACCCAGAGCATCAAATCCTCTCTAGCCCAAACCATCAAACTCACTCTGACCTAGAGCATCAAATCCACTCTAAGCCAGAGCATTAAAACCCACTCTAATCCAGAACACAAAACAGAAAATAGCTATGCAGACTACACTAGGAGTATCCTGGGAGTCAACGGGTCTTTGTGTTCTGACAGTTTTGAAGGTTTCTTTCCCTTTGTTGCTTCCACATTTTGCACATTTTCAAATTTTCCAGTAAAAAGATACTGGAAACCCTTTTACCAGCTTGCACTGTAGTGGTGTACAATGAACATCTCTTGGTGCAGTCGAACATAGAATTCGATCTGTGAGTACACTAAGCCAAACAGTCCCACCCCCGTGCAGTGTTTCAGTGATGTGTGAACTGTGACACAAGCTTTGATACAATGTTGAATCTGTGTGCCTTACAGTAATGAAACAATCTTTAATACCTCAGATATCCCATCACTGCTAATCACTAATGCCATCACTTCTGATCACTGCTGATGATTCAAATTCTCATGATGCTTGTGGAAATGTATATCATAAAAAGTAAAATACCTGGTCCCTTTGTATGTTCTCACGAATTATGCTAATCACAAAGTTATCACCAAATCCACCGTGATGCTTGTTACACTCATATGCAACTACACTCACCAGCCACTTTATTAGGTACACCTTGCTAGTACCGGGTTGGACCCACTTTATTAGGTACACCTTGCTAGTACCGGGTTGGACCCACTTTATTAGGTACACCTTGCTAGTACCGAGTTGGACCCCCTTTTGCCTTCAGAACTGCCTTTATCCTTCGTGGCATAGATTCAACAAGGTACTGGAAACATTCCTCAGAGAGTCTGGTCCATATTGACATGATGGCATCACGCAGTTGCTGCAGATTTGTCGGCTGCACATCCATGATGCGAATCTTCCGTTCCACCACATCCCAAAGGTGCTTTATTGGATTGAGATCTAGTGACTGTGGAGGCCATTCGAGTACATTGAACTCATTGTCGTGTTCAAGAAACCAGTGAGATAATTCGCGCTTTATGACATGGTGCGTTATTCTACTGGAAGTAGCCATCAGAAGATGGGTACACAGTGGTCATAAAGGGATGGACATGGTCAGCAACATTACTCAGGTAGGCTGTGGCGTTGACACGATGCTCAATTGGTACTAATGGGCCCAAAGTGTGCCAGGAAAATATCCCCCACACCACCACCACCAGCCTGATCCTGAAAGGCAGGATAGATGCATGCTTTCATGTTGTTGACGCCAAATTCTGACCCTACCATCCAAATGTTGCAGCAGAAATCGAGACTCATCTGACCAGGCAACATTTTTCCAGTCTTCTACTGTCCAATTTTGGTGAGCCTGTGCAAATTGTAGCCTCAGTTTCCTGTTCTTAGCTGACAGGAGTGGCACCTGGTGTGGCTGTAGCCCATCTGCCTCAAGGTTCAACGTCTTGTGTGTTCAGAGATGCTCTTCTGCATGCCTCGGTTGTAACGACGTTCTATCAGCTCGAACCAGTCTGGCCATTCTCCTCTGACCTCTGGCATCAACAAGGCATTTGCGCCTACAGAACTGCCGCTCACTGGAGATTTTCTCTTTTTCTGACCATTCTCTGTAAACCCTAGAGATGGTTGTGCGTAAAAATCCCAGTAGAACAACATTTTCTGAAATACTCAGACCAGCCCGTCTGGCACCAACAACCATGCCACGTTTTAAGTCACTTAAATCACCTTTCTTCCCCATTCTGATGCTCGGTTTGAACTGCAGCAGATCGTATTGGCCATGTCTACATGCCTAAATGCATTGAGTTGCTGCCATGTCATTGGCTGATTCAACATTCACGTTAATGAGCAGTTGGACAGGTGTACCTAATAAAGTGGCTGGTGAGTGTATATTTAGCTGATCCTGAAGACCTCATGCTGCAGTAACACATGGAGTAAGTTAGCTAACTAGTCCTGCTATTGAAGGACTATTGGAGAATTCCATTCAATTCAGAGAAAACAGGACGTGACTTGGACACTTGTGACTTTGACTTCAACCTTAAACAATGTCCTGTCATAACAACATCCAATACTTTCAAACAGTATCTGAAATACGACTTTAAACAAGAAATGCGTTCATGTATAAAGTGTACAGAACCTCTGTATTAATTTCTAACAAAAGAGGTGAGTGAAAGGGGAGGCAGTGAGGGTGAAAGTTATACTTTTGTTTAGAGAGTGCAGATATATTCAAGGACAGACAAAAAATGTTTTCAAAAGTTTCAGACAGCCACTGTAGCAACCCATATCTGTGTGAGCACTTCAAGGGCCTTCATGGAAAATTACAAGCAATGGCTACCAGAAAGCCTACGATCTTATAATAAGAAAGTAATTGTTTCCACGAAGGGATCAGAACATGTAAATACTGCAAAATCAAATTCCCATACACTAGTGGGCTTAAATGAATTAAAAGTGTCTTAAGTTGGGAAATGCTATATAATTTGAAGTTGGTAACAAGTTTTATTACAATTTGTTTGAAGAGAAATTATGTTTTGGACATATTGATTTGGGCTTTGCCATGTGCTGCCTAAATCAGGCTGTGATTTAGCAGTTCTAGTTTGATTAAATGAGATCTGATGAAATAACTTGATACTTGTGTAGTGTTTTTACTCGATTTTTCTTCCTCATAATATAAATAACTACTTTTACTTTGTAGTTGTACTGCTACAATTTTTGGCTACTTTCTCTATCTCTGCCCAGAACATCAAAATCTACCCAACAACATCAAACCTGCTATGTTTAAATCCAAAGCATCAAACTCACTCACATCCAAGTGCACCAGAGACCAGTAGAGGAGTACAACAAAGGAGTACTCTAGAGAGGAGTAGAAGAGTGCAGTAGAGGAGTGTAACAGTGGAGTATAACAGTGCAGTAGAGGAGTGTAACAGAGTGCAGTAGAGGAGTGTAACAGTATAGTATAACAGAGTGCAGTAGACGGGTATAACAATGGTGTGTAACAGTGCAGTAGAGAAGTGTAACAGAGTAGTGTAACAGAGTACAGTAGAGGAGTATAACAGAGTGGTCTGTAACAGTGCAGTAGAGGAGTGTAACAGAGTGCAGTAGATGAGTTCAGCAGAAGAGTGTCGGGCCCGTCCAAACTACCTTAGACAAGAAACAGCAGAACCTGCGTGTGAGGAGGCATCCGCACCACCAGGGGGCAGAGGTTCCTCCCTTTGTGCAGCACCCAGACCCTGTCTCTGACTCACGCCTGCGTGTGCATGGGAGATAGGGGAGAAAGAGAACGAGGCTGTGTTCTGAGCGCCATGCATTGCACTGCTAGTCATAAATCTCTCAGCAGGACCAAACGTCCACCTTTGGACTCAAAACGGAGATCATCGCTCAGTAACCGTTGCCAAGGAAACCTGCTGCCCCACTCTCTTGCAGACACAACTCTGCTCAGTTTGCGAAGAAGCAGAATGTCAACAACATATCTGTGTTCCAGACAGTCTGCAGTATTCAAGAACTGATTTGCTCCAAAACACCTGATGTGTACTATGGATTAGCTGTGTGCTAACTTTTTGTGTTTAGGCATACTGCAAGAAGCATCTCTGCTCCACTTATATACCTATTCTCCTTGCCGTAATGCATAGTGATGAATCTTGTGTTTTCTACTTCCTCTTTCAGGGTTTCATCACTCCCTCCCCTCTTCCCCATACACCACTGGGCCTGAAGGTCAAAGGTTGCTAGCCTCAGGCACCCTGTCATCAGAGTTTCTGAACCAGGGCGGTTCCTCCAGCATCCTCCTCGTCATTTGCAACACTGCAGGAAGCGGACAGCATGAAGCAGACAGGAAGCGGATAGGAAGCGGACAGCATGCAACAAGGTTAAACAGTCTCACCAACACAACTCAGAGCATCCACATAGCCCAAAGGCTATTACAGCACAAACACAGCTCACCAACAACGCAGCAAAGCGCAAACATACCCCCAACACACACAGCTTGTCCTAGACTTTGTTACACACACACACACACACACACACACACACACACACACACCTTCATTTCAAACTTTAGTCAGGTGTATAAGACTATCAGT
>JAOYMR010000001.1:14293321-14306170 GCA_025802075.1 Tenebrosternarchus preto | reverse complement strand
ACACACACACACACACACACACACATATATCTTGGCCACTCTTTGGTTGGTCGCAGAGGAGCATCACTGACCGAGGACACACCCTGCGATTCAGAAACGTTCTGTTCCAGAAGATTCGACTAAGTGTCTTTCTGAAATAGATGGCGGGTATTCCCCTGAAGCTCCTCGAAATGTCAGGATACCGCTTGGCTACCTGAGGCCAGGACAGAGCAACAGACGCACAATGTGGCTGTGCTGTGAGACTGACTCCCTGTTTTATGCAGAATTCAACTATCTCTGTGAAAGAAGAGGGCCAACGCATAGAACAAAAGAAGCAAATTAATGTACAATATGCCCTACAGATGGAGACACTATAGTATATGCCCTTAACATGGAGAGATTATAGTATATGCTCTACAGATGGAGATATGCTCTACATGTGGTGTTTTATTAAGGTTTAAGAAATTGAAAGACTTAAAGGGGGACAGATTAGATGTGGAATAACTCTCTCTCCTAACTCTGCTTCTCTCTCTCTCTCTCTCTCTCTCTCTGTCGCTCTCTCTCTTTTTTTGTCTCAGGTTTGGCCCGCCATTCCTAATGCATGAGGAAAGGGGTGTGTCATGGGCGGAACTTCAGCAGAATATCCTCAGCAAACTCTACTACCTGATGATCAGTGGAGCTCCAGCACAGGTAATACCACTATTCTGTCATTTACTCACACACACACACACACACACACACACACACACATACACATATATAAATGCCTTGATCAACTATGCATGATACACTGCATTTGATAATAGAGACAGACTGTTACATCACATTGTTCCCAGTTCCATATGGATATTATTAGCTCGAGTAGATTCGATCAGACAGATTCGCTAACCACAACAAAGGAAAAACAAAGCTTTGTCTTCGTGTCTAGGGGAAGTCTCTCCCTTCCACTTGTTAATAGGCTTATGCACTAGTCCATATTATGCCACGCCCCCAAACAGCTGTCCACGCATAAGTCATAAACAAGGACACGAAAGGTGACGGCTTCTCCCGCAAAGACCCGGCCCACATAACATCAGTCCAGCACCAACCACGAGGTGGTGAAGCACTAGAACCTCTGCTATGTTGTCCAGACCTGTGGTCAGTGGATGTCTCAGTTCAGCCGTGGCAGTGTCACAGGCGTGAGGTGAACTGAAGAATCCAGAAAACTTGCCCAAGTTCACATGGAGAAGGTTCACATCTCACCTCCTCGTTCACAAGGTTTTTTTAATACTAGTATCTTAATCTATTTTTCTTTATGCTCCGCTGCTGCCCCATTTTCTCATAACCGACGTCTTAAATTGTTAATCCAGAGGCCTGATTCCCCACTGTGCACCGAAATAAACCAAACCTCACACAGTAAAAAAAAGGAGACTCTGGGAATGAGGTGCTTGTAGGGGCCTGTGTGTGTCAGCCACAAGCACTCTGGGCTGGAGAACTGAGCCGCCGCATAAATGATGTCAGCATGAAGAATGTGTCGGAATCTTGTGATGCTTTCATAAATGGGTTTCTCACATTCTTTGTCTTCATGTGGATTTTTCTAGAATGGTTTATTGGCAATGGAGTTACACAATGGCTTCTGTACAATGCATAAGCGCATAGAAAAAGCACTCTTTGTCCAATAGCACGGTTACATGCTACATACAGTGTTGTACATGTGTGTGCGTGTGTGTATGTGTCCAGAACGCAGGTGTGCTGTTCCGCATTCGTGTGGTTGGGGGATCTACGTCCTGCAGTTATCTGTCTCCTCATGAAAGCATGCCACTGTGCCACCCAGCCGTGGACAGGTGAGACTCCGCCCAGGGGGAGGGGCTAAAGCTCAGAGAGCAGCACACGATCTGGTGATCTTAACCACCTTCACAGCCATAAGACACAGGCCTCTGTACCCTGTTGTACCCTGTCAGAATTCACTGTGGAAGAGAGGGGCAACTTTCTGATTGGTTCAGTATGCAGTGAAGGATCCACCTGTGTATTTTTTGGAATCTGGGAGAAGAAAATGCAGAATCAGTTGGGATCTGGATCATATTTACAATCTGGTTATTTCAGCTGTGCTGCCACTATACAGTTATTGCCGCTCAGAGAGGTACATGTCTGTTAGTACGTGGTCATGATTTACTGCTGTATAATTAACCAATTGCTGTCACAGTCACTGACATGTAAGAGACTGCTCAGTTATCTGAGCTGCGAGGGTGAGCTCTGTGGGGAGGCCCAGGTCAGTTCAGTTCAGCTCCGCTTCAGGACGGCGTCAGACGTGACATCTAATTGCACAGCTATGACATCGTCATATGCCTTGACACGCTTTGACTCGGCGATTAAACGGGCTCAGTCTCAGCTAAGCCAAAGCAGGAGGTTAATGAGGATGTGAGAATTGCGGCAGAGGACTGGCGTCGGGCCGCTGTAGGTGTCCGGCCTTCGGCGTCAGCTTCCAACATGCTGGGCTTCCAGATGCTGCATTCTGACATGCGGGACACACGTTTCTCAGCACGTGTCATACTCCGGAAGATAAAATGAATGCGGCTTTTATTGCGCATTGTAGTGTCCATTCTCTACCATGGCAACAGAAACTGCGTGTGCGCACGTGCGCATATGTGTATTTTCTTAGCTTGCTCTGTCCCCAGCAACAACAGACTGACTGCAGACCCCTAAGCTCCAATTATCACTACTGTAATGGTTATTTTTGGATTTGAAATTACACTTGACAGACAAATCCTAGTTTTTCTCTTTCTCTCACTTTCTCTCTCTCTCTCTCAGTGTTTTCCTGTCTCTCAGCTACAGGTGCATCCTTGCACTTTTCGGCATGTGAAATCCTGTTCTTGAGGTTTGTGGTGATTCGAATCAGTATGACTGTTCAAAAAAAAGTGCTCATTGGTGAGGTTTTGGAGACACAGTGCTTCTGTCAGGACTCTGCTCACGTGTTAGTGCAGGAGAAGCTCTGTGGCTTGATCCACAGCCCGAGTCACGTATACCCACTCAAATCACCTGATCCGCAGGTCCTGCCTTCTTTCTGGGGCTAGTCCCTCTGCCCCCATTGAGCACAGGCCCGATACCTCTGATCACAGAGTGACACCTAGTGGACATACAGAGAATGCACACCTCAGATGTCACAGAGTTGCAGTTCTTCAATCTCCTTCCTGCAGCGTTATGCTCAATTCTGCTCCGGTGCCCAGTTCGGTTCTGGAACGGCTCGGTCATTAGTTGAACAGCGTAATCCGATGTGCCGGCGCAGAGGGGAGCGCAGTGGGATTCTCGGCGGGGGAGAGCGAAGGGACTGACCCACCGCCAATTTGTTTTTCGCTTCTCCAGAGCACTGAAGCTGTGTGGACCCGGAGGACCGGCCCACGTCAAACTCGTCATTGAGTGGGACGTGAAAACCAAAGAGCGGTGAGACACAGCATCTCTTCTCCCCCCGCCAAACCCTTGGAGAAGAACAGAGGATTTCCACGTATCTCAGGAATTAATTGGACGTGTGTGTGTGTGTGTGTGTGTGTGTGTGTGTGTGTGAGTAGTTTGTTTGGCAGCATCCAGGAGGAGGTGGTGAAAGATGCTGAGAGCGTTCGAGAACAGCAGCACATCCACCTGCAGCAGCACAGCTGCACGCTGGATGAGTGTTTTCAGCTCTACACCAAAGAGGAGCAGGTACACACACACACACACACACACTTTCATCCTGGATGAGTGTTTTCAGCTCTATACCAAAGGGGGAAAAGGCACACATGCATGCACACATACACACACACACACACACACACACACACACACGCACACACACACACGCACGCACACACACACACGCGCACACACACACATTGGTGAGTGTTTTCAGCTCTTCATCAAAGAGGAGCACACGCACAGACTTACATACACACACACACACACACACACAGGCACGCGGGCACACATACACTGACACACACACAATGCCACTCTCAGGCCAAGACATGCAGGGCTACTCTTAAAAAACCTCCAGCTTCTTCTTTTCAGTTTGACTCAGCAGTTGGCAGGGTGTAACCTAATTTGTTTTTTATTTCCTGTAATCCGAGCCCCATCGTTTATGTTCCTAGCCTTGTGATCCCACATTCCTCTCCCATTACAGAACTTTATTTGCAATAACATCCCTGCAGCACTTGCAGTCTCAGTTTCTGTGTTATAAAGTACAGCAGTGGTCAGGGGCTCTGCATCTCGGTCACTTTATTTAAATCAGCGGGATGTGTGTGCGTGTGTGTGCGTGTGTGTGTGTATGTATGTATGTATGTGTGTGTGTGTGTATGTGTGTGTGTATGTATGTATGTGTATGTGTGTGTGTGTGTGTGTGTATGTATGTATGTATGTGTGTGTGTGTGTATGTGTGTGTGTGTGTGTGTGTTGTAGCTAGCTCCAGATGATGCATGGCGGTGTCCCCACTGTAAGCAGCTCCAGCAGGGCATGTTGAAGATGAGTTTGTGGACGCTGCCCGACATCCTCATCCTCCACCTGAAACGGTTTCGCCAGGTGGCCGACAGGAGGAACAAACTCTCCACGCTGGTGCGATTCCCCTCGCACGGCCTCGATATGGCACCCCATGTGGCCAAACGTGGTCACGGCAGCCAGCACAGCCTAGCCCTCTGGGCCTCCACCTGGGAACACGCAGACACAGATTTCCTGTATGACTTGTACGCGGTGTGTAACCACCACGGGGGCATGCATGGAGGACACTACACAGGTATTCCCCCAACCAGCAAACCCATTCAAACCTGTGCTGAGCATCTAAACAGTCCCACATCTGAGACATGCAATCCCACAACTAAAGCTTCTATAAAAGACTGGATTTAGACTTTTAAATGTCCTGCAGTAAATTATAGTACTATGTATTGAGAATAGCTAACATTTTCTGAAGTAGGGTTTAGGTACTTTAAATATGCTGACACTTCCTCACAAACAGCTGGACCTGCATGTCTGAGTTTGTTCCACCAGCAGCAGCAGAAAGATCTGCTCATTCTATAGCTGTTAGATGTTTCTGGCAAAATCTGGGCAGTTTCGAGATTCTGGCCTACACTCTCCCTGTTCGTAAAACTGTTACTAACGACATATGTGAGTACCGGTATGTGGGTAACTGGTAATGCTTTTGGAGCTCAGAGTGGTGAAAGAGCTCTTGAACACCCAGAGCTTAAACTGTGTGGCTGATATTTTCTGTGATTCCTAAAATGCAGGTTAACTGAGCAACATTTTTATCAAGAGTCACTGTGGAGGAGGGGGGGGGGGGGTTAGTGAATTGCTTTGCTTATGGAAGCAATTTAGTACATCTCATTGGTGTGTGTGTGTGTGTGTGTGTGTGTGTGTGTGTATGTGTCCACAGCGTACTGCAGGAACTCTGTGGATGGTCAGTGGTACGGTTACGATGACAGCAGCGTAGATCTGGTGCCAGAGGAGGAGCTGTGCACACGAGGCGCCTACATCCTGTTCTACCAACGACGCAACGCCATCCCACCCTGGTCGGCCAACAGCTCCCTCAGGGGTGAGAGAGCACCGCACAGCTACAGCACAGCTACATAACACAAAAGACCATCACACAGCACCCCGTGACACGACAGGACATCCCACAGAATAACACAGCACACCACACAGCACAACAGATCACAACACAGTACAACACAAGGTAATGCAGCAGACCATCACACAACATAAACACAGCACAACACAGTACAGTGTAACACAACACAGCACAACTCAGCACAATATAAAGCTGGTATAGTGTAATGGGTAACACCGCCCTTATCAGGGATTAGGGTTCAGTCCCCTGTCTGGGCAAATGCTGTACCAAAAACAGTCGTTGGACAAAAGTCCAGACATTAGATTTACCGCTGTAACGTGATTCGAATTGTATGTTGCTTTGATAAGAGTGTCTGCCAAATGTGAGCATAACGTACCATTATGTAACATGACACCATACAAAACGAAACAACCTGATGCCACCACAACACAAGAGAAATGTTACAGTAACACATCTATGTTGTGAATGGAAAACTCTTCAGTTATCCTGGAAGAGCAGGATTTACCAAGACAGATCACTTAATAAGCCCAAACCTGGAAACATACACCACTGTACCTCACCTGAATCCCCCAAACCCCCCTCCACCCCCACCTCCAGACTCATCTCCTTCCTCTCATGAATGTGCATAGGTTCGATCAGCTCTTCGGTGTCTGAGCACTGGCTCATGCGTTTGAGCGAGGACAGCAAGAGGGGCAGCGTGGTGTCTCACGTCTCCTCCTCCTACCCCTCGACGACCCCCGACGGGCCTGAATCGCCCCAGCTCTCTGTCTTCCAAGATGAAGCTTCGAGAAACGACAACAGTAAGATGCGGGATTTTCCACTGTAGCCATTGGAAAAATTCCAGCCTCTCTGCCCAACCAGAGTCACCGGCTCTCTGGCTGTAACGTGTTGGGATTTTGTCATGCAAGCAATTTCGTTTTTTAATTTACTTTTCGTCTAGTAAGCAACCTAACATAACCTGTATGTGTGTGTGTGTGTGTGTGTGTGTGTTAGTATTGTGTTATCTGTTTTGTGTGTTAGTGCTATCTGTTGTGTGATCTGGTTTGTGTGTTAGTGTTATTTGGTATGTGTGTGTGTGTGTGTGTTAGTGCTGTGTTATCTGTTGTTTGCATGTGTGAGTGTGATTGGTTCTAAATCGTCTTGTGTATTCCAGCCTCGTTGGGAGGTTTCGAGGCGAGGCCCATGGTCCGTAGCCTGCAGGGCCGTAGCGCCAGTGTGAGAAGCCCCAGCAAAGCCCGGGACACTCTGAAGAAAATGCTGCCTCTGAGGTGGAGTGTCGGCTCCAAGGACCGTCACAAACCGGCACCTTCTCCAGCCACTTCTGCCCCTGTCCCAGCTCCTGCTCCTGCTTCCACTCCTGCCCCTGCACAGCTGGTGGAGTACCTGGAGTCAGGCAGGAGGCCCCGGTGCACCAACGACAACATCATCACTCTCATGACATCATCCTCGAATAAGGAAACCCCAGCGGCTCAGAAAGCAGCCGTCTCAAACAGCGACAGGCACCCCGACCCCCCACAGATCGCCGAGGGGCAACAGCGTCCCGCGACGGAGCCGGCGATGGCGCAGAGGGCCAGCAGCAGTGGAAGCCTGCCCCGACGGAGTGGCAGGAGGGCCAGACAGGATCAAACCAAAACGCCAGTGCCTCCAGTGCAGCGAATTTCCGGGGTGCCGGGTCCCAGGAACGGCCGGGTCACGCGAGACGCTCTCCCTGCAGACCAGGTGGAGAGCGGGGGAGATGAGCTAAAAGCTCACGACAGCGTCCTGGCTTACCTGAAGGGCAGCTTCGTCAGGAGAGATGTGGCTCGGGCGTCAGGCGAGGGCGAGCCCACTCTGGAGGGCGCCCGCGGGGAGAGGAGCCTCCCTCGGTTGTCCCTCCCCTCCGGGGGCCAGGGCAGGACCCCAAGCAGGAAGACCAACGGCAAGTCCCGCGTCGAGACCCGCCCTGGAGCCGAGCTGGCCAACGGCAGGGCAGTCGGGGGTGGAGCCGGTGACATCAAACGCTCCCAGAGCTCCTCCAGCATCCCCCGCAGGGCGGAGGGGGAGCTGCGTCTTGCCACGACGCTGCAGCGCAACGCCGTCTCCGGGCTGCCGCCACCCAGCGCGGGAGGAGGAAGGAGCCCTCGAGGAACCCTGCAGAGAGCTCGCTACAGCAGCAGCTCCTCGCTGGGCAGGAGGAGGGTCGTGCCCGAATCCAGCTTCTAACACACGGCCACCACACACACACCTCATGCCAAACATCCAGATTCCAGACACATTCACATCAAACCCTCACATCAAGCATAGTCACACCAAACACCCTCACACCACACACACACACACACACACACACACAAAAAAAACCCCATTCTTCTGGATCAACATGCCACACACATGGATCAACACACGGTGAACACACTCACACTGGTATTATTAAACACTCATCAAAAACGCACCAATGTGTATGCAGTTAACACACCTAAACACACCCCCCTGTTTAAAACTCCCAAACAATCACACACGACTAAAAACATCAGACACTCTCAGTGAATAACGCACAATGAGTGAATAAAGGGGAGACAGAGGGCAGGAAGTACCACAAGGGAACTTTTAGCTTTCAGAAGTATAGTGTTTCCAGAAGGCGTAAATGACAGGATAAGCTTTCCATTTTTGAAAAAAGAACAAATCAGTTGATGAAGAGGTTTTTTGTAGCTGAGATAAAGGGTTGACAGTTGAACGGAGACATACCACCGGGACCACAGGGAGAGCTTTCGCACCCGTGGCTCTACTGAGCAACTCTAACAGAAGTACATTGTGAGTATCTTTACTTTAATAGTATAATTCATACTAAGGTCCTCTCAGTTCTGAGAGGACGAATTGAAGACATTTTCCACAGGAAGTTTATATATAGTATTCATACGCGTCATGTTCGTGTCTGATATTCACAGTCCCAACACACAGTCACTTTGGGCAGGTATAACTGACTCTGTATATATTTATATGTTCAATTTTGGGATGTGCGAATGGTTCATGCAGAAGTGTGAGAATGGGTGTGCTTGCGTGTGAAACTTCCAGAGTAATAGCTGCTAGATTTTCAGAGGACATTATAGGTCTGTAAAGATGTCCCTAGAAATGCCTCCTTCTAATCAGATCATTTTAGAACGGGGCAGATGGAGAAAAGACCATGTAGTAAGAGGAGCCCAAAGCTTTGGGAACTGTGTGTTGGTGGGTAATTTTGATGAGGACTCCCCCGAAGGCCTCAGTAAACCATGGTGATGTCACCAGATGGATTCTCAGGGGAGGTGCACAGGCCAAAAGCATCTTCCTCATTGCACACAGATTTTCATCCACCGCCGCCTAGAAGAGCAATAAATAGCGAAGCCTTCCTGGTATGAGCTAGATCACTGGCTGTGTGATCAACAGTCTGATCGATTTCTTGGTGTAATTAATGCAATAATGATTTGGATAGAGGTTGCTGTTTATAGACAACGTTATTATAGATAATATTTATAGATAATCTGCATTCTGGTGATGTCACTTTTTTCATGTGCTTCAGAGTGGCCTTATTCTCAATGTTAAGGAATTCCAAATGAGCTAATGGTGGTTGGACCACTTTGTACATGCCTCCTAGCACATTAGGTTCGATTTTTTTATGAGCTGTTTTACTTGGTTATTTTGGCTATAGTTCCTTGCTGCCTGATTCAGTTGTTTTGCTAAATGCCAATGGATTATGTTAAACTGACATATTCACTTACCAAAAAAGAGCACTGCTGTATGAACTCAACAGAATTCTGTGCCAAGACAGGATGCCTTACCTACAGATATGTTTTCACAACACTTTAGGAGCTATACTGTGTTCTGAGTGCAAATTAATGGTCTTTATGGGGTCAGTGTTATGAATGGAAAGGTTTAAGTATGAACTGTTTCAACTTTGCCACTGTGGAAAAGCTAGTTTTTGCATTTGATATTTTCTGAAATTATGGTGTATTTGGAGGATAATGCTGTGTTGCATGAAGATTATAGATGTAATAATAATGAAGCCTTTATTAATAAACATCACCATCAGCATACATCACTGCAACCTTATGGGACCAACATCAATATGTCACCACCAATAGTGCTTCTCTACCACCAGTACATCACCATCTTACATAATCACCTTCAGTCAATGACCACCTCTATTACATCACATTACATAATCAATACCAGCTTATATCACCAACACCAATATAATGCTACCAGCTACACCTCCACTCTCAAAACATCATGAACACCTTAAATCACCATCTCCAAAACATCACCACTAGCTTATATCACCAGCCCAAATACATTATCAGCAGATTACATAACCGCTTCCATCACCCCTACTTTACATCATGATCTCAATACATCACCACAATCTTACATCATTACCACCAATACATCACTATCTCCTAATACATCACCAACAGCATACCTCACCACTTCCTAATACATGACCAGCAGCTGACATCATGACCAATACATCAGCACCACCTTACATCATCATCTCCAATACATCACCACCATCTTATCTCATCACCAAAAAAAATCCATTACCACCATCACAAATAAATCACCTCACCACTATGTTACACCACCTACACCACCTTAGCATACCCCCTACCCACATCAATCATATTTATGAGACTGAACATAGTTCAGCAAAGCAACACAAATACATTTTGTTTTTTGTTTTTTTAATACTGAGCCCACAGCTAAATGTTTCAGATGGATTCTGATGGACTGTGGTTGAGTGTACTCTGCTGGGCCTGGGGAGTGCTACAGCTGCTACAGTTCAGCCTCCTTCACCATCTACATTTCACTGTCTGTCTGCTAGGTTTTGTAGAGCAGTATTTGTAGCTTAACTGGGTTAATCAGGATGCAAATGTCTGTGTAATTAAAGGGCATTTTAAATTCCTTTTACCTTTTTCCAATCTTTGTTGATTCACAAAGAATTTTCTCATGTTTACCAAAAGATGCATTTCTTTTACAAGTATAGATGAAGGAATTAATATAATTTTGTTTGTTTCCTTGAATGTGTTTATTTTATATACAACTTTTATATACATTTTTAATGTCTTTGTAAATACAACATATATGTAAGTAAGATTTTTTAAAAGAATAGTATATTAATAATTGGTAAAGGTCAATATTGAAGACTATTACATATAGAAATCAGCTATATTCAAGTTTAACTATTGCACAATGTTTCACTGATAAGATGATTATGTAGGTTGGATATGACCAAGTGTCTGGTAAAATATTAAACTGTTTTATTTTTGTAAGCCTCTATTAAAAACACCCTGTTGCCCACAATAGAGTCATTGTCTTTTCAGCAACTCTAAATGGAAAAAAAATGAGTACTGTATTAACAGTGGACCACAGTAGGTCACAGTGGACCACAGTAGGTCAGATTGCTAAACATTTTAAACATTTAAAAATCACTGAACAGTCGAAACACTTGTTGTTAGTAAATGTTAGTATACTGTAATAATATAATATATAATATAATAATACCTCTCTGTAAGGTGATGAGGAACAATGTGCAGATTTATTAACAGCCATAACAAAGCAGACACAGCACAGTCAGATAAGACTCAAAATTCATACCGGCAATGTTCATATAAAAAGAGCAAAACTCACCCAGCGGAGTTAAGGGTGAAAACAATGCAAACTTCAAAGGCAAACTGCTACAAATCATGACTGCTCCCAAAACAGTTTGCAGAGTGGTTGTTGCCAGAAACCTGTGACACTGGAGTTCATATACGCACTGATGAGGGAAAGCTGTGCTAAGCTGTAACAAATTTACAGGCCATCAATTCCTGCTAAATCTAGACCAGCGTGGTTTGAGTCTGACCGTTGGTGATCATGAGTCACCCACTAGAGACGAAAAAAAAGCTTAAATTCCAGTTCCTGTAGAGAGGCCGAGAAAAGGACTGGGGTTTGTATCCCGGCAGTGAAATGTAAGTGCTCATCTTAAAACCAATTAACACATTTTACCGACCATTTTAGGAAGCTGGTTGTCTCAGTAAAACATCCCTATAAAGTACTACAAAATGTGTCCTTTCTAATCATTGTTGAAGTATAAAGGGATTTTTTTTCTTTATGCCTTTGTAATACTGGGAGGGGGAAGTAGTTCACATTTGAGCTTCAAATGTTTCTCACTGTGAGGCTGTTACAAATAAATGACTAACGAATAAGTACACTGGTGAGCAGAGATTTTGCTTCCTGAAAAATACTGTTTATTATGTACTTTGTGTGCTGAAACCAAATATGTTTTCAGAATTTCTCTCTCTGTTCCAGTATATGTCATTATGTCATTATGTGTAGTAAGGAAAGTGGTGAAAGTCCATATCCTCTATATTAGCAGACTAGTGTTGAACACTGAAAAAGGACGTTTCTGAAGGTAGCTAAAGGCAAAACCCATACACTACATTTTAGGAGTATGCTGTACACATTTTAAGTGTTGTGAATAAATAATATATAATTAATGTAACGTTTACATGCCTTAGATCCATATGATAGAAAACAGCACAATCAGCAAAACATCAGCAAAAAAAATTCAGCATAAAACATTTTATAAATTCCACATATTTTAGTTTGTGAAGCAAAAATTATGTATATTCTCATCTGTAATGAACTAGAGCTCCCTCATCACCAAACTTATGAGGCTAATGTACTTACTTGTGAGATTCCTTAGGAGAAGCACAGCCCAGTGGGAGCAGCCCTTAAGAGCTGGCAGGATCCACGGCATATCTGGAGGAGGGGATCCTAGTGGAAGCAACCTAAGAGGACAGAGCAAAAAGAAACATTATAAGTTAATAGACAGCATGCTTACTAATATAAGAGCAACAAGTCACTATATTTTGTATGTGTAATGTCACAGATGTACCATCCTCATTGTATAAGGCTATATTTATCTATGTATTGTATCTATTTATGTATAAGGATATATTTATTTATTTATAAGGCTATATGTGTGTTACCCTCAACCACAAATGGTAGATTCCTGCCAATTAGGTGCAGGACCCGTAGGTATTTATAGAGGAGGAAGAGGCCATTGGAGTAACTCAACTCTCAGTGGTCACCCACAGTTCTGCTTTGAGGTGCTGGCTTTAAGCCTTCCTGATTGACTGAATTTTGTGTTGACTGCCATAGGCTGGCTGAGGAGTCCAACAGGAATCACGTTTCCTTGCTGTAGTGTATAGCAATACACCTAATGGAAATTGTCCATCCTGATGGAATTGTCCCAAGAGTCCTGAAGGTCTGTGCCTCTCAGCTGTGTGAGATTCTCCAGCAGCTCTTCAACC
>JAOYMR010000001.1:14272012-14283433 GCA_025802075.1 Tenebrosternarchus preto | reverse complement strand
TCTCTCCAAATCGGTCTCCCGCCCCCCGCCCATCGTCCTGCGTGTCATCGTGCAGGGGCCAAAGGGTAGTCGGCCCCCCCCTCCCCCCCCCCCCCCCCCCCCCGGCCACTCACCAATCTGATCACACGCAGTTCCAGAAAATGTGTGTGGAGGCGAGGCAGTTGATGTGCTAACAGGACCCTATGTGTTTCTGTAGCACTCGGCGTATGTGCAGGCTCTGTTCGACTTCGACCCGCAGGAGGAGGGAGAGCTTGGTTTCAGACGCGGCGATTTCATCCAGGTGCTCGACAACTCGGACCCCAACTGGTGGAAGGGGGCGTGTCACGGTCAAACCGGAATGTTCCCCCGCAACTACGTCACTCCCGTTACTCAAAACATGTAACTCCAAGCCAATAGAAAAAAAATTAACAATAAACAAAAACAAACAAAAAAAAAATCCCCAAGAACACAGTCAAGTGAACAGAAACTGCCTGTTAAAGCGAATGAGGACTTCCAGCTGGGTTGCCATAGAAACAGGAACAGGGCAGGGAAGTAGGGGAGAAAAAGGCCGGATTGGTGCCTTGAATGCCGATTGGCTGATGGGGACGGAACAGTGCTCTGCTATTGGCCGGCGGTGGCAGTTGGCTGGAAGATGAGCAAACCTGCTGGTGTGGTGTTGTGGGAAGTGTGGAAGCTCTGGCAGTGTCTCTAAAGACCTCTAACTGTGCTGCTTTCTACCTGCCTCTCACTGTTTCTGTGTTTCTCTCACATTCCCAAGTCAGCTGCACTAAACATGAAAAAGATCTTTTGCAAAGAGAAAATGTAACTTATTGTGAATGAGGGGGTAAAAAAAATGATGGACTATCTATAGCACTAAGGGAGAGAGAGGCCCAGACTTGGGGTTTGTGCCTGGTCCTTGGCCATCTGACTGAAACTCAGAGAGAGATTCTGCCTCATGATATCACATTTACTGTGCATACTTTACATGTGTCTGTTACTGTGGTGTGGTGGTATTGAAATGTTCCTTTCATCTGTTTTCACATGACTGAAGGGGCAGTAGATCATTGGTAATAATATGATTTGCAGTTGATCATGCAGATCAGCATGTTTAGTCCTCTTAATCTTTTTTCTCTCTAATGAAGTCTTATTATAATATCTGATGATGTCATGAGACCAGTGATGTTTTTTTTTCTTATACTAGAAAGCCTGGCTGTTCATGAGCAAGAAAATGTGGCTCCTCTGTGCAGACCTGAGGTTTAGGAATACACTGTGGTTTTTGTTTCTCAAAGTTAATGGATCTAGGTTGAGCTCAGTTAAAGGGTTTATTAAAGCAGAATCCACACAGTCACTGGCTGTATTTGAGTGTGTAGAGATGTCTGTTAGAATGGCCAGACTATCACGCGCCCTTTTAAAACCTCTCTGAGATTATTCAGATGATTTACTTTTTTTAAAGGCTCTGTGGGTGTGACATTAGTCATTGTTTCTCATAGCAGAAGCATCGCCATCTTTGATTGTTTTGTGCCAGACAAATTCCAGTCTATATATTTTTTTATTCATCTGGTAGTTGGATTTGATCTCTATTTTTGCGTAGCCCACCAGCTTCTCTGATGCCTCCTGAGTAGATTAGCAGTGAAGAGTTCTTACTGCTTAACCCTGAAGATCCTCCTGATTGGTATTTTAGGAGGCAGTGAATTGGGGTCTTAATACAGTGGGCGGAGCATCAACTGGCTGCCAGGGGAGAACTGCGGGGTTGTCATCGGCCCTGCTCTGTGCCTTTCCACCTCTTTAGTTTCCTCTGTCAGTACTGCAGTACGATGTAAGGCCATGAGAGTGTATGAGGTTCAGGCTGGTGTTCTACATGGCCTTGGCAATTGACACGAATATCTTTTATAGACCTTCTGTTTAGACTAAAAGGAGAGAACTGACCACTGACCAAGAAATATTCCATATTAACAAGTTGGTATCTTTTTTTTTTTTTTTTTTTTTGAAAGCATAACCTCTGATAATTAGATGTTCTGCATGGTGTAAGAGGATGCGATTGAAGGCTGGAGATTTATATATGCGTTTAATGGTTATTAATCATGATTTAGCTATTCATTTGAACAACACCTGATGATTTTGCAGCCTGTTGTAGTCTTTTTGTACAGCTGAAGGAAAAGTCTTGTGCGGAAGACATTCTCACTTGTTCTCTTTTTTCACAACCAAGGACTAAGATCTTTGAACTTGACAATCAGTATTCCATGAAAAAGAAATGGCGAATTTCTAATGCCATGAAATGGCTGTCACCATGCCTCTGATCTCATCATCTCATTGGAAAGTTCACCTCTGATCTGTGACTGCAAATTGTATGCAGGATGGAAGGAGCACTTTCTCCTCCACTGTGCACTGTGAACCAACTGCGTCCTGAAGGACCCTACACGGCACGGGGGGGGGGTTTATGCGGTTCACCCTCGAGCTCTTGACGAGCTGTCGAGGTTCATCTCCATACTTCATCGTGTCCCTGAGTGAACACCATCATCATGTACTAGTCTAGCAGATATGTCACAGCAAAGGCTCGCAGTGATAACTCTGTTCCAGTTTCCATCACTGTGATGAAAGCTTGTTGTGCTCCTTGTTTTGAAGTTGCGTTTCTCACCTGGAAACTTGTATCATGTTGCTCTGTTAAGATGCGTTTGATGTCAAGTGTGAAACACGCGTCTTCACCTGAGGAAACCCCAGAATAATAACACCTTGAGCGCCATGTCAGAAACCTGACATCAACGCTCCTGCCTCTCTCATACTGGCCATTGTGTACTGTGTTGCTTAGCCATTTTTTTCTTGTAAGATCATTAAGTTCAATAAAAGGAGGATGATTCTTTTGCTTTTCTCTCTGTGCTGCTAGGATCATCCACAGTTACAATGTTCTATTGTAACCGGTCAAACAAACTTACATGGTACTACTGTAAAAGGGTATTGATTCCAAACTTGCCATCTCGCTGAGGAAAATATAATGTAAATCTGGAGAAAATTCTGTATGTTTATCCCTTTAAACTTGTTTGTTTCCTGGTAAAATCACTAAAATTTGTGACCTGTTTTGCATTTTTATTCCTTTGGGAATGCACGGCCATTTCAAATGCCACATACTGGAAGTATTCATCCACTATAGTTAGTGTAATGTTTTCATGACCATTGTAAGATGGTGGTTTGTGACAAAAGCCGTAATTAACACGATACAACTGAATGTCACTCTTGTATGGGTGCAACACAAATCAAAAGTAAACCACTCCTGAGATACTGAGATAAATCTGTTGGTACAAGTCAACTCTAGAGGGTCCAGACAACAAAAACGAGTTTTTCTGTGTAGGATGCTATGATTATGATCTGTAATGGCATATTCTTAGATGTTGGTGTTGTAATAAACACATGCCTTTTCTGTCTATTTGATCACCATGCAAGCAAGTCTTGTGCAAATGCAGGTAGGTTTCTGTCTAGTAAAACATAAACTGACTTCTCAGCTACTGGTGGTAAGTACAGTCACAACCTGTCATCATCTCCCTTTAAAAGGAACCAAGAGGCTGAATTTTACAAGAGTGTCAGTTATTACATGTGCATGTTATGACTTTTTTTGTATTATTAAAACACATCATAATGCACTGAATACTTTAAAAAGGTTCTAATCCTAATCTGTTTTTGTTGCTCCCATGTCACGTTGCTTGCATTTTTCTTAGTGCAGAATGTATAGCATGACTTCTCTGCTTCCCTTTGCTACTGTAGATTATTTTAAGATTTGTTCAGTAATGGAAAATAATGAATTACATGAACTTTAGCTACTGTACTGTAGAAATCTAGCTAAAACCAGCTTGTGGTGGGTAGATAGGTTTCTTTTCAGCAGGGACAGGGTCAATGGATCTACGTTGGGGATATTTTAACTGATATTAGTTTTTAAGAACAATTAAAGTATTTTTTGTCTGGCGATGACCGTGCAAGTACATTGCTTAAAATCGTTCAGTTAATGAGGCTGCAGATCCACTTTACACTGAACTCTCCAGTGGTCGCACAGATATAGAATTTAGGTTTGTACGAAGATCGTCTTTTCTGAGAAGTTTATTGATCTGTTTCACTGTTCATCGCAGAGTGATTGAGAGATTAAAGACCTGTGAAGAAAAGAAAAAACACAAATACAGTTAGACCTTTGAGCATGCGCAGAGAATATACCGGAAATGAGAGCGTGGAAATGTTAGCTAACTAGCTAATTACTCTGTATTACTAGCTCCATCATTTATAGGGTTATACCTTTACGATATTATTAATGTCCGTAATAAGTCACGATGTAATTACTTTGTTGTTGAATGCATAATATTATGTAAGAGATTATTTATTTTACCTTATTCTTAATTAGGACGAGTTAGCTTCACATCCGCTAGGTTTGCAACACAGTTACCTAGCCAGCCGTTCATCTTTATCTTAGAGTAGCTAGGTGTGAGTAGGTGCGGGACTAAAGTAGAAGAATCAAATACGACAACGTTAATTTCTACGTGTGGTGGGTAGCTAGCTAGTTAGCTAATAATTGTTCGTGGTTTTATGTACGGACTGTTTTTATGTTTTTATGCGGTTGTCCACGCCCCCCAAAGTTTGGTGTTTAAACTCGAATCGCGTCGCATAAACTAACCAGCATGGATAATATTTCGGAAGAATATAAAATACAGGATTTCGACATGGAAACTCAGAATATTCTTAAGGCAGCACTGAACGGTAAGTCTGACTTAGCTAGCTAGCTACATTTGGGAAATCTTGTGCTCATGGTGACTCCCATGTATTTACTTGGCTAGCATAGACAACACTTTAACCGTTGCAAAACCAGCTGCTCTTTAAATAAATGTGCTTTCCTACCACACAGACCCATCCACAGTGGACATGGGGAAGCTTTCCGAAGCTATCGTGAATGAGTCGCTGAAGGATAGATCTTTATGCAGAGATGCAGGACACATCTGTTATGTTTTAGTACAGGTGTGGATTTTTTCTGTTCCTGAATTGTTTTGTGGTCACGTGTGCCTTCAGCATACTCGGAATCAGTCAATAGTGACCAGCGCTCCTTTGCCTCTTGTTGGATAAACTCAGATGGCTGACCACTGACGTTACCACAAAGTTTCCACAGCACACATTACTGTTTACTTTAGCAAAGTCCCTTTCATCAAAGTTATTTTCCTTGCATGATGTTTCTAGTGTGTGTTCCTTAATATCTGTGTGACAGACGGAGGCGAAGAAGGGCAACACGAGTGTGTTCCGGAGAAGCCTTCTAACACGGCTCCAGCAGGAATTCATAGAGAGGGAACAGACACGCGCGCGCTCCATATCAGAGTGGGTGTGCGTAGTCATGTTCATCTGTAACATATTTGATTACCTTAAGGTAATTGCTCCTGTTCCTCAAATGATAAATCAGATAGCTTACCTGAGCGCACACACTACCTGGTTGTGGTTCTTTTTGGATGAGATGAGAGATGGATGGATGGATTTGTGCAAAGATATAAACAATATTTGCGTTGTGCTTTGTGTCCAGGTTAACAATGCCCCCATTAGCGCACTGGTGGATCCTGTGTATGATTGTTTGTTCAGACTGGCTCAGCCCGATGCGTTGATGAATGAAGATGAGGTGAGTCATTGGGAACATGCAGTGTTCACTCCACCCGTCCACCTCTTTCTGTACGCCACTCACATCTCTTTACACCTCCCTCAGCTCAGTCTTACAGCCAGGGATTTCTGCTCTAGTCATTTGACCCCACTGCCCTGAAGCTCCCTGCTATGATCTTCCTGCTAAAGGGGTAGACTGTGTGCGGATGAGCTGGATCAGGTGTGCTAGAGCAGGGAAAACTATGCAGGGTTCCTGGACCTGAGGTGGCAAACCTCTGCTCTACACCCTGCCCATTTCTCTCTTTGCCTGCCCCACTACTGTCTACACCTACACATTTCCGTACATATCTCTGTATCTCTGTGCTTCTTTCCATATCTTTGTAACACAGACAGAAATGTTTGTGTGAGTGAGCTGCATTCACTATTCCAATTAAGTATTCTTAATAAGACTCCTACACAGTACTAGTGCTGTATCCACTACTTCTAATCAACATTTATTATTCAAGCCTATATTTTGGCCCCACTTTGTTAAAGTAATGTATACTCACCACCTACTTCATTGATGTAGATGTACAGTTACAGACTACAGCTTACCTGTTGCTTTGTTACCATCTTCATATTCGATTACTGGCCAGCACTGCTCTGTTATTACCATGTCAGTGCTAAGGCTGTAAGAATGGCCTGCATCCACCAGGGGTCTGGTGACCAAATAATATATATACAATAAATAGTTTAGAAGGTGGCTGCCGAATTGTATGTTTAAGCTTTAAAGTGCACCTACAAGACACGTTTTTAATAAAGCAAACCCCTTTATATCTTCTAGTTTAAAAGAGACCTTAGGGGTTTAAGACACTGAAATAGAACCTAAGCTGAACCTGTGTGTGTGCGTGCGTGTGCATGCCCGCGCGCTTTGCCAGGTGGACTGTCTGGCAGTGCAGCTGCACCGTGTGGGTGAGCAGCTGGAGAAGCTGAACGCACAGCGCATGGATGAGCTCTTCCGCCTGCTGCGCGATGGCTTCCTGCTTCAGAACAGCCTGAGCTCCATGAGCCGCCTACTGCTGCTCGAAGTGCTGGAGTTCCGTGCCAGCGGCTGGGCTCTGAGTGCCTCCGCCCAGCGCTACTACTACAGCGAGGTCGTAGACTGAAGCAGCCAGAGCTGTGCTCCTCCCCCAGTTAGCTGAAGCCCCGCCCGCCGGCATCAGGGTTCAGGCATCTCTCCCTGAGGCTGATGTGGACCGGGTGAAGTGTGTGGAAGGGTGGGTTGGACGTCCAAGCATGATGCAATTAAAGGACATGGCTAAATGAGAACCTGTTGCCCATGCGTTTATGATCATATGAAGTTGGAGAGTGAAATGTTCTGAGTGTTATATTCTCCGAGGATTGCATTGTAGTTGGTGGTGTCTGTAGCCACTGAGAAACAATGAGTAGAGCCTTAAAGGTTATATCTGGTTGTGGTAAACCAAATGATGCATGATTATTTTTTCTTTGTTTATTTTTAAAGAACTGTGTCTTTTATTATGACTGAGCAGTTTCACATTTTGCTGTTAGTTGGTTGTTTTATAATAATGTGAGGTAAGTGAAAATGTAAAGATTTTTTTCCTTTTCAATAATATACCCTGATGATATTCTGATCCTCACCAGCGTAGGTAATGTCTTTTAATTGACTTTTTGACGTTTGGAATTGAATTTTGTGCGAAACCCTCTTGGTGTCTTTGAGAATCGTTTTTAAAATGTTTTGTACCCCGATTTTGTAAAAATAAACCGATATTTAGTATTTAGTTGTTTTTGATGTACATTTTTGTTGTATGAAAAAAATCCATCAGTTATTTTGTAAAGTCGTCCCCCTTTCCTGTCCGAGTAGCAAACATGGCGGATACGGAAGGAGAGTCACTAGAATCGTGGCTAAGTGAGTAACTTTGCAAATTCGAAGGGTGGATTTTTGCAGTTTTTAAACTACATTATACTTCCAGAAGCATACGTATTTATTCCTGGAAAATGCTTTGGCGTCATGTCTTGTGCTAAGGATAGTTTAATTGTCTTGAAAATCCTTTTAATAGAGTCTAGTAACCTAGCTAGCTAGCTAGTTAGTAGTATTATCTTCTAAAGCTAACGCTAGCTAGCTGACCTGTCAGTTGTAATGTTGCAGCCCTTTGCTGAGCAACCGTTTGCTGAGATTCAGTTCCAGCCAATAACTGTTACTTCGATGAAGTCCTGCTGTTGAAATTTGTAGCCAAAGACGTAACCAACTTAATTTAACTAGCTATTTAGCTAGCTACACTGACTACAATTCCAGCTAGCTAGTTGGCTAGCTATTGTATGTACAAGTTCTACAGAGAACGCACAGAACTTTTATTATGCTTCATGTTATTTCACAGTACTTATTTTCCGCCAAACTGGAGAGTATAGTTATTAAAACATCGAGTAATATTTATTATCCGTTTGTTTTTCTGCCTAGACAAAGCCACAAACCCTTCCAACAGACAAGAAGACTGGGAATATATAATTGGATTCTGTGATCAAATCAACAAGGAACTTGAAGGGTGTGAATAAATTGACTGGAATTATATTAAATACAGTACTGTGTATTTTATTACTGTAACAGTTTGTAAAGTTTACATTTAAATTTTCACATTTTTGTCCTTTCAGTCCACAGATATCAGTGCGATTATTAGCCCACAAAATCCAGTCACCACAAGAGTGGGAGTCATTACAAGCCCTGACTGTAAGCTACTGTTTTGTTTTATTTATAGATGTTTATATGAGCAATTTTATATTTTATGCTTAATTCAATTTGTTTACTTCTGATACTGCAGGTTTTAGAAGCATGCATGAAGAACTGTGGGAGAAGGTTTCATAATGAAGTTGGAAAATTTAGGTTTTTAAATGAATTGATTAAAGTAGTATCACCTAAGGTAAGTCTAGATGATTATCTTCTGCTGTTAGTCATGTGTTTAATTCCAGTGAGAGAATGCTGTGTTACTCAACTCTGTCTGTGTTCATTCTTTTGTTCATTTGCCCTTTGCAGTATTTAGGAGACAGAGTATCAGAGAGCGTGAAGTCAAAAGTAATAGAGATGCTTTTCATTTGGTCAGTTGCCCTACCTGACGAAACAAAGATTGCAGAGGCTTATCAGATGCTAAAGAGGCAAGGTATTCCTTCACTACATAACCATAATATTTACATAGATTTTAATTTTACCATCACCTGTGCAAACTGTAATTGCTGAATTCCACTAGGGGTTGTGATGACAGATCCAGAGGTCTCTTCTGATAAAACTCTCATTGCTTGCCCACCTGAGAGGCCTTGGAATCCCATCTTTGACAATGAAGAGAAGAGTAAAGTAAGACACATACGTAACATTCATCCAGTATGAAAAAGTTAAGTAAGATCATTGTTAAGATGAGTCCATTGTTCAGTCATTACTAGACACATAACAAGTATTTAGTACACACTTTGGTTTCATTAAGATTATTTTAAGTGGCTGAGAGGGCATTCTAAGCTAAATTGTTTGTTTCTTTTTTTTTTTTTTTTATAAAATCTGTAGCGTCTTGCCGAACTGCTGAAAAGCAAGAAGACAGAGGATCTGCAAGAGGCCAACTGTCTCATCAAAAATATGGTGAAAGAGGTAAGTGTAGGTATGTTAGATAAGATTTGGTGAATATATAAATATAAAATATTAAAGTGTTGTTTTACTCTGTGTGTTTCAGGATGAAGTGAGGGCACAGAAAGAGTCCCACTGCACCAGTACTTTACTGGAGGTGAACAACAGTGTGAAACTCCTAAATGAAATGCTGTGTTACTTTAACAGAGAGCAGTCCTCCCAGGCAGACAGAGAGCTCCTGAAGGTATGTCACTTGCTGAAATGGGAATTTTCTTTGCTAGTACTGGGAATCTGTGAGCCTTGTTTTTCTTGAAAGTAAAAATTTAATAAAACAGGGAAAGCCCATGAATCGGCAGAGGAGTGTGGTTTAGAAGCACACTAGCCAAAAATTGACATGTATTTTTTGTGAAATCCTGTAGAGGCTGTCTCGTATTACTCATTAGCTTTGCTTCAACCTTTTTGAGATTTTCTCTTAAATTTGAGAGACATTATAGATGAATGTGAATATTTTTTTATTTTCTTCTTTATCTTTTTTTTTGGGGGGGGTGGCAGGATCTGCACGATGATTGTGATAAGCTGAGAACGACAATATTCAAAATGGCCACTGAAACCGAGGACGACGACAGTCGCTTAGGTAGAAAGCTATGAGCTACGTTTGCACAGAATTTTACAACTGGCACCTTTCAGATGGAAATATCTTGTAAAGAGCGACTTGCTGAATTATTGATCGCCTTTTAATAATGCATTCTGCAGCACATTACAAAAGAATGCATCTCAGGATCTGAGTGTAACATCACTCTGTCCTTCCTGTCCCCAGGTGAAATTCTGCAGGCAAGCGATGACCTGTCGCGTGTTATTAACACCTATAAGACTGTAGTAGAAGGGCAGGCCACCATTGAGGAACATTCTGGATGCTCACCGCTAGAGCGTAAATACCACACAGCATTCTTCCACTCTTCCTGCTCTGCCTTTGTCGTCTGGAACATGTACAACCTTTCCAAGTGCACAAAATAAAGTGCCTGTTTTTTTCCTTTTACTTTGTTTATGTTCAGGCACCAATAATGGAAACTCATCTGAGGTTTTGATAGATTTGGGTGGTCTGAATGTTCACACGCCGTCACCACCGGATCCGCCTTCGCCAGTCACTCAAATCCCACAGTCCATTCCTGCTGACCTCTTCCTGTCTGAGCCTCCTCTCTGCGCTCGGTTTTCCTCTGGACAGCACAGCTTGCAGAGCAGTGGGAAAGAGGGCTCTAACCGGCCAGTCGTGGATCAGATGCCGAACAGCATGTCTCTCCTGGATGAAGAACTCCTTTCACTAGGTAAAGTCCTATTTGCCAGTAAAACATTTCTGTAAATATGCTGGAAAAGATGTGGTGATGATGGCTAGGAAATTGAGTTTTCACTCTGCATTTCTTTGCATATGTTGTAGGTCTCTGTGATCCAGTTACATCTTCAGTCACTCAGACACAAAGGAGAAAAGATAACACGAGCAATCAGTGGACAACTTTACAGGTGCTTCTGTCAGAGTCCCTAATAGATCATTTAAAGCAATATTTCCTGCATCAGTCTTACATTACACCTGCTTTCCCTAGCGTAGGATTGTCCATGCTCCAAAAACACCTGATGTCAGCTCTCAAGTCAGATGACAAACCCTTGCTGACCTGAACTATATAAATCAAATCAAGTTTATTTATATAGCGCCTTTTGCAACAGATGTTGTCTCAAAGCAGCTTTACTGGAGTCCAAGCCCCCAGTGATCAAGCCCAGGGCGACAGTGGCAAGGAAAAACTCCCTAAGAGCGTGAGGGAGAAACCTTGGGAGGAACCAGACTTAAGCTCATCCTCTTCTGGCCGACACCGGTTACCATGAGCTAATGGCCCTCCTTTGTACCAAGGACGGCCATTTGCTCGGTAAAAGTAAAGCGAGACAGTTAGTTCTGTATGGGGCATAAAATATAGACATTAAGAATACAGTCTAATTGCACTTCAGTTTCTGACGGAATATTACTAATGTTAGTGTTTAAAATGAAATGTTCTCCTAAAAATATGATGTAATTCACCAGCTTTCCCATGATTAACTTTTATTAAAAAAAAAAAAAAAAAAAAAAAAAACCGGCCATATAAAGTAAGTTTTTTTTTTTTTTTTTTTTTTTGGGCTTTTGTCACTAGCCGGCCCGTCCAGTAATGGAGATCCGGGGGAGGTAACCACCAGCAGACCTTTTCAAACCGGCG
>JAOYMR010000001.1:14257843-14271912 GCA_025802075.1 Tenebrosternarchus preto | reverse complement strand
TTTTTTTTTTTTTTATTTTTTTTTTTTTTTTTTTTTATTTTTTATTTTAAAAAAATTTTTTTTTTTAAATGTTTTCACTTTATTTTATTTTTTTTAAAAAAAAAAAAAAAAAAAAAAAAAAAAAAACCTGCCATATAAAGTAACTTTTTTTTTTTTTTTTTTCTCCTCTCCTTGTGTCACTAGCCTGCCAGTCCAGTAATGGATCTCCTGGGAAGTTCACCTCCAGCAGACCTTTTCCATCCTGCTGCTCCAGCTACCACTGAACCTGCCTCACTGTCTGACTGTAGTTCTGCTCCGGAGTCGCTGAGGGCAGATGCGGCTCCGCGCTGCCCTGATCGCACCTCGTCTGCCTCCAGCCTGCTCCAGGACCTGGTCTTGCTGGACCTGGGGAAGCCCAGCAGGTGGGCCGTTGTTTAGTTGCTGTGAGTGTGGATATAAGGTTCCGTGACAGTTGAAACCCTTTGATTGTGGCCACATTAATGAGAAGAAAACCTCCTATAAAACAGGTTCACAACAACCATCTTATGGTGGTGCCATATAATGTGGCATGCTGTTCATATCTACAGCTGTTTTAAGAGAAGCGGTGACTGAGCTAAGTAACCATGTGTTACATAACTACCTGTCCTTCACTGTACTGTCATTTCTTAAATTAGCATCAATATTAAATGTCATTATAAAAAGCTTTTCACCCACCTAAAGTCCATGTAAGTGCGATGTGACAGTAAAACTGACTTGATTTGATCTCTGGGTCTTTTGTAGTGTCCCATGCTGAATCCTGTTATATATGCCTGGTTACAGTGGTCCAGCAAGCCTGAGCAGCAGTCTACTGTCTATGGGTGAAGGCAGCACCACCCTGTCCTCTTTACCCAGTGGGGTGGGTGGAGCTCTTCCTGCACTGCCCTGCACTAAAGCCCCAAACTCCAGTGTTTACCCAGACAGCCCTCTGCTCCAGCCCTTCTCCTCCCCTCTGCTGGCCAGGAAAGGAACTGCAAGCCCACCGCCTGACCCCTCCTTGGCCAACGTCTTCATCCCCCTGGATGCCATTAGACCCAGTGAGTCCAAAGATAACAGGTTGAAGTAATTAAGTTAGATTAGATTTGTGCATGCATGTATTGCACCCAGAAAGAAAACTGAATGTGGTGCAGCCAAAATCAGATTTGGGTTAATGGGAAAAATCACATTTACTGATGAGTGTGGAATTATTTAAGATAATCTTGCCTTACATATAAATTTAAATAATTAGCACTGATTTGAAAATGTTAATATTGCAAAAGAGTATCTTGAAAACCTACAGATAATATTCTCAGGTAGAGAGAGTCCTGTGACGGTCTTTGACAAGGACGGCGTGTGTGTCCTCCTGCACTTTGCCTCTGACTGTCCTCCTGGACGACCTGATGTGCTGGTCATGGTGGTATCCATGCTGAACACAGCGCCTCTACTAGTGACAAATGTGACACTACAGGCAGCCGTGCCAAAAGTAAGTAAGAAGGAGAAGGGAGTTTGCTAAACCATAAGATTGCATTCCATCCTCAGTCAGTCTTTATGGGACTGTTTACTGTGACTGGTGTACTACTTTATAGACCAGCCAGTGTTCTGATGATTCCATTTGTCTGTTAGTTGTGATGTCTCCTGCCTCTGCACTGGTGTACTTTTAATGTGTCTAAGCTGAACTTCATGGGTGTGGGTGATTTATTAACCAGTGTAGGGTAGCGGTGTTCTCTGTAGGTTCTCTGTAAGTGTATTTGATTTGAAAGGTGGTTAGTTCATGGCCAGCTGCCCTGTTGTATACTACAGTTGACAACAGCCAATTATAATAGTTGCTTATTTTCCTCCCTTATATAATGTTTTCTTTGAGGCTTAAAGTAAAAGAATTTTCTCTTTCTCTTCTTTTTTCACACTTGCATATGTTAACTGGGCATTTCAGTAAATTATTATAATTAAAGATTCTTTTTCAGTAATGCATCAAGTAAAGAAGTCTCAGAGAGCATAACTCAGTGGGACATGACAAAGGATAACTTTACTATTCTTCCCACCCAAAGAGTTATGCTGTCTGGGTGGGAAGAACGCCAGAGTTATCCTTTATCAGTCTGTCAGTTAATCCAGTGCTAGCCATCGTCAGACCTGTCTGTTGGGCGGTGTGTTCAGCCATCCTGTGACAGCAGCTTGAAAAGATGTAGCTTCCTGTGATGCCGAGGAGGAAGCATGTACACACCCTCCTACGCTGGGGCCAATAGAGGGAGACCTAGTTTGTGGGATAGGAACTGGTAAACGAATAATTATGGAGAAAACTGGGTAAAAATAAAAACATTGATGCAAATGGGATGCGTCTTTGATTGCTGTGTGAACTGTGTTTTGTCATTGCTATTTTACACTGGTGAGTAGCATTAGTGTTCCTTTAAATACTGGGACTGTGTTCATTCTGGACACGGTCATTTGTTCTTCATATCTGTGGGTCTGTGATTGACAGTCTATGAGAGTGAAGCTGCAGCCGCCCTCAGCCACGGAACTGGCACCCTTCAACCCCATACTGCCCCCTAGTGCCATTACACAAGTCATGCTGCTGGCCAATCCACTGAAGGTAAGCACAGAGCACAAAGAGGAGGAGCTCCCCAAATGGGAATTTTTCCAGAGTCCAACATGTTACTGTTCTCAGTTACGTTTGCTTATACCAGTAGGAAATAGGATCAGTGAAGTTGGCTGTGAACGCATTGAAAAGTACTTGCTTATTTACGGGGTGAAACTCCAAACATCAAATCCAATACTTTGGGGGAATCTTCCTGATTGAGCCTGTAAAATATTTTGAAAAACTGGAGCTTTAAAAGCTGAACAGAGTGACAACTGGTGTTTTGAAAATGTGAAGTACAAACTATTCAGTCCTCCACTGATTTCATGGTTGTGCAACCCCCAACCTAACGATCATCATAGATTCCTTTTAAGTCATTAAAGAGCTAAAAAAAAAAAAAAAAGTATTTAAATAGATGTTTCCATGCAAGATAAAAAATAATAAAACGTGCATACCTTTGCAAGATAATAAAGAGACAAATGGGTTGAAGTGTTAGAATTTTTCTTCCACATTGATGTTTTGACATTTTCCTGTTTTCCAGTACAATTACAACTAAATAAGATTATTTTATTTAACACTGCATTTTTGTTTTATTTAAAGTGGCAATTCAAGAATTTTAGAAAAATTCACAGATCAGCTCTTCACATATTCTTTGTCAGTATTATCAAAATTAGCCACATTGGATATATAGACGGGATAACCAAAGTAATTTATTTTGTTTTTAGGAGAAGGTGCGGATGAGGTACAAGTTGACGTTTGCCCTGGGTGGCCGCCAGTGCACTGAGACTGGGGAAATGGATACGTTCCCTGTGGTGGATAGGTGGGGCCGGCTTTAGATTCCTGTGAAACGCAGATCCCAAGCCCATCTGTCAGAGATTCAAACTTCTGCAGAGTTCAGCTACACCCTAATACAGCCAATCCGGGTCTTCAGAAGAATCCAGTATTAGAGCCAGGCATGTTGGATTAGGCTGTTGAATTCAAATGGGCAGGGCAGTAGATCTGCAGGAGCAGGTCTGTGTTGCCCTCAACTCTCTTTAACCTAATGCACATGTTAACTCTCCGTAAAGGGGAGTTTTGTAGCCTAGTGTATGTTAAGGACGTTTGCCTCTGAAAGGGCCCTCAACCAAACTGTATAGTAAAGACGCATGGGGAAACCGTAGCAATAATATAAATAATTTGTATGACGGGGTTTTTGCTTCTGGGCTTTATAAAATCAAGATATGTTCAGGATTTATTTCAGTCAAAACCCCTGTCATTAACCAGTGTGTGTCTCATCATAGACCATTATTAAGTGCTATCAGCATTGATTTGTTACTGTGAACATCTGAGATTATGAATCCCATCTCTCTTTGGAAAATGTAGCAGATGTTGGGGATGAACCTGCTGCCTTTTTTATTTACTGAAAATGAATCTGTTTAGAGTGAAATACATTTTGGACTAAGTTAAATATTTATTTATTACAGTATGGTATCTGGCCATAAAACTTTATACCAGCATGTTAACTTTTTAATTTGACTAGACGGTTCTCCAGTTACTGCAAACTGTTTGATTGCTTCAAGTGTTTCTCTGTATTTATTTAATGTGTTTAGAAATGCGTGTTCTAGAATTTATCAAAGGTAATTATTTATGCTGTCAGATTTGGTTTGTATTAGTGCTACTGCTATGTACTCTGGTTCATTTGAATGGCTGGGAGCATTTCCTGCAGTCTTTTTAGCTTTTGATTGTGTATCTTGCAGTATTAACGTTTTTAATGTTACGTGTGAGTAAATGAGAGAGTGATGTGTGAATCAGGATTGCTGTCTGACAGTTTGACTGCGCTTCAGAGGACATGGTTCACATACGTAGTCCTTAGGAATTACTGGTCCGTTTTTCTTTTTCACCATCAAATTAATATTTGGAGACTACCTAGATATGCATAGCTTTTAGGCGTTTGAAAACACAATAAAAGCCTTTTTGGATATTTAAGCTGGCATCTTTCTTTTTCTAGTATGTCGATTTGAATGGCAATTCACGATTGAGCTACACTTAAGATTTAAGTTGCGCTTTAAATACAGGAAACTAGCGATTGAATGCAGCAGCCTTGGGGGTGACGTCATTTCCAGCGACATTACGTACAAGGTTGGTGAGGGAGAAACGCAGAGACAACAGCGATGGCAGACGAGAAACCCAAGGTGAGAAGCTATAGAAAAACTGCCATCATATGTGTTGTTATCTATAATTATTGAACCGTTACGTGTTTATTAAAGCGCCATACTCGGTCCATCTGTTTAATAGCTTGTAAAGTCATGCAATTCGTCGTATTATGCTTTTTAAAGTATGTTGCTAATTAGCTAGCTAACAGTGTTTCGGCCGGCTAACTTGCTAGCTTGCTAACTAGAGTGTATTACAGCAAATGTAGTTAGTTACCTTTAAATTTTGGCATAATTCCTGTTTCTAGTAAGCCGTGTCACAGATAAAGTTTTTAATGCTCAATTGAATTTGTACATTGCAATGTGGGATACATATTACATTTTCTTTTTCTTTTTTGTTGCCCAAAGCAAGACCGATCTGCTCAAAACATAGGTTATTTCCCGGCTCTTGATATTTGGTTCAGTGTTTTAAGTTGTACATTTCTTTGTTAAACTTTTGACCATTGCTACTACACATGCATAGTTATCCTCAGCGAGTTTGGTTGGCAGCTTTCTTGAAGTGGTTGTATTGTTTTAACATCTGATTGTAATGTGTGTCTATTTCACGATGCACAGATGCACCATATCTCGGCTTCATGTTTTTTTAATCATGTTGCTACGTATGTAATACGCATTAGTTGTTTAGGAACCACGACCTCAACTTCAAGATTTGGATAATTCTAATTAATTTTGTCAACTAATTCAAGCATTGAGGATACTGGACCTCTATAGATTTTGTATACAAAATAACCTGAGACTACTGGTTTCTTCATAGGGACAGACTTGGACTTCTCACATGTATTTCCTGTTACTGTTTTTTTTTTTTTTTTTTTTTTTTTTTTTTTAGGAAGGAGTGAAGACTGAAAATAACGAGCACATAAATCTCAAAGTGGCTGGACAGGATGGCTCAGTGGTCCAATTTAAAATCAAGCGGCACACTCCACTCAGCAAACTGATGAAAGCTTATTGTGAAAGACAGGTAAGAGTGCCAGGTTTAGTTGCCCCTTATCCCTGATTTATTTATCATGGATTCCTTAATAAAAAGTCAAGAGACCGTTTAATTATGGAGCAGAATGGGTTGTAAGAATATCAGAGAAAGCACTCCTTAGAAGAGTGTCTTCCAACCCAGTGTATGTGTGTCAGGGGATCCTAGGTGATTCAGTTTCCCAACAAATCTGATCCAAGCAGGCAAGAATAACGAATGGCTGCTTTATCTACGTCAGAGATGGAATTAAACCACTTTCATAGGTCTCTGAAGACACCAATGCTTGCACTACAGCACTAGATGCTGTATTGAAAATACAACCCTATCTGACTGTATTGTGGTCTGAGTTGGCCTCATTCAGTGATGTTGCAAGATGAGCAAGGCTCGTCTGTCTGATGGCGATCAAAGAACAAATGAACAGTGAAACTAATAGTACACTCTGATTGACCTTTTTACAGGGGCTTACAATGAGGCAAATTCGCTTCCGATTTGATGGACAGCCTATCAATGAGACAGACACTCCAGCTCAGGTATGACTTGGTCTGCTTCCAGATCCGACATCCTGATCCTACGTCATTTCATACCGATGTTTCTAGTGCTGATGGCGCATATTAAATAACGCAAAGTATGGAATAAGGCTTGCGCTTCCTTTTGACAGTTGGAAATGGAAGACGAAGACACAATTGATGTATTTCAGCAGCAGACGGGAGGCGTAATGTAAAGAAGCAGTAGCTACCTCTCTCACCCCTCCACCTTCCCCTCCCTGCTCCACCACCCACAACCTGCTCCTCCCTGCTGGAATCCTGCGTGTGCTTACCAGCTAATCACCATGCCAAACCTGCACAGACTGAAATGCCTGCTAACAGTCTCACATACAGACAGTGTTTACCACCCCCATCTATCTATCTATCTCTCTCTCTCGCTCTCTCTCTGTTTTTATTATGTAAATCCGTCTTCAAGTCATGCATTTCAAACTACGTGGACCTAAGAGGAAGAAATGCTAAAATGCTGTCAATTGAGGTGTTTTAAGTTTGTTTTTCAGGTAGTACCAATGATGCTCAAGGCTAAAGTACAGTTTTTTTGTGTTACTTACAACAGTTGGCTTTTGTATCTTTTATATATGTTGTAGTTCTCTTTTGTACCCAGCCAATTTTATTCAGTCACATTTACAATGTGAAGTGTTGATAAAGTAGTTTTGTGTTTAAATAAAACCATTGTATAAAATTACCCAAGGCATGGTTGACTTTTCAGTACACAGGTCAAATCTTAATATGCCTTTTAAACATCTGCATAAAAAAAATGTTTTTCTTCATTTGCTGAGCTGTTTACAAATGGCATTATCTCGTTAAGGTAAATACTTGCGACAAGAGCTCAGCTATGATCACGTATGTTACTCTACTACAGTTTGTCCGAAAAAGAACCTTGGCTAGAATTGTACATGCTTGTGTGTATTTGTGTGTGTATGTGTATGTGTGTATGTATGTATGTGTGTGTGTGTGTGTATGTGTGTGTGTGTGTGTGTGTATATGCACGCACACACATGTGTATATATGTGTGTGTGTGTATATATATATATATATATATAATATACACACACGTGTATATGTCGCTTTGGATAAGAGTCACTACCGGATGCTGTAAATCTATCTCAGAATACGCATACACTTGAAACCCATTTACTTGTAATAAAATGCTGATTATGTTAACTAGTCAGAAATAACGGTGAAAGTATTAAGTGATGAATAGGGTGGAGTGGTTCTTTCTCTCCGAAAGGACCGTCAGTCACAGTGCGGGAAAGGAATTTACTCCAGCCAATCAAAACGAGGGAAATTCCTCATTAGTCGTCTCGAGGCTGGGGATGGAAAGGTTCAAACCTCAAACAGCATCCTCAGGACCAGGTTGATGAGCAGTGTTGGGGTTAAGCGTTAGTATGAAACGCTAAAGCTAGACAGGTAGTTGTAGCGATTTGTGTAATTCTACTTTGTATTAAGTAGCTAAATTGCCGTTTTCGTCTGAGATACTAACCATTTAAAATGACGACCACTACCACTTTCCAAGGCATGGATCCGGAAGCTAGGAGTAGCTCCAGGTAAAAAAAAATGTTAACGCTAACGTTAAGTAGCTTGGAAGTGCTAACATGCATATTGTGGGTGGACATGTTTTTAGTTATCTACCTCAGGAATTATGATGGGCAAATATTGGCAGGGCATATATTTTCAAATAAAAACCGAGCATCATCGACCAATTAAGCTTCTCAGACGGTTCATTGTTACTGCTGCTAGCTGGCTAAACCTCAGGGCGCCAGCGAGAGGAACTGGTTTGAGAATACTAAGCAGAATCGGAGATGCTAGCTGGTGTTCTGACTGAATGACTGCAGTAGGTGGCCTTTTTACTTAGCCTAACAAATTCAAACGTTCACTTTTCGTATTAAAAAAACAGAACAAATGGTAAATTAACCGATACAATTTGGTCTCTGTTGCCTGTATGGTTTGTTGTATTGTTTAGCGTAATATGTTTCCCATTGTCCACGCTCCACGCTTTGCCACTGATGCTGCTGTCTGCAGCGTTGCTTTCCTACTCTTAGACATATAGCTCGCGAGCTTCCATCTAATGTTACCTTTCTGTATTTGGAAGCGTCATAGTTCAGTGTCTCCGTAATAAGGAAGTAAAATATTTTAGTGCCTGTCTAGCTAGCTAAATTTAAATGACTCCATCGTTTAAAACGTTTTTAGACACTACTATATTGCAAGTGCTTGTAATTTTGTGACTGGGTGGGGTTCTGCCTTTGTCGCAAGCTGGTGTTCTACCAGGCATCATTAGCTTGTCCTCGGCGTACTAATGGCCGACCTTATTTGATAAAGTGATGGATTTATAACTACAAAGGAATGCAGTCGCGGGAGAACTGCATATTTATCTTCGTCCAGTCATTTGTTTCATTGGTTAAATCTCATCGCGGTTTATCTCGCCGATCACGCTGCGCGATGACAGGTGCGGTGACAGGTGATACGTCTGCGTTTGCCCTAGCACTTAGTGTGTTAATCTACTACGTTTACATTCATGTATTTTCTTCAAAGATCAAGTGCATAAATAAACACTGCCGTCTGTAAGTATTGCCATATTGGTACTGTTATAAGGGCGTCATTCTTATTTATTTAAATTGTTATTTAGATAGATTTATTCATAATGGAAGTAGTTTTTTCAACATATTATTTTGCAATTTTTTTTTCTTGATCCATCTTTCCACTTCTCTCCTAAGTTGCATTGTATTTGGTGTTCATTCATTTGCACTATGGATCAACCAGGCTGGGGGAGTGGAGGTGTGTAACATTGCAGGGAGATCCTTGGGCATCACACAGCCAGACATGGGACCAAATGTTTGGGTTTCCCCGGTTTCTTCCAACCTGACTCAACTGTCTGTACAGTTAGCACAGTAACACTGACTTTTGGGATTGAATGTCCATGTGCCCCTCTGACTCTCTGCTCCAGAGTGCTTCGTCCACCGGGTGGGGGCTCGAACATTTGCTTCGGTACAGATGAGGAGAAGCCTGCAATCCGCAAAAACAAAATGGCTTCTAGCATCTTTGCAGAGCCTGAAGATCCTCATGCTCATCGAAGGAACAATCCACCAGGTAGGTGAATGTGACGGGTGTGTAGTCCTGTCCCTTGGGGGGTGGGGGGGGGCTGCTGCCCTTGGAACCAACTTGTGCAGATACGCACCGGTCCATGTGTCATTCTGAACCTGTGCAGTAAGGTACGTGCCAGTCCACGTGTCATTCTGAACATGTGCTTGATTGTATGTGCCAGTCCAGGTAGTTCCATCATGCTGGTAAGAACTCTGATGGGTGTGAGTCTATTTGAAAGTCTGTTTGAAATTCCCTCTTGCATCTTTGTTTGAAGTTCTGATGACTAGATTTTCTCTATACATCTACTTTAAAACTATCTAGGTTTACAAATACTAAAATTACATTTTCTAACTATTTTAAGTCTTGGTAGTATAGGATGACAAATCTGATGTTTATTGTTATAAATAATGCAGACATTTAGCCCATTAAGTTGCCATATAACATGCATGTCTTTTGAATTGAGCATTAGTGCTTTGACTTCTAGTACTGATATCACTAAAGGATGAAATATGATGTAAGCATCCCAGTCATTCCATGACCCTAAACCAGTTTTCTTATGTGATTCATAGTAATATATGGGGAAATGTATACACTAAATAGCCACTTTATTAAAGACACCTGCCCTTTCATGATTGGCGCTTTCCTGTATGGAAATTAGACACGTGACCTTGGAGTTTTCCTTGGATCAGGTTCAGTGTAAACAAACATTAGAATGGAAAAACCGAACAACCTGATGAATTTCAAACATGGTGTGGTCATCAGTGTTGGCCTTTCCAGGGACCGTGTTTCAAAAACTACCAACCTTGTGAAGTGGTGTCGACAGTATGGAGAGAATGGTGTGATCAAGGATGAATATCCAGCAAAAGGGTGTCCTGTGGACAAACAACTATGATGTCAAAGGAGGATGTCAAGAATTGTTCAGACAAACAGGCAGTGCCCTGCCAATCAAGTTGCAGCCGAATTCCATGCTAGTGCTCCAGCTAAAGTATCCAAATGCGTTGTTCTTTAGTGCAGATGCACTGTAACAGCAGACAGTTAGTGTGGCACTGCTGTTTAAGGAGAACCAAAAGGCAAGAGTCAAGCAGGGGAAAAAAGTGTAAAAATTGGATCGCTGAGCAATGAAAAAACATCACCTGGTTAGATGAATACAGATTTCTGTTGCTCCATTCGGAAGGGTTGGAATTTGGTGCTAACAGCATGAATGGATGAGCTCTTCCTCTTAGGTGTGAACAGTTTAGGGAGGTGGATGTGCTGGTGTGAGAAATGTTTTCTTGGCACACCTTGGGTCCCCTGATACCTTTTGGATGGACGTTTGAACAGTAGGGTTCACCTGAGCTTTGTGGCTGACCAAGTTCATGGCAGAACTTGTAGCAGAAGCCACTTTCAATGCAAAATGCCACAAGGGTTGTATAGTCATGGACTGACTCCAGGGACATGATGGTGAGTTTTCCTTGCTTCCCTGTCCTTCACAGTCCCCAGATCATAATTTTATAAATCATCTCTGGGATTAGGTAGAACAGGCGTGCCACTACATCCATCTTAAATGTGGTAACTGCGCAAAGCTATCCTGTCTGCACGGGCCAAGATTCCTGCAGAACATTTTCAACATCTAGTAGAATGTATGCCACGATGAATTGCTGAAATTCTGGAGGCTAGATGGGGAAGCTTTCTAATAGATTGGCTGTTCTCTGTTTGTGTATGGTGTGTACTCACACACATATTAGCTGGGCCACCCAGTGGAGGATGGGTTCCCTTCTGAGTCTTAGTCCTCCCAAGGTTTCTTACTAATCCCCATCTAGCAAGTTTTTCCTTACCACTGTTGTCTGGCTTGATCATTAGGGACTTGGACCCATGCATTTGTAAAGCTGCTTTGTGACAAACATGTTGTAGTAAGTGCTATAGAACCACTGAAATTATTAGTTTTGCTAGTTTTACTATTTATATGCAAATGTTTGGGTAAAAGTTCATATTCACATTTCATAAATTACTGGCATTGCTCATAAGATTTGGTTGAGGTGATGCCCTCATCAGTAGTAGGGCATAGTAGAATAAGGGGAACCACATGAATTCAACAGAAATTTTGCAGCACCCCCCTGCACATATATATCTTTAATTTCTGAAGCACTTGCCTTGCACAGCTGATGAAGAATCTCTTTTTGAATGTCTGGTTGCTCTGGAAACACGTGTGTGCATGCGTGTGCATGTGTCACTACAGTTCTACTCAAAAGCCACATTACTCACCGCTACGACAGGAAGGAAGACTCCAGAAAAAAGAGGAGGGGAACTGTGTGTATCCATTTACAGTGACTGGTGCATAAACATAAAACCATAGACGCTCGTTCTCCTGACATAAACAATGATTCAGAAAGGCATCATGTGCCTTTCTGTTTGTCCAGAGAGTTGACGACAGTAATCATTACTGCTATGTGCATTCAACCTGATGCAAATTTCAACTAAGTTCTTAAGTAAGCAAGCATCAGCTAGCTCATCCGGATGGAGCGTAGATTATAGCAGGGCGTTTTAAATCAAGCATGCTTCAAAATGGTCATTCCCACGTTTTGTACAGTCCTGGATGATGATGGAGGTCCAAGCACTCTTGAGAGTATTTGCTTTCAGGATGGGGCACGAGGCTCTGTACAGTACAGCAAGGGCAGAACGGAAGAGAGCCATAAAAGCTGCCAGATGGACTTTACAAGAGAAAGGTGGAGGGCACCTAGCAAATAACAACTCATGACAAGTGTAGGAGGAATTAAAACACCTCACCAGCTTCTGGAGGTGACACCCAGGGCAGATGTCTTACAGGCAGAGGAATTAAACCTCTACTTTGCCTGCTTTGAGGCAGGACCCAGTATAACCACCACACCCACCACTCCATCTTGGATCAAGACTGAAGGCAGTCATATAAGCATTACAGGAAAGTACCTGGTAAAGTACTTAAAGCTTTTTGCTGTCCTCAAACAAAAACTTAATTGATATCAGTGGTCATGAAGTGTTTTGAGAGACATTAAAGACTATTGTATAATACCGGCGGGCCAGCTCCAATAGTAATTTGATATTGCCTCGTGGGCCAAATAAACTACACTGCGGGCCAAATTTGGCCCGCGGACCAGAGTTTGACACCCATAATCTGGTGCAATCTGGGACTTCACTAAGAATGCTCTTTTTGATTATATCTCTGTTTTCAACACAATTATTCCTAATATTGTTTGTACAAACTAATTAACTTCCACCATGATATGTGCCTTGATCAAAGATTTTCTTACAAAGCGATGATGAGAGGGGTAATAGTAGTCTTTCTTACACTCAGCACCGGCTCCCTTCAGGGCTGTGTGATGAGCCCGCTCCTCATTTACACCCATGACTGTACCCCCATTCACCCCACAAATGCAATAATCAAGTTTGCTGGAGAGGATGAGAGCCTACAGGTGGAGGAGGTGCAGCGGTTGGTGGGGTGTGAAGAGCAATGTGTTTCTCAATGCGTGGAAAACCAAGGAGATGGTCGTGGACTTTGGAAGGTATAAGACAGTACCTGCACCTCTTAATATAAAGAGAGTGTGGACAGAGTCACCACCTTCAAGTTTCCTGGGAACCTGTATCTCGGATGACTTCTGGTCAGTAAACACAACAGTTGGGATGAAGAAGGCACAGATTCCACTCTCTGCGGGTTCTCAGAAGGAACGGATTGGAGCAGAGGTTGTTACCAACATTCTACCATGTTAGAAGTCGGCACACATCTTTCACCATCTCTGTGTGGTATGCAGGCTGTACAGAGGTAGAGAAGAGAAAGTTACAGAAATAATTAGGACAGCAGGAAAAATTAATAGTCTCCTCATCATCTTCCCTGGATGACATCGCTAGATCTCTGTGCCTCTCTGGAGCAGAAAAGATAATCTGTGATGTCCTCCATCAGGACTCTAAATATGGACTTTACACACTACACCAACAGCATACGTTGAATTAACCATCCTATATTTACAATGTACTCAGCTGCCCAGTCCTATACTTGCATTAGACACCTATATTTACCCATTACATTGCACCTGCACTGCCTATCAGTCCTTAAACCATAAAATCCATACTGTCCTCCATCAGGCGACTAAGGCTATACCCAGCCCCACTGGCACCATTAATACTATCTTAGTGCTACAGATTCCATCAGGATTTAACATGATAGATCTAACAATCTACTCACCTGCCCAATCATCAAATTGCTTGAGAGACTGAAAAACCTTGTCCACTTCCATCTTTGTTTTATTTCTCCTTATACACAGCTACTGACTAGTCCCATCAGCTACTTCTGATGATTTCTTCACAGCTATCCTTAGCATTTGGCCTCTAAATCCAAATTCCACAAGCAAGATTGTGTAAGAATCTTCCTAGTGCCTGTATCTACTGGCCTAAAACACACCTGCCATGCATGTTCTCTTATTTCAGTTGCCATATCTACTTATTTCAGCTTCTGAAAGCTTCAACTACAGTCCTCGATTAATATCCTTAACTCGATAAAATAATCTGTTTATTTTGAATGCATCATCATTAATGCAATTCACTGTGGGACCTATAGTTTTCTGCCTATATCCACTAACAATTTCCAATATTGCCCTTCAACCCATTTCCTGAAATTAATAGCCTGTTGCTTGCAATCCACTACACTTTGCATAGTTGGAAGAATATTGTAAGTTGGTCCAAGCAAATATTTCTCACACCCATGGCCCATAATTCTAGCCAGG
>JAOYMR010000001.1:14240295-14252181 GCA_025802075.1 Tenebrosternarchus preto | reverse complement strand
CTGAAAAATGTCTGGCCCACAGGTCAGAGCTCTCTGCCAAATCTGGCCCGCAGAAAAATATAGTTGAATAGCCCTGGAGGGTCAAGTCATTTGGCCACTAGGTGGTGCTATTCATAAAAAATCATCCATAACGCCTTCAAATATTGACCCATGAGCAAATCATTGATTGCATATCATTCCCTGTAGTATTTGTAACATATTTGCTGTTACAGTTGCTATTCAAAAATGCATTGTTTTTTATAGACATTAATTGTTTAAAAATTGAACTTTTCAAACTAGTTCTAGGATTTTGCCCCAATCATTGAAATATTAATACTGCCTTAATATGTGACATCTCTATGTAAATAATTATCAAAAAAGTTTAAAATTTTGATTCTCCAGATTGGGCACATTTTCCAATAAATCATTGCACTCTTGCCATATATGGCCTATATTTCTATGACTCATAAACCATGTAAGTGATCGTTTGAGTCATTTGCATAGACTGAGGTTCTGGTGAGGTTTGGTAAGTGGGATGCAAATTGACCTTTCAGAAGTGCTACAGCTCACAAATATGTGCAAAATCATTAAAACTGCCATAATTATCATTTTGTCCATACTGTACATAAGTAATGTGTGTCATGTGATTCAGTCATCTGAGATGAATAACTTTGCATTCTTGCACCCAGCAGTTTCGAAGCAATGTTACGCCCGTGCTCAACACAAACATTGTACTAAAACCTTTGGATGTTTATTCACTTTGACAAATTTTGCAGTGAAGCTATAGTAATTTCACTGTTAGATTTGTTACAGGGTTTTGCTTACCTGAAGGTTTATGCTCTAACAATATTTATCGATAAGCGAAACAAAATTTACATTTACACCAAAATAAACACGATGAAAAACAAATATGCATTTGATATGGGTAGTTAGCACAACGCTATCACAATGGTAGAAAAATAAAAATATTTTGGATGAGTAACACTCAACAAACGACAGAAAGAGTCACTTCATAATACCGATCTCTTCGGAAGCGTGCATTTCACAAATAAATATACGTATTACTTGCATATTCTCTGCGTGCTTTGACAGTTATTTGTGTTTGTTTATATTATGTAGTGAAATGTGTAATAGGAATGTTACAGTGTCAAGTGTAGACAGTTTAGGCACATACCTCATCACATTCTGAAACGAATTCGGTGTAATTCTTTTAACCTTGTTGAGAAAAGGCATAACATATGGTGTAGAACCTGAAACCACCACAAGATGGCACATAAACTCTGCATAACTGTCAGCTCATTCCTTTCGTTGAGATCTTATGCAAACGACTACAGGGATAGTATAGATAGCAAGGGAACAGTTAGTTTGCCTTTCTTTTGTGCCGTAACTACTGACAGAAATATTTGTGATGAGCAAGTTCAGAAAATCCCAACTCAGGAACACTCCAGCCACAACTGATGCGCTAATCAAATTATTCTTTAGGTTTGAAGACTAGTTAGTTAACCGTCTTCAATGTTTCTGCTATCGTGTGTTGTATTGCCTATGATAAATAATTTTCCAAATTTTCACTACTGATCACATATGTTCTTCATCATCAATGCACAACTACAGTCAATAGACAAATGAGATGGTGTATGGATATGAACATATTCAGTTTTATATTCTTCCAAAGCAACAGTGATGAAAGTCTTAATGGAATCTACTGCACAAATCACGCTTGAGAATCCTATGTAAATTTCACAGCATTTGACAGGGAGCTGTTTAGTTACTGGTAGCTTTGTCTATTCAGATAACGTAGTCTGATGTTTTACAGGAACACTTTTTTTATGGAGAGAGGGGGTAAATGGCTAGGAAACAAAACAAAAGTGTCAAGATTTTTCTGAGAATCACCTCGTGTATAGACTACCAAACTCTTTATTTGTTTATGAAAATTGTATGTCTGCATGTGTACAAGGTTGCAAAACCAAACAACAGCAAATCCACAGCAAACAAACAAATAAACAGAACAATAAATAAGCTTCTATTTGCAGATGGCTTTAGCAGTGCACTATAGAGTACGTACAGGTCACCTCTTTTCTTTAGTCCTTTGTCCTCAAATGTTGACTGCTCGTAGCTTGTTTTGTTCTCTGCACAGTTGGGCCATGCTTCCAAGGGTCTCATGAATGACCTGCTTCAGAAAAGGGAGAGGTAACATCTGGATACCTGGTCCACATGCAAATTCCTATATATAAGGCTGTTCTGAATTCTTCAGTGTTTGCATAAAGAGCATTTAGAAGTGGATTTACAGTGTAAATGTATAGTACAAGCATCCTCACGCCTGCCCTTTCATGGAAGAGAAACAGAGGCCACAGAGAAACTTAGACACGTGACTTTATAGCCTAGAGCCGATTCTGAATGTATGTTTTGATGTGCGGTGCATGCAGTTAGGAAGGGAGAGTAATTTATAGGAAATTATATCAAACTGTAATAAATTTAGGTTACAATATTTTAACCTCTGAACTAGCAACCACTTAATTTAGTGGGCAAGATCTCCGTTCAGCCACAATGAAACCTTTGGAATTACCTCACAAGTAGAGGAACGCTGCAACACATTTGTTGGATGAGGAGAGTTAGTAGACTCCAGCTGAGAGAGGTTTTTTTAATTAAATAAAACTGGATTACAGTTAGACAATCCAGGATAGGCCCCATTTCAGCTGAAACAAAAGTAGTAATTTGTCTGTCATCATTCAAGCAGTGAATATAGAGAGAGCTCATACAGCCTAGCCTTTGGTGTGTGTACTCACCCCTTAATGGCACTTTTTCCTCTTCACTAATGCACACTTGGTGTTTTCACTCATGGAGGTACAGCTGTTCTTGCCAGATATATAAGCATAACATTTCAGTGGATCTGTTACTTTACAGAATAATCAGTGTAGACTATTATCTTGTTTGAGTCATAACTAGACACTGAAGAGAGTCCAGGACTGCAGACCCGTGGTGTACATTCACCAGAAAGGTTAATATATGTATGTTGAGTCATACCATTTTGGGCCATTTTTAGGCAGTTTTGAAAGTCACTCATTTTGTATAAAATGCAATTAATGAAATCCGGCAGTTCTAAGTCGGGTCTGATCTCGTACTGGCTTTGGGACAGTATTATACAAGTTGGCATTAATCATGTTCACTTCAGTTTTGGCTCTTAAGGGGAAAATTTGACTTGAAAAATGTTCCTTTTATCCATTGCAATGTCAGCTATGTGAACATGTCTCTGCTGTAAAATCACCAAGTGCACATTTACAGAAACACTGATAAACAGATATTATTCATTATTTAGTCCTTCAGGCACTTTTCACTGGGCACACATGGGCATGAAAATATCAGGTGTTCACACTGCTTAGAAAAAAACACATCTTGTGGGACATAAGGAAATAACAACACATTTTGGCCACTTCAGTCTATGGCTCTGGTCATGAATGATTCTTCTGTATGATGTTGCACACTGTAATGGTCTTTCAGCTCTAGCACACCATGAAGGTTTTGGTTATTAACTGATTTGTTGATGTGCGTTAAAAGTGGTAAAACACACAACTCTGCAATGCCAGAGACTTCTAGAACAGTGAGCGGTGAACTATATAGGGAAATATATCCTAGTAAATGAAAGTTACCCATCAAGAACTGCAACATCAGCAGATATTTAACCAAACAGTACATTCCTGATGCCACTAATTATAGTGTGTTTAAATAGCGCGCACATTTTTACGGCGCCTTTTAAGATTGCTCTGTTGTTTTATTGCATTCAGAGCCCAGAGGTATTCATGTTGCTTGTTCCACTTTCACTGGATGCCAAATTACATAATTCAGAGAAGTTATGACGGTTAAACCTGCTGACACTAACCTTAACTGTTTGTATCTTTTCATTGTAACCATTCTCCATCCAAATGTGAAGCCTGCACTGCTCATCTGGTGGATCATGTTGAGGGCCCCTTGGCTCTTGCTGATCACTCATAATTAACTGATCAGTTTGGAGAACTTTTTTTTAATGCTCTTTCACCAGAATACATATTAAGAGCTGAAGTAAAATCTTTAAGGCCCGTAAAATCTTTTCAAAGTCCTGCTACATGCATTCTGAATGAAAACAAAAAGACCTCACCATATGTTATGGATGGATTTTCTTTATTTCTACAAAAAATTAATGGCTTCCTATAAACCTGAAATGTTGGAACTGATTGACGTAGGTAGACATTAAGAGGATATTAAGAAATGGGTAATACGTATGAATGTTTTAGAGAAATCTGCCAGAAACCACTACACAGACTGTCATACAGTATTTACAACATTTTATGTGTGTGTGCATGTGAAAGCATGTGTGAAAATGTGTGTGTGTGTGTTTGTGTGTGTTTGTGTTGGGATAAATTCAGTGGGACGTTTGAAAAGTTGAGGGACTGTCTCAGACTCTGAATTTGTTGGGTCAGCTCTGTGTTTTTGCTTGGACTATTGTTTGGCTTGGATCATCTGTGTGCAGAGAATCTCCCTTCCTGTCTGTGTGCCTCTCTCTCTCTTTTCTGACATTTTACTTAGAGCTCAGGCTAACAGGCTAAGCAAAAGGAATGTTCAAAATTAAAAAGCATTAAACATTTTTTTACAGTGTTTATCCATTAGCACAGTACTCTCTCACCTATAAATTCATTAATACTTCTTATATATCTGTTTGGGAGGGGTGTGGCCATATTACCGCAGCTTTTAATCTATAGAACTCACTGCTGTTGGATGGAATGGACAGAAGGTAAAATCATTTTACATGCGACCCACTTTTCCCATGCTGAAACGTTTTTTAGTAATGGATCATGAAAGCAAAAGATTAATTTCAAATGAGTTTATGCTTTTACCACTAAATGCTATGCTACATTACATTACATTAAGGCAAGGTAAACAATATACTAGTTTAGTTCAGTTCAGCTTTATTTTGTATGTAATTGTTTGTATATAATTTCAAATACATACATTGGAAGTGTGTTCAGTCAGAAACATATGAAATGAAAAATAAACAGACACAAAAATAGATATATGCTACAACACACACCCATACACACACCAGGCCACTAATATCTTAAAGCCTTTAAAATTCAAACATCACTAGGATGAAAATATTACACTGTCTTTCCATGCTCGGTTTAATAGACATATATAATTTTCCAGAGCACAGAGGAATAAATTGTGCAGGGTGGTGTTTATTTCTGACAGTGTTTAACATTGCAAAGGTATGCCTACAACGTCTGTGTACAGAGAGTTTATATGAGGAAGGGCAGCACCCATAATCCTGTTTGCTGCACACACAACTCTGTTCAGACTGTGATGTCAAAATTATTTAAAAAAAATGCCTAAAAAAAAACACTCCTTTTGTAGATATAGTAAGTATAAGCTGATGATATTTCAGGGAGGACAAACGTGAGGGTGCAGTTAGCAACAGAACACACACAGATACAAACAAACACATGCATGCATGTGTTCACAAAAAAAAAAAAAAAAAAAAAGTTAAAGTGGATGGAGGTTCCTGGGCAACAATATTATATTATTATATTCACAAATATCTATTATATTATAATATAATAGATATTTTATAAATGTTATATATTATATCTATTATAATAGATATATTATAACAAATATCTTATTATAATATTTATTTATTGAAAGATGGCCTCTTCTCACTGTAAATGTGTATAAGTCTGTGTGAGAGTTTCAGAGGAAGCCTTTCTGATGAAGATCAATCCTCCTTTTTATTCCGCCCACACAATGGCAGCCTCAGAGTCGAATTCCGACATGCCTTACTCACGGAGCATCTCCGCCTTCCGCATACGCCACATACCCGCCCGACCCTGGATGACTCCGTCTCAGAGCCCCGGTCATGACTCCAGTCGTCTGAGGCTGTACACGCCATCCTAATATGTCAATTTTATGATGCTCAGCAAGCAGTAATGAAAAATTCTGCGGTGAGAGTTTCATCGGAACGCTTTCGATCCCTTTCAAAAGAGTGGAATCTCACTCATTTTTACACAACATGGTAAGAGCGCAGGAGTGTTTTTCAGCACGGGTCCAGCAGGAAGTGATTCATGGGTTGGTCGTTCCACTCTGAGAAGCTGTATGAGTGTCTACTGCTTGAGTCAACACTTCCAAACTCCTCAAGTTGGTTTTATAGCTAGTCAGGATTAGATGAAGTAGACTTCTCCAGTCCTGTGCCATCTTTCTGCCCTAAGAAGGCTGTGTCACATACTCACAAAAAAATGAATAAATAAGATTACAGCCAATGACCAAAAGGTTCCAGAATTGTTACCAGTGACAACTTTTGCACTTGGACACAGAGCATATGCACAGCTGGAAAAAACAGTTGTTTATTTAGCATCGCTAGTGAGTTGTATTTAGTTGCTTTTTTTTTGGAGGGGGGTTCCTGGCATCTTCACTCAAAATGGATCACAGTTCTCTTCCTTCAGCACACGTGTATTCATTTTCATCAGCAGGATTCATGAAAAATGAAACTTTTCATTTCTCATCACAAAAATATCATAGGAAGTTTATCTGGCATTTACGTATATCAACATGCTACATTCCATCCGTTATTATATAATAATCTGTTATTTTTAGAGATTATAGCGGTTCGTTACTGTATGGTATCGAGTCAATCATTCATCGGATATCAGACCGACGGGGCCGGACTACTTACCGATCCACATTCCAATCCGCATTTTGCACTGGACCAGGAATCTACCATAACTTAACATGAGACACGTCACCGGACTAGGAATCCACCATGATTTAACATGAGACACGTCACCGATCCATATACCATAACACATCTTACAATGAACCAGAGGCAATTTCTGTCAATAACGGAAGGAAAAATAACATTAGTTTGTTTGGAAATATTTTAGTATGGAAACGCAGAAATTCAGCAGCTACTTACAATGTGTGTAAAGTCAGCATGTCAAGGGGTGGAAATAAGGTTTCATCTTACAATACAACCAGTTTAATCAAGCACCTGCAGAGGTTTCACGTGAAAGAGTACCAAGAGTTCATTTCAAGCTGCCACACAGGTAAACACCACTAGGCCACAGACTCGCCGATGCTTTCCAGAAACATAATAAACTTCCCATAGGCAACCCAAAGGCTATAGTATTACAAAGAAGTTGCTAAACTTTATTATACCCGATGAACAACCACTCTCTGTAGTGGAAAATATCGGGAAATGTCTGTTAGAGCATTAAAAGCCTAGGTATAATCTGGCATCCAGAAAGTACATTTCAGAGATGTATACCCGAACTGTACAACCGAGCGTCATCGTAGTTATCGGCGCAGAAAAACGAGGTTAAAGTTTCACAAGTAATATTTGGACCACCCATGTGAGTCCAGTGTTTCTCGTAAGTCTCACTGTACACTGGGTGAACTGCAGAGCGCATATTACAGAGCGCATAGTATCATTAAAGAGCTTTTGTATCGGAATCTGTATCGCTATCGGCAGTTGAAATTGGATCGGAATTGAAAAACTGGATTGGCCTATCACTAATAATAACAGGATAATGTTCATTTTATTTAATTTAATATGGCATGATTTAAACAATATTTTAATGAATGAAAGTTTGCATTTAAATGGAATGAAAGTTTCATGCAAAGTCTTTCAGCGCCACTTCTAAAAACGTGTTTGCTAGATAATAGGACGTTAGTGATAGTAAGAGGCCAGATATCCAATCCTATCAGCAGCCACTTACAAAAACTATGCAAAGAACTTGGCCTCAAGGGTTATATATATAAGTATAACTATAAATATTGGAAGAGATATCAATGTGAGGGAAGGTTATGGAATTAACCTTAAAATGTGTATTAGATGTATAATGTGAAATGAAAGTATAATGTGAAATGTCTTCCGAGCCATTCATTTACATGGGAATGGGTGGGGTTAAAAGTTGTACTGCAGCCAGCCACTAGAGGGAGTCTGACAAATAGTGGTTTCCCAAATCATATATTTCATAATGGTAATCGTCACACTCCTTGAAAGTAGTTGGTTACCCATCATAGCTCCACCACACAGACGGCTCAAGCACTGAGAAACTTAAATGTTCTATAAACAAAAATAACAACTACAAAAAAAAAAACACAACTTCATGTTATTGACTTTAATTGCAGATATCTACTAAAATGTTAATGCTTCCCCAAACACTGCTTGAACTGGGCTTAAGACCTAAGGTGACCCAATCAGTATTAGAAGAAACAGAATGGAAGTGAATTGGTCTCTTGGTGGATTCCAACCACACCTGACACACATACACTACAGTCAAGCCACATGAGCACACGCACATTAAACTCCATCACATATGGGTAGCAGAAGGTGACAGAATCAGGAGACCAAAATTTATTAGCTCAGAACCTGCACAACACAGCAAGTAGTTGGTCCCCTGGCACATAACAGTCAGGTACTTGGTCATTCTCTTAAGCTAACTGCCTACCAGCTGTGAACTGCCTCTTTACTGGTATCTTAAACATTTTTGTCTCCATGTACTGCACCTTTATACCTTAAAATGAAATATAATATGATTCCTAAGAAGTCACTTTCTAAAATTGATATCAGACTGATGCACCATTTTCTTTATAAAGTGTATGTGGTTAGTTGTGGCTCATATTTGTCCATAATCCACTCACTTTGTCATTATATCACATCAATGCGAGATGCAGTTTCCGCGAAATGCAATTTTTAATTTTTTTTTATTTCAGAGGAACTTATGTGGTCCACATTCACTTCCTTAGCAACAGCACATTTACTCAGGCTCAGTGAAGCAAGCCACTCATTCACAACCTTTAGCAACTGCTTCAGACCACCCAGCCTGTAAGTGTATGGTGAAATCAACCCATTGCAACACTGGGTCACTTATAAAATATATATAGTGTGAAAGAAAGAAGTGTACACACACCTGCCCAGACCTCTTCAGATTGTTGCTATCTGGGAAATGGTATGAAGGCAACCAGTCTGATACCAACAGCCTAAAGGACAGAATGCTCAGGACAGAGCTCAGAATAAACCATGTCCCTCTCCCCACATTTGCTTAATGTGGACTGGAATTTGCATATTCAAATTTGAAGTGTCATTTTTTACACTTGACAGTTAAAAGTTTAGTCGCAATGTGTATTTGTAAACAGTGCCTATTGCTTGCTATTGGTTGTTGCTATTTGACAGGCGTTCATGCTACTTGTGAGTGTAACACAGAGAAACTTCTTAATTTCTGTTTAATACACATATGCAGTGGATATGACAGACCCACACTGGTGTAAGCAGTTTGTCTGTAGAGCTGCAGTGATATCACCAAAATAGCTGCTCTCAGACAAAAAAAACCCCAAAATTTAAAAAAACATTTGCTAACTGAACTTTGCATAATAGCAGCTATAAATTTCAACATAGTCCAGCTGTATTAACTATAAATCATGATATTAGGAAACCTTTCTTCAAGAAGATTCTTACTCAAATCTTCAATTATTTTGTGTGTAACTACAGAACACTGAGAGGGTAAAGTGTTGGATGGTGGGCATGGGATTTGAAGGGCATGAGATTTGAAGGCGTGCGCGTCTTCAGTGGCTTTCAGGCAGGAGTTATGAACTGCAAAACTGATTCCAGCAGCTTTAACTGAGAAAGACCGTAATCACTTACAATGCCTTTTCAAGTCAAAATGGAACGAGCCCATGACTGACTACAGGCCTGTATGTCCTATTCCTGTAAGCCAAATCTTTTGGAGAATGGCTGGAAAAAGAGGGAAATAGCGGATGCTTAAAGAGTGCGGATTGCCGGCCCAATTAATAGTTATGTAACCTGTGAGGTCAGGCCATGTCTAGCTTTTGTTTTTTTGCGATCGGTGCTCTCATATTTAGCGCAGCAGATGCAGCCAGAGCACTCAAAGTCGGTGCCAAGCTCCACATGAGCGAATGTTACCACAATGCAAGAGAATGAGAGTGTGTGCGTTGCTTTTGCAGGACTACAAAGAACACAGATTTAGACGTCAGCTACTTTGGCATGATGATTAAAGAGAGCGCACACACACACACCACTGCATTTCTGCGGTGTGGAAAGAGGTTATGACTGCTCGGAGGCCCCTTCTGCTGTTTAGCGCGTAATGGGAAATAGACCTGTTTTTATCCATAACCCTAATCCTAACCCTAACCTGCCCTGTACGAGGCCCTGAACCTAAGATACCCTAAAGATACAGCTCCTATTACACTAGACTCTTCCTCCCATTTTTATTGCACTTCCCTTAGTCAAATAAATAACCATATTACTTGGGCTCTTCCTATGCCAGATGGATTTCAGATGCACCTACACTTCTCAAACCCAGACTGGAACTTCTCAAGGAACCCAGAATAGACTTCTGTTGCTTTGCTTATTTATATTGTAACTGTTGTGGTGTCCGATGTCGACCAGAGGAAGATGGGTTCCCCCTTTGAGCCTTGGTTCCTCTGAAGGATTTTTCCTCATGCTCTCAGGGAGCTTCTCGTTGCCACTGTCGCCTTTGTCTTACTCTCTGGAGGCTTGGACTCGGATCTGCTTTGTGACAATGCTATTTAAATCCGTTTGACTTTGAAGGCTAAAAATGAGCCGTCGGTGTAAACTCATATTATTTGAAATGATTTTGACCTTCAGTCTGTGATTAACTATCATGTGATTATTTCCTTGTGAATGTCCATGTTATTAAACCAGTGAAGGGTGGCTTTTAGGTGCAACCCACCTGGTGGCCTTTGGATTCACAATGGTTTCATGCCAACCAGTCAGGGCAGTGCTTCACATCAACTACACTGCACGTTCCTCTTATGAAAAGTGGTCTATATATTTGTATCTGAGCCTGTAAACCTAAGTATCCCACAACATTGATGCCTAATGCTCTCCTGCTTGAGCAGCGTGACTCTGTCCCTGTGCGCCACAAGTGAACGATGGCCTTTCTTCAGTCTAGAGAGACTCGTATGGCAGACAACTTAGACGCAGGACCCAGTTTAACACACATGACATCAGGTTGTTGAGTCTTTCGTGTGGTTAAATTTGGCCTTGAGCTCTTCTGTGGACCAGGATAATGATACCACTTCAACCCCTAGGGCAAAAAGGAGGCAGTGTGGGAAGGGAAGAGAGAAGTATCCCTCTCCTTTATATTGTCCAGATGAGTAACTGCAGTGTACTGTATCAGGACAGTAGAGATATTTAAAAATGTAGTGAACAGGACATTTTGGACAGAGGTCCTTCATCAGCTGTGCAAGCAAAGAGCTTCACTTTTTCATATACACTATATTGCCAAAAGTATTCACTCACCCATCTGAATGACTATGCACCAGTGCACAAAGCAAGGTCCATAAAGACATGGATGGCAGAGTCTGGTGTGGATGAATTTGACTGGCCTGCACAGAGTCCTGACCTCAACCCGATAGAACACCTTTGGGATGAATTAGAGCAGAGACTGAGAGCCAGGCCTTCTCGTCCAACTTCAGTATGTGACCTCACAAATGCGCTTCTGGAAGAATGGTCAGAAATCCCCATAAACACACTTAACCTTGTGGACAACCTTCCCAGAAGAGTTGAAGCTGTTCTAGCTGCAAAGAGAGGACCAACGTCATATTGAACCCTATGGATTAGGAATGGGATGTCACTTAAGAGCATATGTGAGTCAAGGAAGGTGAGCGAATACTTTTAGCAATATAGTGTATATATAATGTTTATATGTGTATATGTATATGTATATATGTATGTTTGGCCAGAATAACCTAATCTAGATCTAGAGAGATATTAAGTTTGTGGGACAGTTTTGCATTCTTCTGCTTACATTTAGGACAGTGAGCAGTAAGATGTACAGTGGCTAAGTGTCTGCCTGGGAGAGAGGAGGGACAGGGGGGGCAGAGGGGGGTGAGGGGGTG
>JAOYMR010000001.1:14220609-14230816 GCA_025802075.1 Tenebrosternarchus preto | reverse complement strand
TCAGCGGTGTAGAGGTGTGTGTTGGCAGGCCTTTGTGACGAGCTTGACTGAGGGTTTCGCTTACGTAATGTCGTGGGGAGGGGGCGGTGCACAGCTAACAGGGTAGAGCCAGAAGTTAATACAGAAATAAAGGTTTCCAGGAACATCAGCATTTTACCACTCCCAACCAATAAACTTGAGTGATAAAAAGAGGTGAAGTGACAGCATCGCAGCATCCCACTTTACCATAACTCTTAATGCCCATGAATCCTCAGATCTACACTTTTATCTAAGATGAGAGCTATGTAATAAAATGCCTGACTACACATATGGGTTTTCAGCCTAGTCTTAAATATTGAGACAGGGTATGAGTCTCAAACATTGACAGGAAGGTTAGTGCATTAGCTTGGGAACTTTAAAGAAAAAGGCTTGGCCCCTGAGGTAGATTTCCTTATTCTAGGTACTAATAAAGAGTCTGCACCTTTTTATCTAAACAGACATGTTGTATTATAATAGATCAGGAGTTTGCTAAGGCACTGCAGGGCAAGATTATTCAGTGTTTTGTGGATTATTAGAAGAATTTTAATCATCGGTACAAAATTCTACTGGGAACTAAAGCAGTGTAGCTAACGCAGGAGTAATATGATCAACCTTTCTGTAAAGCTATTGCAGTTATCACTTCCAGCCATCTATTCTGGAAGTGAGGTGGAAAAATGCTGTCCTAGAAACATTATTTGCATAAGCTTCAAAGGAGAGACTGAGATCCATACTTACACCAAGATTCTTAACCATTAACCATGGTGTAATTGGGAGGCCATCCAGATTTTTTTATTGCATAATCAGAGAACTTGCACCTGGCTGCCTGTGGGCCTAATAAGATATCCTTTTCACATACATCAGTAATATTAAGTTGATAGTTGTCCTCTGGTTTGGCTAAGACCTAAAACTGTGTGCCATCAGCATAGCAGTGGAAAGTAACACAGTGTTTACGAATCATTTCACATTTTCATCATTTCTGAGATGTTAGGGATCTAATATTTAGTAATTCTAGCTTTAGATCAAAGGTGCTGGCAGTGTGTTGTGTGTCATTTACTTTAAAAGTGGTGGCCACCATCCCAGTTTGCCAGAGGCATGGACCCAAGGTCTATGAGATGTTGTAGAGGCAAGATAGCGTCCCAACATCTTGTGCCTTCTGGGAGAATCTCAACCACCCCCTGATGCTTTGGCACTGAGGAACTTTCCAACTACCTCACTGACGTTAGCCAGGGAATTGCAATCTGACCCCTCATTAGCCTCTGGTCCTACCTAATGGACAACAGGCAGGTTTCTTGGGTTAAGAAGCACATCAGTGTGTTCGTTCCCATGCTTGACAATATTCTCAGTTGAGATCAGATCTTCATCACTCTTGCTGAGCACATCTTCCTCTCCTCAGCTATTGCACCAGGTCTACCAGTGCCTACAAGGTCTGTTTGATGGCTTTCCTCACCATCTGTTCCAACTCAACACCAGATGGTGATCAGTTGACCTCTTTGCACCCCAGTGTCCAACCATGAAATCCATCATTGACCTTTGGCCCAAGGTGCTATGGTATCAAATATGATTATGAGCAACCTTGTGTTTAAACATGGTGTTTGTTGTGGACAAACCACAGCTAGCCAATAACATCAAACCACTCAGGCTCAGATCGTGTAGGCCGTTCCTTCTAATCCTTTCTCTCCAAGTTTCCCAGTTGTGGCCCACATGAGTGGTAAAGTCCCACAGCAAAACAATGGAGTTAGTGCTTGGAACTCTTTACATAATTCCACTGATTTTCTCCAAGCAGGCCAAATACTCTGCACTGCACATATGCACATGCAACTGTGAGAACTTTCCGCTCTGCAATATGAAGTCGCATTGAGGTGACCTTCTCATCTACTGGGACAGACTCCAACTGTGTAGTCACTGGCAGGAGACTTATGTATATCCCCATACCCATCTACTGCATCACCTTGTGTGCAACTCCTGAGTAGGATAGGAGTTTGGTTCCAGAGCCCGAATGGATTTAGCTGGTATCTCTCAACCTCAAGCACCAGCACTGCATCTAGACTGGATCATCATACTAAGACAGAAGCAATTATTAACAACCTGTCAGCAACGCATCCTCTCAACGTGGCTCTAAAAGTACTACAAGACATGCTTCTACTGATGGGAACGTTCACAGGACATGGTTGTGGACACATTTGTCAACTGTTTAAGGGCATACACAATTGCCACAGCGACACGAGTTACTCCCCAGTCCCAATGTTTCACCCACCACAGGTGCCTAGCATAACCCTAACTTTTATTTTCGATTTCCACAGCCCCTAACTGTACATTAAACCTGACCTACAGTGAGGTTAGCACCATTCAGTCCCTTGGATGTGTGTGTACCATGGTGTGAACCCACAAAGTGAGTCTGAAGTGTGTTTAAGAGTCACTGGTGTATCTATACTTGAGCTTCAGCCCTATGACCATGAAGTGGAAACATAGCATTATACTCCTCACATTTTTTTCACATTTACAGATAATACACTTACTCTTTCTTACTTTTTCTCACACTCTTCTCACATGCGCCCTCACTCTCTCTCTCACAGCTCAGTCTACCTCACAGCCCCCTTCACACACTCTCCCTCACACTCGCTCACACTCTTCCTCACACTCAACTCACCAGCAGAGCCATTAATAAAGGAGTATCCTGTGTCACTCTTAACTACACTGAATCAGGAGGGTTTGCTGTGGGCGTCAGAGAGCTGCCTGAAGTCCTGTGGGAAAGTGGCAAAGCAATACCTAAAGGAAGTGGAAAAGGCCTCGCTTCCCAGCCTTCCTACCCCCTCCCCTCCGTTGGTTGTTTGTGTTAATGGTCACTCGACCCTTAGCGGTGAATTAGCGGTGCGTCTAACGGCCTTGGGGCGCGGGTGTAGATCGGATAGCTACGAGGCCGCCGCTGTTTTTCAATGCTGGCGCTTTGGCTTGGCACGTGTCTCTTCTCCAGACGGCTGGGCCCTTTCATCCAGGCCCTTGCATCGACGAGAGCTCAGAGCAGTGCGACAGGCCCGCAAAGCTGCAGTGGAAAACACATTATTCAGGCCAGGTCCCAGTGGGATTGCACACTTAACGAAGTCAGCGCACACCTACGTAAAAGTCAAGCATGCAAGCAAGGTTTGAAGCCTTTTCACTAACCTGAGCAAGCAACAGAGCTGAGGTGAGGTTGCCTAAGCCTGTGATGCATCAGCGCCACCTGCAGGCTCGGAGGGGATGAGCTCATCTGGAACTGTCATACACTAAAGTGCAGCAAGATCTCAGCCCAGAAAACAGGACGTGTGTGTGTGTGTGTGCGTGTGTGTGAGTCTGAATGTTTGTCATGCCCGTTTATGCAACTGAAAACGCTTTGATGTTGCTTCACGGCGTGTTTTGGGAATGCATGTTTGTCTTTGAAATACGCAAGCTTGTTTCCCCTGTTAATAGTGTGGGATTTTGTGCTTTGTATTGGCACATAGAGAGTGACCACAACTGTTTAGAAAAAATATGCGTAGTCACAGTTTATTCACACAAACAAGCACACACTCATCAGAAAAACAGACAGAGAAAGCTAAGGTGTTAAAGAGGCGTTAAAATGGAGGGGTGGAGGAGAGAGAACTGTAATTCCTTTAAGAAGAGCTTGTAACTCAAACTATCTTTTCCACTTGTCTAACAGTGACTCCAGATTTGGACTTTTGTTTTTGTTGCTTTTACAATGTGAACACAAGTCTTATTCAGACAGGGAGCATTGTGGGCCACAGAAAGCGCACATGTAATGCAAATCTGTTTAAAAGTTTTGGCTTCTTTCATCTTCTTTATTGCACTTTACATGTCATTTGTGTTCAGTGGAATCTCACATGGTGTGTACATTGAACCAGGATACTTTACTGTTGAGTTCTTGTTTATTTTTTTACTATCTACAATGTACACTACATGTTTAACTGTAGCATGTGGTGTAACTGTGAATTTGAAAATTCTGTATGGATAAGGGTGGGGGTGACTGTAGGTAAATAAACCTGGGGCAGTCTGGTATTGATTTGCTGTGTGTGTGTGTTTGAGAGCAGGTGGTGCAGTTAGTGGAATGTGTCTATGGGAAATCTCTCATTCACACATACAGAGGCTTTGGAGGGAATACAGCTCAACATCTGGATCTCCTGCTCTCTACATTACCCCTCCTTCACCCCTATCCTACAGTACCCCTCCTTCACTCCTCTCCTATATCACTCCTTCACTCCTCTCCTATATCACTCCTTCACTCCTCTCCTATATCACTCCTTCACTCCTCTTCTATATTACCCTTGCCTTTACGAAGTTCTTTCTATCTTCACGTGGGAACTGAATACACCACTGAGATCCAACATGGGAAGCTCTTTATTTATTTCATCTTTTTAATAGTCAGCTCCCATTCAGAACAAGGCTTGCTGGAGCCTGTGATTGGCTTAGGTAATTCTTATTCAGTCACTGAACTTATAGGTAATTTCAGCAAGTAAAAGGCACTCTTTTGTGATTGGCGGTTTCAACTCTGCACACACAGAGCCACTTATGCCGTACTTGTGCTGCCCAGACACTTCACAGGAACAGCATCATACCCCCAGGACCACTAGAGTCTCTGCTAGTAAAACAGAATGTCTTGTGTGTTTTGGATGCATGTAGGGACAATGTCACATAAGTAGTGATGATCAATTGGGGGATACGCTGTTGAGAACTTTCAAAGAGTTTTACAGATGGAGTTGTTTGACTGGACAAACCCCTGTTACATTCATCAGAAGCTGGTCTGTGTGTGTGGTTCAGCCAGAGAGCAATAATGCATTTAGATATATTAGCATTAAACTTAGACATCGCACTAAAGATTCCGAAGTGTTCACATCTACTTGGATATAATAAAGACTATCTGACAGATGTAAATTACTGAGAAAAACATGTGGGGTCAAGGTGACATCGTCTTCCCTTTTAAGTGTTTCATCTGACAGCGCCACACTTCTGTGTCTAAAACACCAGCCGGTCTCACAGGAATTCTCAGAAAGTGCTGAACTCCTCATGCAGAGGTAAATACATCCTCAGCCCGTTGAGCATCTCCACTGTAACCCCAGATCTCTGGCGTAATGGTAACAAAAGGCCCTAATGCGTCCGCCCTCAGAAGAATGCAGGTCATCACCGGGTCCCCAAGCAGGAAGTGGAGTGTGCGGAGACGTACTGTCTCGGTCCTCTCTGAAGCTGACCCGCTGAGCCGCCCTGGGCGTTTGCCTTGTCCTTATTGATTTCCTCATCGGGGCCCTTTTATCGTGAGTAAGGAGTGGAGGTGCAGCTCACATCTCACCTCTGGTCCATCAGACTGTTTCATAGCTACTGTAGGAGAAATTTAGGAGTGTGTGTGTGTGTGTGTAGTTGTCTGGATCCTTTCCTTTTCCTTGAAGGAAAGGTCTAGTCTTCACGGCGGCGCCAGTCAGCAGACGTCCACGTGTGGGCGTGTGGACGTTGACAGACAGGCAGGCTTTTGTTCTGATTGGCCACAGGGCTGCTGAAAGCTCACTGGTCCACAGGGACAGCCAGCCACTTTTGTGCTGCATCAGTTTGCGATGAAACTGAGTGAGGTCATCAGTGTGGCGCCATGCACTACACCCAACTAACTTCTCATCTCATACTAACCTTCAGACCTTTTACCTGCACTGAAATGTGAATAGACGAACCAGAAGAATACAGAGAAAACACAAGATTTAAAAACACTGTACAGCATTAATGTCCAACCTTCAAGAGGCAAGTGGAACCCCAAGAACCAACCACTTGCGCAAAAATTAGGGCATTAAAAAAATTCCCAGTAAAGCTTTTATGGAGTTCATACTGAATTGTACTTAACAATGAAATACAATTAAAAGCATCTAATGGTCACACTGACCGTGTCATGATGTCCTGATGTCCTGGACATGTCTATCATGGCAGGTCAGCCTGGACAGGACAATGGACAGGACTGATGTGATGACACACAGCTTAGGTTGTATGTTTGGGGGCTCCAGAATGAGTGACCAGAAGTAAACTGTTTGAACAGCAGCTGTCCAAACCCAAATGTCTCAGAGATTAGGGTTAGAGCTTGGACTGCTGCAGGCTAATGGTCTCTCTGATGTGTCAGTAAACAGCTGCTGGTGTGGTATCACACTGCAAATGTAGAGAGAGATACTGTTACACTTACACCCATCCATATTATATACACACATATAAATACACATGCATACACGTAAACAGCAAAAACTACACACATGTATGCCCACCCACAAACACAAATACACACACACACACACACACACATATATATACAAAAGTTCAAACTCTCTAAACACGTCACACATGACTGAAAGGCCATTTATGTCCTGAAATATTGAGCTAACCATAAAAAGTAGGTCATGGACTTCAGGGAGATTCCCTCCAAGTGTCTGATCAGGGACAGCTGCACTCGGACAGTGGACACACCACTCTGATGCTTCCCAAGTGTCTACATGATTGGAAGTCCACGAGTGTGACTAAGTATCTGTCTCTAGTGTTCTCACCCACAGAGATAAAGATAGATTCCCTTGAGGAGAGAAGTTAAAGTGGTTTTCTGATTGGGGGTTTTCTAGGATTCTTTTTGCCACAGGAAGAGTTTGTGTTTTGACAGGATTGTTCCCCAGGTCCGACCAGTCTCCCTTACAGTGTAGAACCTGTTAAAGCAATAGTGAGTAATAAATCTGTTGTAATGGTGTTGAATGGTCTCTTGTTTGGCTTATGTGTAATTGTGATATTACATTACATTGATATGTACTAATCCCCTTAGGCTGAATCCAAGTTTAGTCACCAAACTTGTGAACCTGGTTAGTCTTCATGTGTGTGCAGGAGTGATAACTGTTCTCTGATGACCATGTTATTGGATCAGACGGTTTGGTGTCCATCACAACAAACATCTTGCAGATGTTTAGAAATTCAACCACACCTTAAAAAAACCTTTAATATTTTGGGTTGGGCTTTTTTCAGTGATTCCATCTTAAACTTGTGAAGTATGGCATTTTCACCGTAAGAGATACAGATCCTTCCCTGGAGACGCAAGCTTTTCCAAAGACACTGATGGTGCCGTATTTGTCTGTAAGCTTCTTTTCTGTGTTCCCTGTATGCAGCCCTAAAGAGATCATTCGAGGTCGAGGACACGGACTCTTCCTCCCATTCTCCTTCTCCGCACATCCGTCGCACGCCCTCCAACAGCCAGCCGCGGAGCGCCCTCTCCCCATCCAGCCAGCCGCGGAACGCCCTCTCCCCATCCAGCAGCAGGCACCATGAGCTTGGCTCTAATGGAACCAGGCCCCCTGACCTCTTCAGAACCAAGGCCCGGACCGCAGAACCTGTAGGACGCCGCTCCGAGCTCTCCGTAGACATCTCGCCCAGTAACAACGGCAAATCCACAGAAGGATCGCCCAGGTACGGAGCTTTGCATCACCAAACCTGGGCATGGCTGCTCCATTTTTGCAGAAAGCTGTTGTTCGAACTGCTTTGATGATGCATTACTTTATTTACAAATTTGCATGCCGTTTTTGTGAAACGTGACTTGAATAGCTTTGTAAAAGTTTGATGGTCAGTGAAACGTTCTCTCTGAATGTATTGTAATCCACCTTTCGTAGTGCTGGCATCACGCGCTTTGGTCTGAAGAAGCCAGAGATTCTGGTCCATGGCAAGGTGCCAGAAACCCAAAAGCAAACCACCACGTTCAGCAGAACCCTGGAGATCTCCCCGACTGCCCGAGTGCCCTCTGTCTTTGCGTCCCTTGGCAGCGCCAAACTGCCCGATACCACATTTAGGAAGAATGAGCAGCCCAGTCTGGGTGATGGGTCACGTCGGGCGGAAGTCAAGAGTCAAGAGAATCATCATTCTCCTCCTTTCACAACGAGTTGCGGGTCACCAAATCCTGCCGGACAGAAGTCGCCCACCAGTGAAGGACACGGTAAGTGCGTCCCCAGGCCACTTGTTACCCAGGCAACAAGTTTCAAGTCTGTTTGTGAGTTTGTGTCTAGTCATTCTCATTAACCGCTTAGCCGCCATATGCCGGAATTATCCGGCACAATCAGCTCAATTCGCTGCCCGGCGTGTGACATAACCATGGCCTGGCATATATATTATTGATTGACTATGCTTGGGCAACCTGTCAGTTATTTTTGACCGGATTTTGCGCGTAGCTAGCGTGATTGTTGTTTGTTTATGTGATACAAAACCGAAAATTGTGAACATGGCGAAGCGTAAGATTACTACAAGTAAGGTTTTAGATGATGATTCTGATAGTGATTTTACTGGTTCTGACGATGGTGCTAGTGACAATGATGACCAGCAACATGCCCTGCAAAGATACTGTAAATGACGACATGTTGGAAGAGGGTGATAATTGGGAGTATCCCCAGCATATGAACTGGACTGCTGCTTGAGGTGAAATGCCTGTTCTGTATCCATTTCTGGTGTCATGCAGTTTCATGTACTGTAGATGTAACAAACTTCACTTCTGCGCAGTTTTTGGAGTTGTTTGTGTCACCTGACTTGATCAGGCATTTTGTTCATCAAATTAACCTGTATGCTACGCAATTCATCTGAAAAAAACCCAACCTGCTTCCACATTCTCGCATGCATTCTTGGATTGACACGGACGAAATTGGAATGAAAAAATTTCTTGGGCTCATGCTGTTTATGGGAAAAATAAGAAAACCAGACCTTGAAATGTACTAGTCTACAGATCCAATGTATGCCACACCTGTTTTTGCAGCCATCATGACACAAAATAGATTCAGTTAAATTCTTTCATGTGGACGACAACAGCAATGATTTACCCTGATTACCCCTCAATGATGATCAATGATTGATTTGTGACTACAAACTAATTATTTGTTTGAAACTTCAGCTAAAAAGTACTAAAAAGAGTTTAGAATAGCATATAAATACGTGTTTTGTTGTGCATTCTGTTCAGTTTATCAAATAAACAATTACTATTAATTAGGCCTTTAAATATAAGGGATATTAAAAAATACGAAATTTCGATAAATATAGCCTGGCATGGGGAGTTTTTAGGGCCTTGGCGGTCAAAGGGTTAAAATAACATACTCTCTGCTAGAAGTAAATGGTGGTAATATGACTAGATTTGTGCACTATAAAAACTGAATGTAAAAAAATTAATATACCATGGAAAGCATGTTAGTGAAAGTGTCGTCTGGGGAAATGGCCTAAAATTTGGCTACTAGTATGTCGCTCTCCAAAGAAATGAATGGATCCTTTCCAGAGCACTAAATAATCTCCAACAGTAGCATTATACAACTGTTATCATGGTGAAGCATTGTGATAATCATACAGTTAATACACAGCAGAATCCAGCAGACCTCGGATGAGTGGAGTCAGAATAGTGGCTCTGTGGAGTGTCTCAGCCTTATGATCTTTGGCTCTGAGACTCAGTGAGACAAAAAAGGCAGCAATGAGCCATGGATAAAAAAAAAAGGCCTCAGGCAGCCACAGGCTCTGTGTACGGTGGAGAGAAATCTGGGCGTGAGCCAGTCAGTCCAGCTGCATGTCAGACAGCTCCCCCAATGAGACGTTAACCCAACGCTACCCCTAACAAGAAGTGGGCTAGCACTGAACGTGCCAGCTGAATGTGTTAGCATCCAGCTAATGGAGATTTGATGTACGAGTACAGCCTGAACAGGTATATGATTCCATAGCTTCATGTTTCACAGCTAAATGAGCTTGCTAGTAATATTCAATCCAATTAAGGTAATTCCTATCACTTGCTAAGAAGCAGAAGCTCTTGAACAGAACTTTACACTTAATAATGGAGGCTAATACTGTCTACAAAGAAATGTTTTATGAAACCATAGCAGTCAATCTGTAGCGTTATAAAAGTTCATGTCCTTTGTATTCAAACTAATTGTATGAGCCTAAGAAAAATTGTCTCAAGCCATTAGCACATTTTAGCACAGCCCAAATGCAAATGCCATTATAGTCAGTGCACTTTTGCTAGCTAGTGCCCTATTTATAATGTAGTTTTGTTTAACCTCTTTATATTTATGGACATAATATGTCCAGTGACATGCCTTGGTCATCATTTCCCACAGTGTTTAACTATAAAATGTTTGAACTCAGGAAGGGTGAATAATGTGGTCTAACAGACAACTACGCCTATGGAACTAAAAGCTGTTATATCTGA
>JAOYMR010000001.1:14210609-14218109 GCA_025802075.1 Tenebrosternarchus preto | reverse complement strand
TGACTGCGAACGCTGAATCTTGTGATGAGGAGTGATGAGTGATTGAATGGCATTATGTGGAGAGAATGTTGTTAGCAGTCATAGTCTGTTCTCTCCACTAAAACTCTCTCTTGACTTCTTCTGAAGGTTGCTGTAAAGCCAGACCTCATAAAGTATGCACTGCAAACTGGAGTTGGGGCATGTTTTGGACTTGAAAATAGCAGGACACATTTTGGAGTTTGGTAGTTCATGACTAGAAGGTTCTGGGCAGGCCATCTGGCTATTTTATGGTTCATTGAGTGGTTTGGATTGTAATGCTTACAGTTATGCGTCTGCCTAGTGTTCAAATTCAGCAGATGTTATGAGAGGTTTGATATATAATTCTTAACTTTATCTTATTACATATACTGCTGAGCTCAAAGGCCCTCTGTCTGGTGTGGTGACTTGTGTAGCCTCATGGAAGGGTTTGTGGTTTGTTTACTGTTTTGAGGGCTTATTACTTTGTTTGTTTTTTACTTTAATCGCATTATTCTTTGCATTATCTTCATTATTTCCATACATGCCTGCTCACAACATGAAATTATCAGAAATCTTTCTCTCTCTCGCTCTCTCTCTCACACACACACATACTCTCTCTCACACACACATACTCTCTCTCTCTCTCTCTCTCTCTCACACACACACACACATACTCTCTCTCACACACACACACACATACACTCTCTCACACACACATACACTCTCTCTCTCTCCAATCCTTACTCTTTTTTTCTATCTCATCCTTTATCACAGATCTCATTTTTTAAAACATGCATCTTCTTGCCATTTTTAGAAGCAATACAACTTGCCAGAGCTGTTAAAGCATATGGAGCCTCTAAACATCCTGTTTCCTGGTAAATCCCTCCAGCTGTGTCCTGTGTGACAGTCCTGAGGAGCAGTGAGGCACACGGGGCAGGGGTGTGTCGTGTGTCAAGAGAGGCTCTGGAAAAACTTCCCTCCAGAGAAAAGAGAGGGGGAGGGAAGGAGAGACAGAAAGAGAGAGAGAGAGAGAGGGAAAGAAAGAGGAGAGAGACAAAGAGAAAGATGAGCGAGGGAGAAGGGTGGACAAAGTACATGAGAAAGGACATGGGCAAAGAGGGACAGGCAAGGTGAAAGAGAGAGAGAGAGAGAGAGAGGCAGAGAGAGAACTGATCAAGGCTGATTTATGAAGGGTAAAAGTTGGAAGTAGTAGCTGTCTGCACCTGGGAAAGTTTGATTGTGGACCGTAAAATCACAGCTAATCTGAGTATACTAGAATTCCCCTGTCTCTGTGTTTGTCTGCTGTAGAAGCTCTGTATTAACAGTGGGTGGTGCTGTCACACAGGTGAAGCAGCTGCTGATGGAGGTGTGTGTGACACACATGCATACACACACACACACATATATACACACGTGTACACACACACGCCTGCACACATTAATATTGAATACTTGACTGGATTAAAATAAACAATTGAAATGAAAATATGAAATAGGAATCCCTTCAAATGGTCTCATCATCATGTCCCTATATGGTAGCATTTTATGTGTGTGTGTGTGTGTGTGTGTGTGTGTGCCATTACAGCATGGAGCATGCTCTGATCAGCAGGGCTGGCTTCAGCAGATAAGGTTTCCGGAAACGTGCTTTTATTCTATGCAACTGGGGAAGGTCAGAGGTCATACAAGTTTCCCACCATCATGGAAGGCGTCTCCTGTCCTATCCTCCCCACCCTCTTCAGCTATGATCGACAGACCCCTTGATCAGACAGAATGTAATCTAAGGATTCCTGGTTCCTCGTGGGCACGTGTCCGCTTAGCATAAACATCATGTCGTTATTCCTTGTGGGCATTATTTGTTGTTGGCTCATCCTTGCTTATCAAGCACTTTTGTACGATTTACAACACAATAACACAATCTTGGATTTGTTTTCGGTTGTGGCTTTAAACTGTCAGAACTGCACCCCCCCACTCAAAGACCCCACCCACCCAGGAAGGCCTGTGTGTGCGAGAGGGAGAGTGTAGAGTGCAGTAGAAGTTGGGAGTTGGGAGCGTGTGCTCTGTGCACTGAGCGACATAGAGCTCCTGCAGAAGAGACCTGCGGTTCTAGAAGGTTCTCTGTTCTCCAGTGGCTCCGGAACCAGGGAATGGAACATAGGGCAGCTGGTGTGGATGCTCGGGAGGTCTGGGAGTTCGAACTTCAGCGTGAGTAAAACCGTGTGGTCCAGAAGGACTGCAAAGTTAGGGAAAAGCTCAACTGGTTTCAATTATGAACCAATGTGGCTACAATACAGTCTGTATCTGTAACTGTTCCTGAGAGAAAGAGACAGAGAACGAGGAGGAGAGAGTGAGAGACAGAGAGAGAGAAGAACAGGAAACATAAAATGTTATGGAGTGTCTTGTTTTTGCCCGCCCCCTTTTCAGTTTTTGCTTCTCTCCTTCAACCAAAGGCAATGTTTGAGCAGAAAAATGAGCAAATTTAGGTCTTTGCTTCATTCTTGTCATCTGTCTCTCTATCTCTCTCTCTCTCTGTGGGTGGGTGTATGTTTTGGAATCTAACAGACACAGGAAATAAAGCATCTCTTTGATTACACTGGTCACAAACTCCTTCACACTCTCTCTTTTGGGATGGGTGATCTCATCTCTCCACAGAGGGCAATACACCCTGCTTAAACCAGCGATCCTGAGGTTGTACAAGTGAGGCAAGGTTCTGAGGTGGGGAGGTTGAGATCTTGGTACTCTTAGCAGTAACATTGCCCCAACAAAACCTGAACCTGTCTAAGAACTAAAATGTCTTGGTTTTAATTGTACAATGGAACAGCCACTGGCATTAAAATATTATACCTTCTGAGGAGAGGCTTCTTTTTTGGCTGACTTCTCGGATAAGGCATTAACATAACTTACTCTGACTGGTGAAAAATATAGGGCATTGTGCTGTAGTTCACAGTTGGCAATGGAATTGAAGTCGTGGTGTACTGGCAGTGAACTAACAACACATCCATGAAGAGTGAAAGGTGCCACAGCAGTAGAAACCACAAAATTTACGTTCCTCTGAAGTTCCACCTAGATTTGGGCTCCGTGGTGCTGGAGAGATGGATGCTGTCTGGCAAAAGGGTGTAGGCTAGGCAGAGAAACACACTCAGAGCCCAACCAGCAGTGATCTGCGAGAAGGCAGAGAGCTTTTTCAGTGACTCACAGAATCAACTCCATATGCATGTATTACCAAGCATGCCTTCCACTTCCAAAACCTGGCTTCACATGCATCTCTTTCTCTCTCTCTCTCTCTCTCTCTCTCTCTCTCTCTCTCTCTAACTCTCTCCACCTCTGTTTATTTCCTGCATACCCATTAGCTGGCTGATTTTACACAGTTAAACATTCATTTGCATTTCAAAGCCCACCAAGGGGACAGTGGTGAGAACAGTTCTGTTCAAGAATAGCAAACACTTCCGTTCTAGAATAACAAGCCATTTCGTTATCGAATCTGGACATCTGGGCAGATTGAGGTGTAAATGCCTAATTGAGCTTGAGCAGCAAAGTTCTATGATAAAGGCTGTGTGTTTGTGTTTACTGAAAGGGAAAGTTGTCTTGTCAAGGCTCTAAGAACGTATCTAGCTATCAACGTGTGCAATCATAAAAAGGAAGGAAGTTGAAAGCTAAACAGCCTGTCTCTCTGTCTCACGCTTTCTCTCCGCCTCTCCCTGTCTCACTCTTTCTATCTCTCTATCTCCTGCCATTCTTCTGCAGTCCTCCCTCCATTCTTTTCAGTCCTCCCTCCACTAAATGCTCTGACTGCATTGCATTAGTATAACAGCTGGGATGTTATCGATCTCTGTATTAAAGTCATTGACTTGACAAAGTGCTTTTCTTACGGTCACTGAAATAGCTCTTCCCTGACCCAGCAAAACTGAACTTTGACTGAGTGGCTTCCTGTTGATGCCATGAATTTTCACACAGTGATTTTTTACCTTTGTGTGCAAAGACTCTTGGAATTTGGAAGCCTGATAATGTCTCCGTTATAATAGCCCTCACAGGCAACTGCTTTTTACCTCAACAGAACCACAACAGTGCAAAGAATACTCTGTTTAGAATTTTACCATGCAATGTGATCACATTTATTAATATTTTATTTATATATTACTTCTATCATTTCTTCACAGTATTTATCATTTAATATCAAGCTGAATAAACTGATATTTTTTTTAATAATTTAACACATATATTACACTGTATACTATTAAAAATAATGGTATCAACTGGAACCAAAAACGGTTATTTGGTACAATGAAGAATAGATTTTGGTTCTTTTTAGTACCTTTAATTGAATGGTTTTTTTACAGAACCAGTTTTGATAAGAACGACAAAGAACCATTTAAAGAACCCCTTAACAAAGTTCTTGAGAATAATTCTTTATGGTTCTTCAAAGCATCTTTTCAAAAATGTTCTTTGTAGAACCTCTGCTTAAAAGGTTCTTCATGGATCTCCAACTAGTTCCTTCAAGCATCAGTATTTATCCTTCAGAAGCATATACTTCAACAGCGGAATATAAACCTAAAAATACAGATTTATCCAGACTAAATAACAAGCAAATTCCAAACATTTGTTTATTTTTGTTACTCAAGGACTTTAACACAATCACACACTATTAAATATATAATTTTTCAAACAAATACTGAATAAATTCATAAAATAATTTATTGCTAAACTAATTAAAAGACCTTTGTAAATAACTTAGGTAACCATCCCTTTCACATACTATTATTATTAATGGGCATACCAGTATAGCAGCATAATGGCGTCGAGATTATTATTATTAGCAATCCAGTTGTATATTGTAGATTCCAACTCAACTAGTGGCAATCAAAGATTAGCTAGATAAGGTGTTGCTGCCATAGTCTTAATGTTAGCTGGCTACCTGGATAGTCAGCTAAACCACTAAGCCCAAAAATATTAATTTTTTTCATTAGCTAACTAGCAAGCTACTTTGCTGGTTATCTTATGATATTTCTTAACTTTATATCACTGTGCAGATGTTATCACTCACAGCATAGTAAATCAACAGTTAAGAAAACGTTATGAAATCTTACTTACCAGTGATTTTTGTTCACCTCCGGTTCACCAGAGGTACTTTTAGGGCGTTTTCACACCTACAGTTCATTTCCTTTGGTCTGAGTCAGTTAGAGAAACTTGCAAACTTGGAGCATTTTCACTTTGGTTTGCTTTGTTTTCAAAGAGGAGAAAATCCAAACACACCAGAATGTATCTCAACAAACCACATCAAATCGTTTGCTTAATGGTCAACTATGTCTGGCATGGGAGCAAGAAACTAAATACAGGAAGAAGGTCCTGTGTTCTGGACTAGTGTGTATTGCTGTGCAGCTTAACATGAAACGAGAGATGGGGGCATTTTTGTTCATAGCCGTAGTAATTATCTGGGCAATATATCAGGCTGCATGAGGCTACCTCAGATTGGGGTCAGATTCTCGTCACAAAATAGCTGCTCCAGTTGGTTTTTTGACTGGACTAAGACCATCTCTTCTTAAGGGTCCAAGTGCAGTTACTGTATTCACACTGCCCATACAAATCACATCAAGAAAATGAACCAGAGTCCAACTTAACCAGACAAAAAAAAAAAATGCACATGTGAACACTTGCTTTGAACGTTTACTGGTAAAGAATGTTGGAGTCTTAATGTTGGAGTTGAATGTTGGAGACTGTTAAATGTCCATAGGTTGATTGCAGTCTGTGATTGTGTGATTGACCAATTATTGCATCTTAATTCAGTGCTATTTCTGAAGTAACACCATTTAAAGTACCAATCACAGCAATTTGACAGGAAATTTATGAAAGGTGAAACACTTTTAATTTAGGTTTTTAGAATAAACCTGTTATTTTTCTATCTTAAATTATGCTATGTAAAGTTTTATTATTGTTTCTACGGAAGGAAATATGGTATCGCTCTCATGTATAGTAACTTTGCTTATCCACCTGCGTGTCAGACCGTTCAGACAAACTGTAGCGTGACAGGTGGTGTGCCAGAGACAGTTTCTGTTTTGTCTTGCTATAAAGCAGAGATGTGGTTTCCTCTAAACATTACATGTACTACAGAACAGCCCAGCACCATTTCATTGCCTCAAATTGATGTATTTTTCATTTCTTTTTTGTCAGGATTGATTATGTATTGTGTGTTTGTTTATTTTTTCCTGTTTTGTTTATGGAATTTTCACAGCTTGTAAAACAGCTGCTAATTTTCTTTTAGGTTTAATGTTATATTTGGCCTCTAGTGAACAACTCTGCAAAAAGTATATAAGAATATATACAATTACATAGTACTGTACTGAGTAAACCTTTAAGAAAGGAACAAAACACAACATTAATCAGCCTAATTTTACACCTAAACTGTGAACCATGAGGTCTGTTCACAGAAACAAACTATTTATAAATGTTGATTATATTTAAATATTAAAAGACACTGTGACTAAATTGGTTTTCAGTAAGGTGCTATACATTTTCCCTCCATGCTGTGGCTGTGAAGAGGCTGCAGTGAGTGACTCCTGAGAGAGAGAGAGAGAGAGAGAGAGAGAGAGAGAGAGAGAGAGGCATGGAGAAAGTCTGTAAAAGAGAGAGAGAGAGAGCTGTAGGCTGTTAGCACTACACATAGCCATGCTGTGCCTAATCTATAACAAGTTTATTACACACACAGGAAGGAGCAAGAGGATGATGACCCAGCATTCTGGCAGCCACACATTACACACACACACATACACACAGATCAGTGTTAAAGTGAATACACCTCTTTGTATATGCCACTAATTAAGCTTACTGGTTCACTGTGATATTACATTATATATTGTACTCATTTAGACATTTTTGTACTTAATGTCAGTGAACAATCCAACACACATATGTGTGAGTGGACATGCTCTCACACAGGACTCCATAGAACGCATGCTTTATTCCATTGAGTGCCTCAGTGAATGGGAGATTGTGCATTGATTGGATAGCCTATGTCATGTGACCAGTGAGTGGGCGTGACCTAGGTTGACTAGCCAAGCCCAGCTGCCGTTGCAAGCTGTCTGTAACAGTGCAAGAGAGGGAGAAAGGGGGAGAGAGAGAGAGAGAGAACACCAGAGTATAGAGTGAGTCTGCTAAGGAAGGGTGAGTCATTTATCTGTTCTACATGCTTTCTCTTTTAAACTCCATGTGTGCTACATGTTCAATGATTTTTCATGCATTTCCTGTTCAGACATGGTGGTGTGTGTATGTGGGTGTTTGTGTGTGTGTGTTATCTCAGGTATCCCAGCTGGGTTTTTGTCAGGGTGACTAGAAAAGGGGGCAGGGGGAAATTTGGCCAGAGTTTGTTGAGCATTGTGTTTCTATGGGGGGGGGGGGCGCGGGGGGGCGGGGCGGGCGGGGGGGGGCGGGCGGGGTCAGGGGGGGCTGGTGCCGGGGCGGGGGGGGGGGCTGGAGCGGGGTGGGGGGGGGGGGGGGGGGGGGGCTGGGGGCCCG
>JAOYMR010000001.1:14179428-14196559 GCA_025802075.1 Tenebrosternarchus preto | reverse complement strand
ACCCCTCCCCAATCCCCCTCCCACAAAAACGCACACTCTCTTCCAATTCTGTGTGGAGAGCCAGCTAGCAGTATCTCCACAGTCGCAGTGTCTGAAACACATTTTCCAGGGTTTATTTAATATGCTCTGCTAGCTACAGAGGAAAAGCCCCCTGTGACTATATGCATGTACCAAGATTGTTCTGTACTTTCTCTGCTTTACATAAGTTTGAGTCAATCTATCCTTCTGTAAGTGTGTGTGTGTGTGTGTGTGTGTGTGTGTGTGTGTTCTGTCTCTCCTGTACTTTCTCCTGCCAAGGCTTAAAGGCTGGAATAACTTGGCAGTTATTCTGAGTTCAGTGCTGGAGTTTCCTAGATCCAGCGAGTGCGTGTGGGCAACACCTTGGCATGGCCGCTGATTCTGTTTTCTGATGGAAGCATAAATGATGTTACACCCACAAATTACAAGAGACTCGCACAATTCGTAGTATGCCTGCATACTTCATAGTACCCCTACACACTTCATGCTAACCCTGGATACTTAATACATCTGCACACTGCATACTATCCCTGCATACTACATACCACCTACATACTTCATACCACCACTGCACACTTCATATTACTAGTGTACACTACCCCTAAACACATCTTAGTATACCAGTACACCTCCTGCCTGGCACAGAGAGCTGGTTATGGGAGCTCTGGAGAGCAGCAGGTGTATCCCACACATGTTGCTTCCTTTTCGGGAAATCCCACAACAGGAAGTACACTGGGCGTCTTGGCTACCACTTCCTGAACGCAAGGCGGGGCATGACCATCTGGTTGACTGCGTGCATCGTGTGAATCTGTGAGCTGAATGAATGCTTCCTTCTTTCTGCTGTTCAAGGGAGCTGTGTGTGTGTGTGTGCTTGTGTGTGTGTGTTACCTACAGTAAGCTTGTAAGCCAGCGAAAAAATATCTACAGTGAATTTGCCCATTTTCCTTGCCTTAAAGTTGAGCTCAGGACAGGGAGTGGACAAAGGTGGAAAGGTTAAGTCAACTGCAAGATTCTGTCATTTATTCAAGCTCCTGGAACCCCTCCCTCCTCCTACTCCTCTGTTTGCATTTCTCCCTCTGGCAGCCATTTTAAAGTCACAAGGTTTTGAGTCCACGTGGGGCTTCTACATGCTGCCTCCATGGCAGAGGGGCTAGCACTGATGTACCAAACAACCCTGGCCTCAGAGTTCCCTGTGACATGTTTGTTTTCGAGAGTCTCGTACCTCTCATTACCTGCTCATGTGGTTATGGGAGGAGATGTGAAACCAGGCAGCTTACAATACCGGCTGGAGGATTCTCTTATACATACCTGGACATTCCTGGATGTTCCTGGATGCTCGTAGACACTCCTGAATGCTCCTGGACGCTCTGGGATGCTCCTGCACTTTCAGTTTGGCCACAAACTCTGCTGTCTCACAGCAGATGTTGCAGTCAAATCCTTAATTTCTGCCCTTACCTAATCATGAGTAATCATGAATAACCCTTCCTGGAGCTTTTCTGAGCAGTGTGTGTCTTTGTTTGCATGTACAGATAAAGGAAAACTTGCGAGCCAATGAGATTGAGGTTTACCCCCAGAAGGAGTTTGATGAGGATGCTGAGGACAGGGCGATCAATGACAACATCAGGGTGAGCTAAACACACATACACACACACACACACACACACACACACAAGTCATGACTAAATATGTGTGTGTGTGTGTGTGCGCGTGTGTGCATTCATACACATGTATGCAATTTAATGAGGTATGTGTGTGTGTGTATAACTCTGCTCTTTGTACCTCTGTTAGGAGAAGATTCCCTTCGCTGTGGTGGGCAGTGACCAAGAGTACCAGGTGAACGGGAAGAGGATACTGGGTAGGAAAACAAGATGGGGCACAGTAGAAGGTAATACATACAAACACACACACACACACACACACGTGAGCTCATTCTGTGGAATGCAGCACAGACATGAAAGACACTGTGTGTTCCTACAGATTTGAAATGTTCACATATTCCAGGGTTCAAATGTTACAGGTGTTCTTTTTCAGTTTTTACATTCTCTCATCAGACACTCAAAGCGAGAACCAGAATCGAACCTTTTCTTGTGGAAAATGGCACCATCTGCTATTAGACACTGAAGAGTTACGATTTCAGTATATGAGTTACTGAGAGAGTGAAAGAGAGGGTGAACACAGGGACAAAAGGTGTGTGAGAGAGGGAGGAGGATAGAGGGAGAGAGGGACAGAGAAGATGAGAGAGAGGCAGATAATGGACAGGGCTATAGTGTTGTGGTCACACACACACACACACACACACACACACACACACACACACACACACACACACGCGTATACCATCTTGGCTGTCTTCAGAATAAATGGTAAGTAAACAATAAAATCCACAAATCCTTTTTCTAGCACCATGCTATTAGCAAAGCACAAATGTAAACACATCTACACAAGGCAGTCTGCCTCACAAACACAATTACCTCTAGTTGTTTGAATGTGTTCTCTCCATTTGAGTATGTTGTTTTGAGTATGTTTGAATGCCTGTGGACTATATACTTTTCATTTGTTGAGGTGGGATGGGGTCAGGAAAGTCATACACATGCTTTCCAGACCCCATTCCCACCCTCCACTCAGCCTTGAAGTGAATGTTGTAATTTTTCAGTCGAGGTTTATGCATTATAACTACTTAAATCGCTTAACGCGTTAGTGATGCAATGTGTGATATTACACTGCCATCTAGTGGAATTTTGGAGAGTTACATGACAAATGAAAAAGTGCACTGGCCTATTAGCTCATTTTAAACGTTTTGCATTCTCATTTGTTCATTATAAATTATTGTCAATGTGTTTTACGTTGTAAAGTAAAAATACCCTGTAGGTATTATTATTTTTTTAATATGTAATCCTCGCCTAAATGATAACTTGAGACTTGCTTTTGTTGTAGTTGAGAACATGGCACACTGTGAGTTCGCCTATCTGCGCGATCTGCTGATCAGGTGAGCCTGTTTACATTCAAATGAATAGTGAAACTGTCATCGAAGCATAGAAGAACATTATATTTTTTCATTATAACATAATGGACAGAACAGTAGACTCAGTTCTCTCTTTCTCTGCCTTTCTGTCTTTGTTTGTCTCCCCCTCTCCCCCTCTCTCTCTCTCTCTCTCTCTCTCCCCCTCAGAACTCACATGCAGAACCTGAAAGACATCACCAGCAGTATTCACTATGAAGTTTACCGTGTGCGCAGACTCAACGAAGACAACGCGCAGTCCAACGGCGAGGAGAACGGCCATCCCGCCGTCCACGCCAACGGCGTCCCTGCCCACGATGTCCTCTCGCATGAGATGTAGATGTCTGCCTCTCCCTCCCTCCCGCCATCCTTCCATCCATCTCTCTCTCCATCCGTTGGTTTACCACTCGATCAAATGCTGACATGAAGCAGTGTCTTCCGCTCTCTCTTTTCAGGATGGAGCCTGTTAGTCATGCTTAACTGTTCCCAGACGTCACGTGACCACGCCACTGTAGAAGCAGCGATGGCTGTCTGCAGTACGAGGCGTTTGGTTACTCCTGTGTAGTTATTCTACTTTTCCGAACAGTGCTTAGATGTTCTGTTAAAGTTTTTCATCCCTTGGTATTGTGCCTGTTAGTGAAATTGTCCCCCCTCCCCCCTTTTTTTTCTTCTTCCATAAACACGTGATGAAATGCTGCTTTGCTTATGGTTATGGTGCCTCATGTGAGGCTGCTCAAATGTGAGGTCTGTGTTGGGTGTTCAGAACAGGAATCACTCCTGGTGAGACTCGTGCTGTCAGACTCAGAGAGCGGAGACAAAGGCTTTGAGCTGGTAGTGGCATCTGTTCTGAGTCAAGCCTTGTGAATTTTTTTTTTTTTTTGCATTCTGTATGGGAGAAAATGAAGTGTACAAAATTCCCTGTCCCAAATCAATCTCTCACATCAGTCTCTCACACCCCTCACACCCTTCACAATGAATAAAATTAGATAGGGATCAAAAATCTGCCATATTGCTGGTGCACCCTTTAGAGACCTTGAGTAAATGTCTGATCTAGTCACAAAGAATCCTGCATAAGTAGGGTTTATGGGACAGGAGTGAAGGGTTGATTTGGGATGCAGCCCAAGAATAATCTGCACTAGTCATACTAACAAGTGAAAGTTAGTAGGAAACAATTAGCCTAATGAAAATGCCATAAAAGTCATTTTGAGCGACATTGGTGTTCTGGGTGAGACATTCTTTGAACTCGCCACAGACACCCTATAGTAATGGGTTAGTGATATTTTGTGATGTTTTGCAACATTTGCTGCGTTTCTCACATAGACTTGATCCTTGATCTCTTGTCTCCATACTTCATTCATTGCTATTACACTTTGTTACATGTCGAATCTGTATGTTACAGGTGTGTCTGTGCATATATGTTACAGATCTGTCAGGGGTATGTCATGTGTCAGGGGCGTATGTGTTACGGGATTGTCAGGGGTATGTCATGCTCTTTTGGGGAGGGACGTAGGCTTTTTTTGCAGAGGAGGTAAAACATGGAATGGTTCTAGAAGAAGAACCATGTGAAAATTGGAGAACCTTGGAAACCTTCTTTGTGTGTGTGTGTGTGTGTGTGTGTGTGTGTGTTTGCGTGTGCACATGCTTGTGTGTATGTTTTAAACTGAGAGTGTATATTTTTCTGTCGTTACGTTTTTTCTGTTGGCCAAAGGCAACCTGCCCATTTAAAATTCAGTGTTCAATGTCATGTTTGAACTCTCCCTGTTTTAACCTCGTACTACAAATTTACATTGTTATTAATAGTCAGTAATATTACTCTGTTCATGTTACAATGCAGAGGTATCCACCTCTGTATTGATATAAACCAAATAAATGTCTTTTCATGTTTTAAAAAGAAAGAAGTAATGATTTGTAAAGAAATTACGATGTATCTAAGGTGTTTAGATCCAACTGTAACTTCCACTTAAACTGGTGATTTCCCCACAGACAGTAACATCTCAATGTCCTATTATTAACTGTTATTAACATTGTTTTATTTTGTTTGTTTGCCCCCTGTAGTCCCAGACCACAGTAATTTAGCCTTAGTAAATTAGTAAATGTAATATGTATAGTACATGTATTTTTTTTAATTATTATTCTTGTTGGACTGTAATCCACAGTGATTCAACAAATGCACAGCATATAATGAAAATGATCTGAACACCAGCTATTGACTGAATACATAATCAAATATAAAGCAGTAAATATCTAATTGACTTTGGCCACATTCCATACATAATATGTCTCATGACATTTCGGAATGGACAGTAGAGCGTTGCCTCACACACGTGTGTGAAGCGAGCTTGGGTCAGTGCCCAGGCTCACAACACAGAAATACAGGCACAGTGGCTTTAGGCCAGCAGTCTCGTCCCATTGCTGGAATGCAGACTCTGCCTGTGAGAGAATGTCGCTGGCCCTGCATGTAGCCTGGGTTTGGCATGTACGCGTCTCTGCGCTATGGTGGCCCAAAATTCAAAGGACAAAAAACATTTTTTTTAATTGCTGTCGGTTTAGGCAAACTCTCTGTAACTTTTCACACTGTGCTGAAACAAAATACACCAGCATCATAGGGACTAAACTCCTGTCATACAGTTTGTCCTTGGAAATCCTACTGCAATAAACCATGCAGCCTGAAACAAAAAACAAAGCACAATGTGCATGAGCTAAGAATTTTCGGATCTGTTTGGTTCTAAGATCCAACGGTATATATTGCAGCTCAAGTGGGTGGAGCCTGTTCCTTCATTTTGAAGTGAAGTGGAATCACAGCATGCTGTTTCTGCATCAGTGTTGCTCTTCACTGTGTTGTTAAGAATGCCAGTCAAAATGGGTGAAAGCTGATTGTAGATCAGCAAGAAATGCCGTCACTGATATCAAAGCCCTTTATCCACTTAACCTGTTGTAAATGTCTTGCCTGAATCGATTAGAACTAATCTTACATTACTACATCACCTCATTAAAGACTGAAATTCAAGAACCCTACAGCCACAAACATTCCAGAGTTGACAGGTGAGAGACTTTCCAACAATAACACTGCTATGGATAAACCAGCAGGGGTGGGGCTTGGGGGTGAGGGTTGGTGAAGAAGGTGTGGGTTATGGACTATAATATCACTTGTATCACTATTTTCTAACAGATATGCATTTTGGTGTTTACCATTCATCTCATTCTGCCTTCCTAGTGTTAAGAGCCATAAATTATTTAACTCAGCGTTACTAATTTAATTCATAAATTACAATCGCTATACAGAAATGTAAAAAATATAATGGATGCATTCAATTATTGTTATCGAATTCAAATGATTTAATTTGAAGAAATAAAATTCAATATTTTATACCATGCAACCTCTGTTTTTGCTTGTTACTATTAATTATTAGAGATTCTTAGTTTCCAGTTAAGCACTTCATTGTAAACTCTTACTGGGCAGTGAAGGGGCTGAGATCATTCCTGATAGACAGAGAAAAACTGTTAACGAGTTCCTTTTGAGAAATTGTCACTGACATTCAAAAGCTCAAAACACTGCACGATGCATAATCGACAGAGAAACCTGCGAGCAGGTGTAAATACAGAAAAAAAAGTTCAAGGAAATGTCAAAATGACTGACAGAAAATGTGATCTCATGAAGAAGGCTTAAAATGAGTTCGATAAAATTCTGCATTATAGTTCACCATTTAAAATTAATATTGATAATGCTGTCAGTTTGTGAAAATCCATATTTGTCTTTTAGTTCTTTATAATGTTGAAGGTCACAGTAAAAAGCTCTTCTGCTTTCAGGAGAGGGAGAGAGATACACAAAGATGGGGGATTTGATGGTAGGGTTGGGCAGACTTATGAGCAGCTATAGGCTATTTGTGGGCTGTATGGAAAGACCATCAAACATTAAGTACCTGGTTTAAAATAGCAAAAGTCACTTCCTTGCTAATTATTTTTTAACTTTATGGAAAACTAAAAGAAAAAGAAGTTTAATATTGATTTAACAGATTGTAACCGTGCAGTTCCTTGTCATTAGTATATCAGAATGAGTCCACCCTGTTCCAATATGCAAATACAGGTCATGTGTTGATTAGACTGATACTGTCTAGCCAGCTAGCAAAGATGCTGATGTTATTTGGCTCAGTAGCTTGTCGTTAGCTAATGGCCTGTTGACCCTACAATTAGGTGGGTAGAAGAGCAGGTGTGATTCTTTATAAGTATTAAATAAGTATTTCTGTTGTTTAAAAACAATGAAACCGCTGTGCCAATTCAGTTCAGTTTGTTGGCATTCATGCATGTACAGCACAAAAATAGTGGTTTGGCAAACCTCTGGTGTGGGCATACAACATTTAGTACAAGTGAGTAACAGTAAGTCAAGTAATTTATTATACTATATATGATCTTGTTCTCATATCAAGTTTTAAATGACTTTAAACATGCATCACTGAAACTCAAACTCCAAAATCTACATCTACATAAACGCAAAAATCTACATGTATTCATCCTGTCTGTGTTTGTTTGGCCATGAGCGCACACACACATCATCTTCCCACACATCTTCTTTGACTTCTTCTTACTCTCCTTGATAAGAGAAGGAGCATATTGGGTGGTCTTTGGTTCCATCGTGCTTGAAAAAGCTCCATTTCCAAATCAGAGTTGCAGAGACTCTGTGTTCACATGTCCATAGCAGCGAAGTATTGCAGCATTAATTAATCCACTTCTGTTAAGCATGTTTGAACTTCAAGTGCATGCAGTTGGTCATTTTAGTTCCTTTTAGTAATTAGTTGATACTGTATTTTTTTGGTATTCTGGAGGGACAGAATCCCTCATTTCCCTGTTCAGTATGTGTCAGCAATACCCTTGGTTTTACAAACATACACATACTCTGGCACACAAACACACACACACACACACACACACACACACACGCCGTTTGATGTTTTTCAATGTAAATTCCCGACATCCATCTGTTCATTTATTTAATTTTCATTTTCCTCATTTGTTTGTGTGCCCCGCCTTACAACCCATCTAGTTAAACAGATACACACACACACACACACATACACACTTCCTTCACAAAGACCCTTGCCACTCAGTGTCTCCTGGCTTGGTGCCAAGCACGCAGACTTACGAAGTCAGATCATGCCTGTAACCCTGTCCTGTATGCAAATTATTCTGAAACTGATTAAAAGAAAGCTGTAAATTTGATTCAGGAACCCGGAGGGGGGGCATACCCTTCTCTCTGGAGATGCCTGATTGGCTTAGATAAATGTTTGTGAACCCTGCATTCAGTGTAAACACTGCTGAGAACGCCAAGGGAAGATTTCAAAGCTAACTGAAAGTACTGCAGGTGAGTTAACCCGGCCAGGCTAAAGGAGTCTCCAAACCAGAGTTTACAGTACACAGTCTGCTTCCTAGTAAATGATTCAAATCTGTTACCGAGACGGTGTCTAACTCTAGCCAGCCAGCCAGTGTTGCTCTCAGCACGGCACTCAGTTTCTGTTTGCCACCAGCTCTTTAAAAGGTGCGAGATGAAAGGCTTTATAAATTGCACTTACAGCCTCGCGCGTGCAGTGTGAGTCTCACTGCGGCATCATCTTTCACACAGCCGTTTCACGCTGTTTAAATTACCGCTGTTAAACACGAGGAGGAGGAGGAGGACAAACTGTGACAGCGGTGCTGATGTCCAAGCTTAATTAGCGTGTTAACTCGGCACAGCCAAGCTAAACAGCCTGTGAATCCGGCAGCTAAGGGAGCGGAAGCATAAAGAAAGACCAGGAGAGCGAGGAATGATTCACCAGACTGCACATCACACAGACAACACACACACACTGCAGGCAGTTAATGTAGTCTTTAACAAATTTAAATAATGGTCCGTTAATAAATATAAGACTTACACAATCGCGCATGTCAGTATTTGAAAGGTGCTGGTATCTTGCGATGCCTTACTACTGCCACCTACTGTTGGTCTGTATTATAACATAGAGCGGTCTCTCTCTTGGTCTGTATTATCGCGGAGGGGAGCCTCTCTCTTACTCCGTCTCCCTTTCTCTCTCCTTCTGTAATTCCGACTTAATTTTCCTCCTTTCATTCCTCTCTGTTCTGCTTTCTGATTTTCTAGCTGTTTCGTTCAGTTCTTCCTCTCTGTTCAGTACTTCTACTGCTTCTGTTAAAAACCATCGTACATTTTGGCTGTCTTTTCTATTTGCTTCTCTATTCATCTTTCTGCAGGTCTCTCGTCGTTGTATCTCTCTTTCTGCAGGTCTCCCAGTCGCTGTATCTCTCTTTCTCTGTCTCTCTCCCTCCCTTTCTCCTTCCCTCTTTGCCTCTGTCACCCTTCTGGTTTATCCTTTTTTTCTTTATAAGAAAAAAAAATCACACTTAAATTCCCCCCTTATTTACATTTATATGATCAGATTTACCACCTTATGGCTGCTATGTAAATTTACCCTTTCCCGAGAACTTGGTCACCGTGAATGCATTTTCCAGATGACGGAAAATAACAACATTGCCCTCCGGGAAGAATCCGTGCCCGAGCGGACGACTGTTAGCGAACCTCATGAATTTGATAATGGCAAATTTTTTGTTTACGCCGGCCCCTCCGAGGTCTTGCCAGCGTATCCCGAAGCTCGCAACCTCATATCAAAACAAAAGCTGCACGCTAAAGTCCTGCGCGGTACGCGCTCGGAAGCCCCGCAGCTGACCATGGACGGTTTTACCGTGAACGAGCTTTGAAGTTCGTCTGGACTGTGAAGTTCCTGTGGCCCTGCTCCCTGGGAAGTTGAGGTTTGTAGTGTGGCACCTTGGAATGTGTTGACTGTAGTGGGTAACAGCACTGGCTCCCTTCTGTGGGGGGCTGGGGTCCAATACCCATCAAGGCTGGTCTCCATGTTGGAAAATAGTCCTTGGGCAATAGTCTTACCATCACCTACTTCTGTAATATGATTGAAAATTGTAAGTTGCTCCAGATAAGAGCATCTGCCAAATGTGTAAAAATGTAAATGTCAGGCTCTCTGTAACCTGTATGATCAGAGCCTCACTGGTAGATCCTGATCAAAGCTTATAGGTCTTCCAGTCAATGACTGCTCTTTTTTTCTCCAGAGGCCACATTTAAAGGTTATCACTGTTGTGCACCCAAGATGAGCAATTAAACAGAGCATTTTTATCGCTTGGCAACACAGGAGGCCATCGTCATGGAAGCCAGCAAGACAGCTGGGAACTTGAGAGGCTTCTGCTTTCTGATTGGTCTGAGCTCATCTGAGATGTGAGACAGAGAGATAGAATGAGATAGAGTGAGACAGAGAGACAGACAGAAAGGGCAAGACAAGGAGTGAGAAATTCTGCGGAAGCCGTATGCTGTGTTCAGTGTGTCTGTAGACCATGAAAATGCTGATGCAGTACGTTTAAAAAACACTCCTAGCAAAATGCAATAATATTGCCAGGTAATAAGAAATTAATTTTCCCCCTGACTAGCTATTGATACGAAGAGGGAAATTATGTAGTTTAGACCTTCGAGCACAAACGCACACACGTACACTAAGACACACACACAACACACACACCTCACTCCCAAGCATTTACCCTTTTCACCTCTGTGTGTGTGTGTGTTAAAAGCCGGATTGGTTTTTCCATAGGCTAATTATAGAGATCAAAACTTGGGGAAAAGACCCCCCAACCTGCTGCCCCCAAAATAAAATCTGTGTGTCGACCAAAATTGAGCTCACAAAAGCATCATCTATACAACATACCATATCAAACACGCAGCAGTGCCCACAGGGCTTCTACACTCACTGTCCAATCAGCATGTGCATGTATTCCTTCCAGGTTCAGTGCTGGTGGTGTTTTCCCTGCTTCAGCTAATGTAGGGCTTGGTAATAAGTAGTGCTTGAGATGCTTGGCGTGAGTGGACAGGTGCCTGGGAGTCCTCTGTCTTTCTTTTCTCTCTAGATAATTGTACCTGTTCAGGTATAGGATCAGGTTAAAGCTGCTTATAACTATTCTAAGCTCCAGTTAAGGTCGGTTATACTCTGGTTTAAGCACCGTTTGCAGTTGGTTACAATCTGGTTTAAGGTCTCTTTATAGTTGGTTATAACTGCTTAAAGCCCTGGCTAAAGCTGCTTATAGCTGGTTTAAACTCTGTGTGTTCTGATTCATATTGGATCAGGGCTGTGGCCAATGACAGGCATTCATGCTACCGAATTGGACGTTTTATTAGGGAAGTGTGAGAGAGGTAAGAGTCTTCTACACAATGAGTTCATTACTGAACAGGGATGCAGGTGCATCGCTCTGAGGAGGATGCAATACTAGCGATTTAGTCAGATTTCCACCATACACCATCCATCATCCACATATGCACACACACACAGAGGCACACACACACACACACACGTCCATGCATGGCTGCCCCACCTGAGCACGTTTGTCATCTGCCGCTCTGTATTCGTTTCCCGTGTGAGCTCACTGATGCGAAAACTCCAATATGCAAAAATGAGGCGTGAGCTACGCGCGGGTTGCCTGGGCAACGGCGAGGTTATTTTCAAACCCTGATGGAAATCAATGTCATGTGCCAACCTACTGCGCACTCGTGAAGATGAGGAAAGGTGGGGGGGGGGGGGGTTTGGGAAGGAGAGAGAGAGAGATAGAGGGAGGCAAGGAGGGAGAAGGAGAGAAGGAGTGGGGGAGCAAGGGAGGTGGCGAGGGAGGGAGGAAGGACAAAGAGAGAAGAAAGGAAGAGGCAAAGAAATCATATCTACCTTCAGTGTCAGTGGTAAGCAATACTGCATTCATTAGCGTGTCTCCATGTTCCCTCATAAATATCCTGCCTTAGTGGCTCATATGTGGACAAAATCAGAGCTGCTCACCCCATATCAAACTAATCAAAGAGACGACACAGAGAGGAGAGGAGAGGAGAGGAAAGGAGAGGAGAAGAGAAGACAAGAGAAGAGGAGAGGAGAGGAGGACAGTGGAAATTAGGTACAGAAGTGCAGGAAAGGAAATTAATGAAAAAAAGGAGAGGAGAGGAAACAGTGCTGAGTTCAGTCAGATCGACCCTCAGACCAGGTGTTGCTGTAACAACGAGCCCCAAATGGCAGAACATGACAGATTAGTCGAAAAGCACTTGAAAAAGTCTGAAACCGCAGGCCTCAGCAGGAGATTTCCTGGTGGAGTTTGTTCTTTTGCATATCTGCAGATCTGTCGGAACATGATTGACCCATGCAATCAAGCTGCTTCCCTCAGCCTCATGCCAAAGCTCATACTTTGAAGGCTGCTAAATCTGTGTGTGTGTGTGTGTGTGTGTACATGTGGGGGTTGGGCGTGGGAGTAGTTTACTTCATATGTACATATGTGTGTGTGTACCCACATGCGTTAAAAAAAGCTTTTTTGCTTGCTTGTTGTTAGTTTTTGCGTGTGTGTGTGCATGCACGCACGCATGTGTTTATTTCCCTGGCTTCATCTGGTCTAATGACTGAACTCAGATCAGTGACTTGGCTCGTGGTCAGTCCACACAGTCTACACCTGGCCTCGTACAAGCTTTCTCACTTTGTTTCACACTAAGCGTTCACCCACGTGTTCATGCCTACATGTGCCCAATCATGAACATGTGTGCATGTCATGATGTCATCAGCACCTCGCTCTGTGGCCTGCTTGGCCTGTCCTCCCCCATAGAGGCCAACTCTCTCTCTCTCTCTTTCTCTAACTCTATCTCTGTCTCTGCATATGCATCGGCAAGGCTGTTTTGATTTACTGTTGAATCTCTTGTGTGGAAATCGTAGGAAGGTGTCAGGTTCAAAATTTCAATTTCTGGTTCATTCCCCAGCTGTATTAGAGAGAGAAAGAAGGAGTGTGTGTGTCTGTGTGTGTGCTTTCATTGTAGTGGTTAACTTTCTGGTACGGTTCCCAAGCATGTAATACTTTTTTGTACTTGCTTTTGGTTTTAAATGCCTTCTCTTTCCTCTGAACACTCATAGGATGGGACATTTTGGAGGGCACTATTTAAAATCATTGTCAGAATTGGAGATAGGGCACGTGTGTGGTCCAGATGGATGAGATTGCCAACTCTCCCTGCTTGACATCCTCCTCGTTTTCACGTGGGAGACGAGAAGGGTGAATTTGCGCAGGGTGTCCTCAGACGGCATAGTGCTTCCCAGAAATGCTGCTGATTTGTTAAGCTAAAACAAACAAAACAATGGCAACGAATCGGAAAAGACAGCCCAAATGTACGATGGTTTTTAACAGAAGCAGTAGAAGTACTGAACAGAGAGGAAGAACTGAACAAAACAGCTAGAAAATCAGAAAGCAGAACAGAGAGAATGAGGAAAGGGAGAAGGGAAAGCAAGGAATTATAAAGGGAAAATAAACAAAAGAATAAAAAGAACAATGTCAAAGAAGGTAGTGAAGCTGTGGGTCTTTTCTGTGAGAGAGCTGTGATAGAGGAACAGAAATCCTTTGACAGAGAGATAGAGGTACTGTGATAGAGGAATAGATTCACTACGATAGAGGGACAGAGGCAATATGAAAGAGGCATAAGGTTTGTGATGTAGAGATAGAGGTGCGATGATAGAGAGATAGAGGTACTGTCATAGAGGGATAGAGGTGCTGTGATAGAGGAACAGACATCCTGTGGCCGAGGGATAGATGCACTATGATAGAGGGTTAGAGGTGCTATGAAAGAGGCATAGAGGTACTGTGACAGAGAGTTGTGATGATAGAGGGATAGAGGTGCTGTGATAAATATATGTTGTCATAGAGGGATAGAGGTGCTGTCATAGAGGGATAGAGGTTCTGGGTAAACTGACCATTGTCTGGCTGCACTTTGCACAAAAGGTATGATTAAAGGTGTGATGAAGTAGTTAGCCAACTTGATTATGGTCGTTAATCATTGGAGAGCTTTTGTTTCTGGAAATAATTAATACTGCTAAACATTAGCAATGTTTTTCCATCCAGACAAGATGCCTGACAAATAGAGATTGATGAATGATGTTTCATCGTTCTTTTTTGAAGTGAACGTTGACTGTGATCACACACATTTATCTGGGTGCTAATGACCAATAGCTGAACCCTGAACATTAGCAAGGATAATTCGGATTCACATGCTAATCACGGCCTGTCTGCCTTTTTTTTAATGAAGCGGAAAAATGATGCCGTTTAACTAACTGTGACGCTGGCATTTCCAACTGCCCCCAGGCTTTCACTCTAATAAAGCAACACAGGCCTATTATAAAGGCAGGATTAATACTGCAACATTCCAACACTTTGGATCAGAGAGTTTCAGGAACGTTATGGGAATATGTAAGGAATATTTCAGGAATATGTCAGGAATATATCTTCCTTTATACATGGCTGCTGATTTTTTATGCCTGTTCATGCTGGGATAGAGGAAGCCGTCCTCTAACCCTTGCAGTCAAAACAGCAAAAAAGTATCTCAATGAGTCTGACTGGGTTTGGAGTGAACAACTGGACTGTGTGCGTGGCTGGGTTCCGTACTCTATATGAACATGCCGATATGCAAATGAATTAGGGCCTGATTCGACGGATGTAGGTGAGGGTGTAATCAACACTCTAGGACTGAACCATTCAGCGCTTCGCCCAGCCACTGTCTCTCTGGCTTCCTCTCATGTAACAGACCTTGCCCATGGAAAAAGACAGTGGCAGAATGAGATAGAAAAATAGATAAAGAGAGAAAGAAAGAGAGAGAGAGAGAGAGAGAGAGAGAGAGAGAGAGAGAGAGAGAGAGATCTGATTAATGTGAGTTTCTTTGAATCAGGACTTCCCATCTCTGTACCGACTTATTATTTTTAACTGGAGTGTGATTTGCTCTCTCTCTTCCTCTTCTTCTTCTGCCACTGTCCCATTCTCTCAATTTCTGTCTGTCTCTCTCTCCTTACACCCTACTACCTCTCTGTTCCTATTGCTCTCTCTCTTGTTCTCTCTTTCTCTCTCTCTGCCACTCTCTCCTTGTCTCTTTCCCTCTCTCTCTCTCTCTCTCTCTCTCTCTCTCTCTCTCTCTCTCTCTCTCTCTCTATCTCTCAACCCTCCCCACTATCTCATGGGGTTAAGTGAGAATAGCACAATAGCTGCTATCTGAAAATGAGAGGAGAGAATTGCAGATCCGCAAAAATAGAAAATATGCTAATTTTCCTCTGTCAAATCATTGCCTTGTGTGTGTATGTTTGTGTGTGTGCGTATATGAGAGAGACGTGAAATTGAGATATCACTATGCTTTATTTATTTATTTTCAAATGTAAACAGATACATGAGCTTATGAGCAAATCTCACGGATTCTTTCCAATATGGGCAGATTAGGTGCCATGTGTCAGAGGAAGGTCAGTCTGCCTTTCTGCTAAACCTGAAGAGAGAGAGAGAGAGAGAGAGAGAGAGAGAGAGAGACAGCAAGAGCAGCAAGAGGGAGAGTGACAAACATAGAGAAGGAGATATAGACTGAATGAGTGACAGAGCAAAAGTGTGTGTGAGAGAGAGAGAGAGAAAGAGAGAGAGAGAGAGAGAGAGAGAGAGAGAGAGAGAGAGAGAGAGAGAGAGAGAGAGAGAGAGTGAATGTGATTATAGTCAATACGACTGCAGTAGATGGGACAAGCGTCCCACAGTTCCTGCATGCAGAATTTTACAGACCTATAATAAAAGTTCAAAGAAAAACACCAGATAATGCATGTTGGATAGATTAGGCTGATTTTACACATTCTCTAACATTTTGGCTGCATCCAAAATCAAAATACAATTGGTGCAATCAAATTACAGTGCAGTGTGAAAACATCTAAAACCCAAAACCCAGTGTGCTTCTGTCAGCTGGCACACTAACTTGCTGATAAATCTCACCTAAATCCTCAACAGGGACATATTCAGTGACCACAGTCTGGCCATACAAAAAACACGTTCATACAAGAAATCCTGGCTGCCCAGAGAGAGAGAGGACTATACGGGCACTGCGAGAACGATGAGATCGAGACAGAACAGCACTTTCTCCTCCTCTGTAAAAGCTTTGTAGATTTTCCACATCTTCACCTGTAAAAATTTAAGTAAACTAAGAGTAAATAACACAGCCACCACACCTCTCAATGAATAATAACAATCTTTGTTCTGTTAATATATTTACTGTTTTGCTGCTGATCATGTATTATCAAGCTTATTATTATTTATCATCACTTCTTTATTTATTTTGAAACGTTATTGTTTATTACTATTTTGTTACTTATGACAGTCATTTGTTCAGCTCCACAGTATTTGCTTTTTAAACCGAATCTACAAAATTCAAACAGATTCGGACAGAATAGGTTTGTGGAATAATAATAATAATAGCCATGTAGCTATTAAAATTAGCCACGTAGATGTATTTAGCCACGTAGATGTATTTCTCTCCAGTCCAGAGAAGCTGCTCTGTGTTCAATGAGAAGATAAATAGTTCTGCACACTGGTAGCACAGGACATTTACACACAGCACACTTACACTCAGTAAATGTACAATAAATGCATACACAGTACATTTACTGTGACCACTCCACATCACAGATACACTCATACAAGTGTATTTATTATCAATATTGTTTTTTCACCTATTTCTTCTACATTTATCGTTCTTTTTAGGGTTGTTATTTATAGAGTTGCTTATCTATCTGTTAACGTTATAGTCAATGCAATGCATTTTTATTTCTACTAACTTTACACCAAAGCTTTGGCACTGAAATTTCTCACAGCAATAACAAAACCTTAAACTACCGCGACACGAAGACCCTACGTTACAATCACCAACGTACTTTTTTTCTCATGTTTTTATGACACCCTTTTCGACAATTGTAACACATTATCGTTACTTTTTGTTTTCAACATACTTTTCGTTTTCAAAAACGACGCAGTGTATGGTTTTATGGTTTCTTGCGTTATCCATAAATGCTCTCAACATCTATAACCTGTTTACCGAGGGACTCCGTCTATCCGACTGTCACGCTGCTCATTACTTCCTCAGCCGGAATCCCGAAACTACAGAGGAATCGCCGTTCTGAGCTGAACTGAGTCTATTGTCCTCTCTCTCTCTCTCTCTCTCTCTCTCTCTCTCTCTCTCTCTCTCTCTCTCTCTCTCTCTGTGTGTGTGTGTGTGTG
>JAOYMR010000001.1:14159042-14170904 GCA_025802075.1 Tenebrosternarchus preto | reverse complement strand
AGTGGCTAAGCGAGAAACTCATCTGCCATTACGCCAGGGAATATGAGCAGCTAGTCAGTGAAGTGTGTGTGTGTGTGTGTGTGTGTGTGTTAGTTAGAGTGAAGGGTCGGGGGTATTGTTTGTGTGTGTGTGTGTGTGTGTTTGTGTGTGTGTGTGTGTTAGTTAGAGTGAAGGGTCGGGGGTATTGTTTGTGTGTACGTGTGTGTGTGTGTGTGTGTGTGAGTGTATGAGTGTGTCTGCTGGCTGAAGGGTGAGTTAAGAGTTTGCGTACATGTCTGTTAGGGCCTGTGAGAGTGAGAATGTGTCAGAGCATGGAATATTAGTGAAGAGTGTTGTGCATATGTTCGCATCAGTGTGTGGGAGGTTTGATAGTGTGTTTATGTATGTGTGTATGTGTGAGCGGAGGGTAAGAGTGTGTATATGTGTGTGTGTATGCTTGTGGTAGGCTGGGTGCTTGAGAGTATGTGTGTGAGTTAGAGTGGAAAATGGAGAGAGTGTGTATGTATGTGTGTATCTGAATGTGGCAGAGTGGTGATAGCCTGTATAGTGTGTGTGTGTGTGTGTGTGTGTGTGTGTGTATGTGTGAGTGTGTGTGGTTGTGTGTGTTTGGGTATTTATGTGTGGTAGGTCAGGAGGTCGATAGAGTGTGCGTGTTGTGTGTGTGTGTGTGTGTATGTTTGTATCTGTATGTGGCAGAGAGAGCGTGTACATGTGTGTTAGACAAAGGGTTTGCTCGAAACATGCTGTCGCTTAGCCTGTGTTCACGCTGCTTGTGTTAGACGCTGCAGCACAGAGCTTACAGGGCGACGGCTGACGCTGGCTCTGGAGAGCCGAGCTGGGTGTGTGCGGAGGGTCTGCTGGGTGATGTAACCGCAGGGCAACGGTCGTGGAATACCCGAAGAGCTGGTGGTGGAGTCAACGGATGACATACGGTAAAATATGGTAGAGAGTGTGTGTATATGTGCGCGTGTGTGTGTGTGTGTGTATGTGTGTGACGGAGGTTTGGAGAAAGAAAGAGAGAATGAAAGAGAGAGTAACAGAGAGAGAAAGAGAGAAACAGGGTGGAGGAAAAGTTGGAAGTGATAAGCAGCCACTCCAGGTTTAACTGGCCACCTGCACCTCCATGTCCTTTGTAGTAAAGCGTTTCTCTGGTCACATCAGAATTTGTGAAGAATTCCTGAGAGCCCCCTGCTGGCTTGGAGGTTCAGGGAGAGGCAGGCTGATACAGCACTGCACAGGTGTGGAATTCTTTCAGCATTCAGAGCACATGAGGCAGAAAACTGCTGCAGGACTACTGCTTACCGCGCCTTGTTGCCATGGCACAGATACAGTTAAAGTGAACACTGTGAGGTTCTACAAACCCTATTCAAGTTAGCAGTGCTCACAGATCTCAGTTCAAACCGCTGGTCCGACACGAGCTGCTGCCCCTCTCGCATCTCTGTGCCCCCGCCCCTTCCAGTAACCTGCCTCAGGTGTGCTTGGGAGCCAGAGCCGAAAACGCGGACCGGATCCAGAGGCAGACTGGATCAGGATCCCAGGCCCTGCAGAAAAAACGCACTGTTTGTGTTCCACTCTTCCGGCTCTGTATTTGAGGCTTAATGTAAATACAGTAGTGGCTGCTGTCATCATGAGAATTGCTGTAATAGGCTTCGTATATTAGCCGAATAAGATGGTTTACTGTAGGCCAAGTCAAACTAGCCATGTGTAGATAGGGGGTGACGCTAATAGTGACCCCAATAAACTGGCAGCTCACTCTCTCTCTGTCTGTCTGTGCATGTGTATGTGTGCATAAGTGCATGTGTGTGTTAGTGTGTGTGTGTTTGTGTGGGCATGTGACAGAGATCTGTTCTGCTTGATCTCTCTTTCTACATGTGCTCTTCTCACATGTTTAAATCTGTTAATTAGCTCTGTGCTGCCACAGACAGAGAGATAGGAGTCTGTTGCTATGATACAGTGCTGATGTTAATTAAGAAGTGCTTTATGTTCCTGTGTGCGTGCGTGTGTGTGTATGCATGCGTGTGTCGGTGTGTTTGCGTGTGCTTGTGTGCCTGTGTGTGCACAGGAACATCAGTTGTGTTGAAAGTGTGGAAAGCACACGGAAAACCTGTTATTTCTCATAAATAGCTCATAATTGTGCCTCTACAACCGTAGATTGCTTTGTTTATGTGGAGCAGGGGAGGTATTAGTTGCTAGCATGATGCAGATGCTAAATCTGGCATGGCATTGCAGTCATTCGTTTGATTGGGAGTTCACCGAAGCTGTACACCAGGAGACCAATCAAACTGTTCTCAACTTGATGGACACGCCTCCCTCTGTACAACTGAGCTACAAAACTTAACCTCCGTTTATTGGTTTATCTGTGGAGTTTAGACAGTACTTAAAGATTTTCTTTTTTCTCTGTTGTTTTTGCTTCTGTATTTAAATTTCTATCATGACATGTACATGTACATGTTTTTTACACCCTGGTTCATTAGCTTTACATGGATTTACGTGCATTTTTTTATTAGCGTAATAATTACCCCAGTTATTCTCAGGAATATTATTACAATATATAATAATATAATAATGAGAATTATTTTTAATATAATAATATCATAATTATATTTTTCCCTCTTTCCCTCACACTCTCTGCATCAAGTGCATGCACTTGCACACATACACACACACACACACACACACACAAATCCAGTGTGACCTTCATCTCTCTCAGTGCTTCTCTCATTTTTGTAGTGTGTTTCTAAAAATACAGACCCTGAAACGGGGGTTGGGAAGGGGGCGACCAACCCCAGGGGCACACACACACACTCACACACACAGGTCTAATGATCCTATTCAGCAACTCAGCATGCGTGCACGTGTGTGTAAGATGGTGAGAGAGTAAAAAGAGAGAGAAAGAGAGAAAGAGAGAGAGAGAGAGAGAGAGGTGTCAAGGAAGGAGGCATAATTAAATGAAAGAAAGACAAAGTGTATTTCTGCTGAAAAGATGGAGTATGGGCTGGAGATAAAAAGAGAGGAGGATGGAGGGATGGAGATGAATGAGAGTGTGAGACTACAGCAGAGTGAGACCAGTACAGTAGGAGAGGGAGAGAGAGGGAGAGAGAGAACAAAAAGCAGGATTACTCAGTCACTGTCTATATAATAAACCATGCAATATTTGCCCCTGCAAGAGAAAAATATCTCCCTGAGGAGAGAAAGCTAGATCTTATTTACAGGGTTTCTCCATTTCTATAGCGCATGTCACAGGAAGTTTATTTATCTGGAACATAATAAAGGATGTACAATGATTTGTCTTTCCTGCCTAAAAAATAAAAAAAATTAAATAAACCAAAATGAATATAAACATGCTTTATAAACGTGTTTCTGTGCTTTATAAATGTGTTTTTAATCTGGGTGGATGTTCATACATGCCTGTCGTTGCTATTGCTGTTAGGGATTAATAACAATAATACATTTTATTTTAATCTCGAAGCTGCTGAAGTTGCTGCACTAAATCTGGTTGAAATCAGGAACGCTGCACCAAATCGGATTCACTGGGGATTCCTATCTTGAGCTGGAGCTGAGCAAAATGACAGATTTTTTTTTTGTTCTTTTTCCTCGTCCTCTCCGACATGCTGAGCACCCGGCTCTCCTCCCCGTCCTCCCTGAAACCCCTTTGCCCTCCCCTCATCCCGGCGACCCTCTCGGCCAGCTGCTAACGAGTCGACCGCCCCGGCCCATTCTGATTACTTTATAGGTTAATTAGCTCGGTGAAGGGGGAGGCGTACAAGTCCTTCACCCCCCCCCCCCCACTCCTCCCCTGTCCCCGCGGTCTGATCTATCATTAGTGTGTGCTGGAGACTCCCTCACTCCTTTCTCCTCTTCTGCCCTCATCTTTCTCCTCCTCCGCACATCACCTCCTCTGTGGCATCATCAGGGCTGGGGACTCTGGGGAACTCGATGACGAGGGAACGATGACGTGAAGATCAGTGAATGTGTGCAAGGAAATCTTGGAGTCTTGCTCATCATCAGCGGCTCTCCTCCGGGTTCGAGGCCCGCCCCACCAAAAGAAACTGTGTGCAATCATTTCAGCACAACACATTCAGTCTCGACTCGTTCAACACTCTTATCTGACCATCAAAGTAGTATTTGGTTCAGTCTGATTATGAAATCGTTGGACTGTGGAACGTGGAGTGATCAGTTTTTATTCATTAAGTTGATGTTCAGCAAATCTACAAATTCTGGCCCTGGAACGGTTAGTAATTTAGTACGTTGCTGACATGCTTGTATTTGTCTGGCAAATGTAAATTAGCACTTTACAGCTGCGAATCTTCATTAGCTGATTAGACCTTCACTTGACTAGCAAGTAGAAACAAACGCGTGCCTGGCAGTCAGGCGGTCAGTCATGGCATAGTTAGCAATTTTAGGAATCTGTGCTTGAATATCAAAGACTATTCTGTAACCAGGTAGATGTTGTTTTACGCAGAAAGTCGAAAGCCTTTTGCAGAGGCGGCAGCATCACCTCCGCCACTCGTCAGCAACACGTAACACTCGTGACTCTCGCCAATTAGTGTGGTTCTCCTCCTGCTTTACAGGCTTGGTAATGCTGAGAAAACCTCTTTGGCTCTCCTTTTGTCAACAAAAGCTGTGTTGACAACCACTGTTATTTTCCTTTAGACTTTCATTTTTTCTGTGTGCGTGCGAGTGTGTGTTTTTGTGTGTGTGTGTGTGTGTGTGTGTGGGCGCCCACGTGCTGCTTTCATGTCTGTTTGCACAACTCTACTTCAGGCCTCAGACATAAGCACTTTGTCTGTCAGCTTCACCTCTTCTTTCCTCTCCATTTAGATTTTCTTCCCTCCATTTTTTTTTTTTTTTGGCTGCATGAATTAGGGGGTGTTTCATGTAAATGATATGTATGTCGGAGTAAATCGGAGCGCCTTGTATGCATATGATATGCAAATAAGGAAGTGGGTGCGCAAGTTTCGAACGAGCTTCATGAATCAGATGTGGAGTGGTTTATATGTCATTCCTGATTCTCAAATCTGTACGTGTTTCTGGACTGACTGAAGGCTATGCATTGATGAATCTGTTTCCTGACTCAGACAGCTGGGTTTCCGAGCAGGAATGTGCATTTACACACACGTGCAGACAAACACGTGCGCTGGCATCAGGAGACAAGCTCCAAGACACACTGTGCTAACATGCCAACCTCTTTGTCTTCATCTCTCTCTCTCTCTCTCTCTCTCTCTCTCTCTCTCTCTCTGAAATTGGTTGGATGCTGGCCAAATTGGCCAGGGTGAAACCCCGGAGATTCCATTCGCCTGCTGGTGTCTGGGTCCACATCATGGACCCACATTGTCTCTGGTGGTGTTTAATTAAGTGGCTGTGATTGTCACATAACTCACGGTACCCGCTTCCTAAGGCCTTCCTGTCGAGCGATCGCTTCCTGTTGAGTTAATCATCCGCCAATCAGAGGTGGCGGATCATGTGTAGGAGGTCAGTTCACGCTTTCGTTTCTGAGCCTCTGCGTGTTTTTGGGGTGACATCCGTATGTGACTGTGTAGACAGATTGGAGGAGCCGCCCAATTAACCAGCACACTTTCTCTGACTCTCCTCTGGTACACCTGCCGTTCGCCGAACTCTTCGAAGGCTCAGATCTGCTTCTCACTGTAGAGCTTGGTGCCATAAATGCAAAAAAAACAAAAAACCCAGTTAGTCAAACAGCCACTACAGCTACACAATGCAAACTGGAAAAAAAAAAAAAAACCTCAGAAGCACAACTGATTATTTGACAATTTAAAAAAAAAAAAATCCATGTGGCAATTCTGTGTCTATAACTGGACAAAGACATCTGTAATCAATCAACAGTGCATGATCAACTCTCACTCAATGTGTACATCTGTGTGGTAGGGTTAACACACACTAGATGCTTCACGCACACACACACACACCCACACACTCCATGCTGCAAGCATATGTAACGTGTTCTTGTTCAGAGTCAGCATATGTTAGCCAGCTGGGTGGGCATATGCCTCTACACACTTCCATACCACGCATGCATTTAATACATGACAGTCCTTTCCTGCACTCTGGGTTGGCCTCTACTCTCGTATCTTTTGTTTGTTCATTTGTTCTTTCGTTCCTTTATCCTTTCTTGCTTACTTTTTTCTCTCTATCCATCATGTGAGTGAGTAACTGAGGGTCTGTCAAACCGTTTCCTGTGTTGTTTCTGTTCTGGAGCTGGACCTTCATAGCAGCACCCCGGGCCAACACGCCCGAGCTCTGATCCATTACGCTCCCACTGGCGGACCTGGTAATGGGTTTGTAATGAACGTCTCTCCCGTTCCGTGTCTCAGGCTGTGGTATAAAAGCCGCCGGATAAATCCTGCTTATGTGAGCGCGTCATACGGGTTTAAGAGTGCAGATACAGGCCGCTTTAGTTCCAGCTCTTTGTTCTGTAGCGGTGAGTTCAGCCATTAATGTTGCTGCATCGTGCGTTATGCAATAGATTGTTCCATGTGTGTGTGTGTGTGTGGGTGTGCTTGTATTCCCATTTTAATTGCGGTCGTCATGCCTGACGGTTGTAGAGACAGCCTTGCTCTTTGTGCATTGCTTCTAATTGAAGCCATTACACGTGTAACTAACCAGTTTGGAGTGTTCAATTGTTCGGGTGGCTTAATTACAAAAGGGGCTGGAAAACATCAGTCAGTTTCCTAACAGAGCAAATCCATACACTTCCTATTTGCAATGGCTTGGACAGACACATCTATTACACTCCTGTTTGCCCATTTGATCATTTCTACATTAAGGCAAACCCAAATAGTCCCCTTTTCCCCTCTCGTTATTGTGACGTCCTCTGATGTTCAACTTCTCTTTGTCTTTGCATTAATCTCTATTCTTGCTGGCATCTTTTTAGATTTGTTTTGCTTTGTCAGGATTCTGTACCACATCCCCACCAGGGAATCATTAGGAACAAATGCTCAGTCTGCATATTGGTTATGTTTCACTGAAGAGTCTAAACAGAGTCACAGATTCCAGGATAAATGGAGCAGATTTCTGTCTTCTGGAACTTATGGAACAGACTGTCAAATGCCAGCATGCTGTGCTGAGAAAATTCGCCGTCTCCTGTGGTTAGCAGATAACATCCAGGCATCTGCTGGTTCCTCTCCCAGGAGGTACCATGGGAAATGGGCCCTGGAGCAAAGTGCTGCTCACTCTCAGCCCGTTGTCAGCTCATTCTCACCTCGATCTAGACCTCTCAGATAGCTCTTGGCTTGTCCTTATCTCATTCTTGGCTCGCTCTCGGCTCGTTCTCTTCTCGTTCTCATCTTGTTCTCATCTCAATTTCATCTTGTTCTTGGCTCATTCTCAGCTCATTCTCATTTCATTCTCAGCTTGTTCTTCTTGCTCATTGAGCACTGCTGCTGGGCGGCTGCCCACTGAATCTCAAGTGGTTTCAGAGGATTCTTCCCTGTCCCATGTGGTTTTATGCCTGAGGTAATATTAACCCCTTTTATGCTCCAAGGACAATGTCTGTGGCTCCAGAATCCCATCCTTCACTCTTATATCTACATAATCTCTCAAATTAGCTTTACCGTAGTTACTAAATAATTCACAGTGGTCATTGAATAATATGGCTTTAAATGAATGGCTAAATAATAAGTGTGGAGTTTAAGAGATAAATGGATGGTTAGAAAGATCTTAATTGTGATGTCTTTTTTTGTAAATGTAAGTGGCCATGTGCGTCGTTACAACTAGTTGGCTTGAAGGCAGACTAAGCGTGTAGAAGGGTGGGGTTACTGTGACCAGCGTGTAGAAGGGCGGGGTTACTTTGACCAGCATGCAGAAGGGTGGGGTTACTGTGACCAGCGTGTAGAAGGGCGGGGTTACTGTGACCAGCGTGTAGAAGGGCGGGGTTACTGTGACCAGCGTGCTGCAGTGAACCATCACGAAGGACCTTCACGGCACTAAAAAGCCGCCCAAGTGGAAGCCGACTGTGTGCCAAATCCAAGGGGAAATCAACTTTATAAGAGCGCGTTTTACAAGGACACAGTCTCGGAGGGCACAAGCATGGCATCTTCATCCAAGAGCCTGTGCCCCAGAGGCTTGGAGCATACATACTGGAGAGAGAGAGAGAGAGAGAGAGAGAGAGAGAGAGAGATGGAGCCAGAGCTAGATGATACAAGTATATTCATGTGTAGAAGAAGCAGAAGGTGAAGGAAAGAATGTGATAGATGGATGGTTTGTGTGTGTTCATGTGTGTATGCATGTGTGTGTGTGTGTGAGAGAGAGAGAGAGAGAGAGAGAGAGAGAGAGAGAGAGAGAGAGAGCATGAGTTGTGCGAGAGGTCTATGGTGGGGTGAAATCACTGTTATCTCTGGCTGGCTGAGCTACCCTGCAGAAATGAGTTCAGAGACAGCAGCTTCGAAGGAGAAGCGTGACCGTAATCTCTCACAAGCAGACCACCAAGCAAAAAAAATGTCAGCTGTTCAGGTCCCACCAACCAGAGCTCAAGGCCCACCCCCTCCTCGGCCTCCACACAGGGGGTAGCAGGGGTAGGAGGGGCTAAAATTCTTCTATTTTTACATTTCCAAAAAGAATACATTGAGACAAAGCTGAGATACTGCTACAATTAATTGTTGAATTTCAATTCTATTTTGTCAAGATTTTGTACCAATACTTAATATTAGACTTAATATTAACCTGAATTAATATTTACATGTATGTGCATTTACACCCAACAGTAAAATTTCAGTTAAGGTGGATGAATTACCTTCTAACACCTTCTGATGGCAGTATATATGATATGTGAGTTCATGTGGCAGTATCTGTCCTGTCTAGAAAGTCAAATTTACTACTATGATTTCAGCATTTGTTTTGAGCACTAACCATCTTGATTAAATTACGTTATGATCATTATGCACCTTGAACTGGTCATCAATACCCACCCCTAAGAGCTCAGGCTGTTAAGGAAAAAAAATAAACATTCCCTGATTTAAAGAGTTCTACGTACATTCAGGAAGGAGAACTTAACATGATGCCATTTGGTAGGGAAGGAGAGTGGAATGTTCTAGAACATCTCTACGTAGTGTGAACTGGGTACTGAATGCAGAAATCCTTTGGCAGTGTAGTAACCTTGGAAATTAATTAGAGAATGCAGCTCCATGGGGTGCAAGGTTCTGCTTGGGCCGGCAGCTGGATGCTGTATTGATTTTTAAAAAATCGTTAGGGGAGCTTGATCAATGTCGTTCCAAAAAGGTCAGTCTGAGGTTACGACCTCTGACACGGAATCGTCCTTCGGGAGTCTGGTAGTCAGACATAAGGTTAATGGCAACTGGGTGGGGTGTGTATCACCTGCCTCCTCTTAACCAGCACCTGTCACTGATAGACACTCCGCCAATCAGAGTTTTACAGCAAGCATCATCTGACCAATAAGCTTCCTGGACTCTACATGTTCTGTCCAATGAGCTTGGCTTCTGTCCATCAGACATCATGTAGCTGTTGCTGTTGTGTGTTTTTTTTTTTTTTTTAATCAACAGCTCACAGACAAAGCCGTTTGACACTATGTTTGCCCACCATTGACGGCACCTATGTTCACCCTCTAAACCCTGGTGGCCTGTACCATCTTGGCTCCATCAGCATCACCCATTATTGCTGGAGAGTTGAACACAGGGGTTCTCCTGTTCTCCCCTCCTGAACACCTCACTGTAGCTGAGCCCGGCGGTGAGAGAGGAGAGCTAAACAACTAAACGAAATCGGTATACCATGACCACCCACTGTTACATTTCCAAAGACCCCTAGCTCAAGAGAGCTGGTTTTGGATCAGCTACTTCCTGGCATGTAGCTGCTTTACTGCCTGCAAAGAATGTAGGATGACTGACCCTAAATCAGCCATCCTGCTTCAAATGGCCTTTTAAATGCAAACCTCAAGCTCACATTTGTAAGGCGGCTTGGATGAGCTCCCACGGTGAAAACAGCTAGGGTTCATTAGGATGACAGTGACAAAAACAGGTCAAAGATCAGCTCGTGTGCCGCAAGAAGGCTGCAGGCCGGAGTCTGCCGGCAATCCCATAATGAGCGATGTTCAAAAGGGTTAAGTTGTTATGGAGAGGGGTGAAAGGGCAAAGGTGAGAATCGCCATTAATGGCAAAAGCCCTGATGACCCCACACTCAAGTGCCTTGGGACTAACAAATTAGCAAGTGTACCGAACACGTCCCTCTTTTACTCCCTTCCACGATAATTTTTTTTATGGTTAGGTTTGTATAATCTATAGGCTTATTTACAATGACAATAGAGTGCCGTAAAATATAGTGTATCGATGTTAATCCTGGCACCTGTCCCATCATTCATTGGGGCATTGTGTATTGTAGGTGATGAAAGATATGCGTGAGTGCCTGCTGGTCATTATTCCTGTTAGTGAGGGATTACTCCATAATACACTCCCTTTCTGTTATGTCCTAAAGCCCTGCTAATGAAATTAACATCTCTGGCTTCAGCTGCATGAAGTCCACCACATTGGCACATAAACACTAACTCACACACACCTACACACACCCACACACCCACGCACACACACACTCACAAAATGCAGCTGTAATCAGACCTCCCACTGGAGGGCTTCTATCCGTCAGCCACACTTAAGTGCCTGCCTCCATCCAGACAGACTGATTGTAAATGACAAAAGAGAAACATTTTTCATGTCCTTCTCTTGTTTCTAAGGCCACGATGTTTAGCGCTGTTAATGTTAGTATTGATAGCTGATGTTGCAGTCAGATATGGTTGCATGTCCATGTATGTTCTTGCATATTGTCTGTCACAGACTATTTTACCACAGCAAAAATTATAAGTATATTTTACATTAATGACATTCAGTTGTTCCAAATGCTGATTCAGGCTACACCCTGTCCTCAGAATGCATACTCCAAGCTCCCTGATATGCTGTTAGATCCTCATTTAAGTGCATCTTTAAAACACTACAGTTCTGTGCCTTGAACAATGAAAATGCATTTCAGTTTTTTTTCTGGCCAGAAGGGCTTATGCATGATCGACAGTTGAAAGAGGGAGGCGGATCTCTAGAGAGCCAATCAAATGTGAGATGCTAAGAGGTGTGAGGGTGGTCTGTCATGTTGGAATGAGTGATTGTGTTCTGAGGGAAGGGGTGTAGCCATTAACATCAAAAGGCAAGCTCTATGTGTGTGGGGAGGGGGGATTCTATCAGGAGAGAGTGTAGGCCTTTATAAGAATAGACAAGCAAAGACCATCTTGTGGGTGGGTGGGGTGGGGGGGCTTATGTGCAAGCATATGTGTTCATGTACCCCTATGGAATGGATGTGTGTGTGTGTGTGTGTGTGTGTGTGTGTGTGTGTGTGTGTGTGAGATTGCCACCCCTGCAGATTAGTGGGTCGCCTTCAAAGGAGCGTATGTGGCTATGATGCTCTGTGCATTTGAAGTTATCACATTTAAATCGGCCGTGCATGAGCATGGTGATTTGTGAGTTACTTCTATGTCCTGCAGTCCACCACTGACCCATGGAGAGCATAGTATACAGAGTAGGGTGATAATATTTCATTCCAAACAAAACAAGGATATTCTTAACAGATACATTTAACAGATAAAATATGTGTTGTCTATTTTCCATGTACAGATGTTTAACAGATGTGATTTTTGAGCTTTAGCGTAACATTTGTTTTTTTTTATTACAGAGTAGTGTCCTCTCAGCATAAAAACAGGAAATCAAATCAATAGTGCAACAAAGGGAGTTCAGGTCTGTGCAGATTTGGGTCTGTGCAGATTATCCCTTTCCACAGGGGGTTAAGATAAAATGAAATATGCAGTATTAAATCCTGTATGTGCAGTAAAACAGCTACTGTAGTTTACAGTTTATA
>JAOYMR010000001.1:14109640-14132668 GCA_025802075.1 Tenebrosternarchus preto | reverse complement strand
CATTAATGTAATTTAAACGGTTGTTGGTAGAAAATTAAAATAATTGGCATGAATAAAAATCGTATAAAATTGTGTGGTTGTCTCCCCCCCCCCCCCCCCCCGTCTCTCTCCCTCTCTCTCCCTCTGTCTCCCTCTCTCTCAGCTCGAGGGGGGGCTTGATGCAGGTTTATGCTCTCTCTGGTTGAAGTGGCCTGTTCCAGTGCAGTTAAGAGTCCGCCACTCCAGGACCCATTTCTGTTACTAAGCCTCCTCTAATGGGCCGGAGACCGCCGACGTGCAGCTTTCTCTAATTACGGAGCTAAGCTACTCCACGCTTTAGAGAACGAGCGAGGTCTTCATCAGGACGTCACGACGGAGCTGAACTGTGGGAACCAGCAGGGTTCTTGCGTCCCTCACTGGCTGCCTACCACTTCTCCAGTTCGTGTTCAGGCTGTGGCCTGTTTATATGTTTTCCACTCCTTTAACGAGCTGCCAACCTGCTAGCATTTTTGGCCGTAGACTTTCTAAGAATCCCTGCGTTTAATATGTCGAGAGTGCTTGAGCCAGAGTGGGTGATGGCTTCGTAATTTGCCATTCCTTTCCATGTCATTAAACTGACTATAGGGTGTTACTTTTGTCAGTACTCGTCACTTGTAAGCATTCAGTCAAAGCCAGTGAAAGCCTACCTGTCTGACTGTAGTCCAAAGTTAGCACCAGGAAGTCAAACGGCTGAAAGTGGATGTTACAGCATGTGTCTGGCATTTTTGTAATTTAAAAAAAAAAAAAAAAAAAATTGACATTGCTGTCAGTGATGTCTGACTAAAGCTGTGCCAGTTCTGGCTGACACCTCGATTAGTTTTCATTCAGTTTGAATATTTTATATCAGCTTTTTCTTTAAAAAGGGCAGCTTTGTTTTCTTTTTGTTTGACAGAAATGGGTGCGAAAGCCCACCCCTGCAGTGTCCACAGTGCCAGCTGCTTTAAAACTAGAAGCTCAAATTAATTCCCAAATTGACATCTCTGATTTATTACGAGAGCAAATGGCAGGTCAGGTTTGCTACAGTACAGTAGCATGAATATTCATCATGTTATGCAAATTTCATGCAAATAACTCATGAGAAATATGTTTTTGCTGATAGTCTGAAATGTGTTGTACTAATAACACTCCTTGCCTTGCAGGTTGCTGAACAAAAATCCAAAGGTAAGAAAATCTCTCTTAACCACCCACCCTCACTCTCCCACCCCCATATAAATAAGCTGAGAGCACTCGGTAATTTATAACTGTTGCTGTAATGCCTGGTAAATGTAGCAAGAGAAGCCAACGCTCATTAGCCTGGAGGCCTTACTGCTCTGTTGGCTAGCTGCTCTATGCTAATCCTTGGTGACGCATGTATTATTTCATTAGCATATGGCCAGTGAAGTGTGTGGAGAACCCAGACATGCATGCTGGGAGTCTGAAATGCTCTTGGCTACCGGAGCAGCCCGGTGCCCCCTACATGCCCTGCCTTCGTGCTGCGTAGGAGTTTCAATTGCTGCCTTGTACCCAGGACAGCTTTGCGCTAGTCTTTTTCGCCCTTTGTCCAATACGAACTTATCCAGGGTCAAACCCTTTGGCTAGTGCACATTGGCCAGGCCTCAGGTCAGGTGATTATAAAAGAGAACAGACCATAGGAAGTACCAGACTCCAGACCAGTTGGGGTCTTTTGGAAGTAGCACTCAAAAAAAAAATATGTTCACAGATTGGGAAAGATCATAATTTACTGCCACATTTGAAGCTAAAGGCTCCCAAGCATGTGCTCTGTAATCCGTCACCACCAGATGATTAGGGTGAGGTGTATCTGTGCCTTTGTGTAATGTGTAGCCTGGCAGCGCTGGGTATGAACCTCCTGCTTGGGTTGAAAAACACAAACGCTATGTAAATAAATTTGAGTTTCAAAAATGATGTCATTCGTGATGCTCTCCGGATGTAGCCATCTGAGCTGCGACCGTGGCGTTGGTGCTTGACTGACTTGAGCAGAAACGGAAAGAAAGCAGGAGAGTCAGAATCGTCCCTTCACGAAAAGCAGCAAAACTCATGAAGATTAAAACCGAATGGCAAATGTAGCGATTATAAGAGATTAAGAACGTCTTTACTTTCAGCGGCACACGTAAAATCCGAGGTGAGCACATGCCGAAACCCTGCTGGCTCTCAAAGGAATGGAGACGGATGGAGAGCCAGGGTCCCTCCCCCAAGAGTGGAGGTGTGGAGGTGGACCAGGGTCGTGGAGCTGTGGGCTTTCATTTGGGCTTTGAAGAATGGCTTAGAAGGTACAGGCAAGGTGGAAAGGGCAACTGAGAGTGAAGGCAATTACAGAAAAGATAAAGGTATAGCGAGATGGCCGGGATAGAGGGGAACGTTTATTTATTTATTTATTTATTTAATTTTTGGGGTCGGTTTTGAGGGATGGAGCTTTGAAAATGGACAGGCATGAAGGGTTTACGACCAAACGAGCCGGCAGCTCTCCTGGTTTTTGACATTGACGGTCTTTGTTCAGGTCTTTGTTCAAGTGCCTTCATTGTGCTGTAGCATGGAGATGCTCGGGAGTGAGAGAGTCACTCCCGTCACGGAGGGGTGGTGGTGGGTCATGCCTGTAGCAGTTCTACAGTGGTCATCGCAGGCAGGCATCTCACACACTGGACCCTGCTCTCCATAACTGATCCCATCTGTTTCATGCATAATAATGACTAGGACACAAACTCTTGTCTGCTGAACTGATTTCTGTATACCCAATTCATATGCATAAATACACACACACACACACACACACACACAGTGATTGCCTATAAAGAAGCACACACTATTCCATAAACACTCACATTAGTTTTTGCAGCACCTGGCTGAGAAGACGCAGTTATTGCCAAACCATTGAGCTTTTCGTAATTAAAAGCTGGTCTGTAGAAACACCGCTGATTATCAGTCAGTATTACAGGCCATTACACTTATTAATTGAAAACAATAGCCTGTAACACTACAAGTAATTTGCACTCAATGACGACTGTTGGAATCATTTAACAGCAGTCTTTCTTTGAAGCTGTAAGCCGTTAGCTCACGCACGCGTGGTGTACCGTCCTTGAGATGGCATGTCGAGAGGCTTCGCCAGTTCACCAGGCCCACTCGGAACACGCGAGGCGCACTGTTGGAGCTGTACGAGTGTGTTTGCTGAAACCGCGGGTGAGTCTTCCTGTTCTGCTGGCTTGGCAAGCGTATCTAGGTCAGCTAGATTGGTAAAGGCTGCAACTCCTTTCGATTCGCGTTGATAAATCCAAAATGGCTCTCCCCTTGAAGGTACCATAGTGCAGGATTAGGGTTACACCCTGCGTAGGGTGCTATGTAACGGCGTAGGCTGCAGGGAACCATTGTGCCCTAATGCAGTAAGCTTGAGTTTGACGTGTGTTTGTTTGTTTTTGCATCCATCACTTGCAGCGTGTGAAAACGCTGTTCGTGTCCATTAACGGCAGGCACTTCAGTGGCAGGCGGGGTGTCGGGGTGAAAAGGTCAAGAGATGACAGTCCCACCTGATCCCTCCCCACTTACGCAGAACGTCCTGCAGCTCGCGGGAAGAGTCCTGTCTAAACAACGGCCTCGATAACCCCATCACAACTCCCTGGCTGGGACACGCTGAGATTCCAGATTGGATTAATTTGTAATTTCACATCTAATTAATTACGTCAACACGTTGAGTCAGACTCTCGCGAATGGCAACCTAATTAGCAGCTAATCCGCAACAGAGAGGAGGAAGTGTTCACTTTAACAGAGAGGAGGAAGTGTTCACTTTAACAGTGACATTTATAAATACTGGAGAAATGAATCGTGAAAAGAGGGTCCAAGTGCATTGTACGGATTTATTATAGCACGCATTAATCAAGATGTTTGTCAACAGCACGCGTTTAGCATTTGTCAGAGTCCTCTGCATTGTGTTCTAACCTCAGGCAGCCTGTAACCTGTGATAAATAAAGCATCAGCAAGCAGGCTGCAGGAACCATGCACCACTGTGTTTGTGATATTATCTGGTAGGAATTTGTGAACACCACAAACCCCTGGAAGGAGTGCAAGGTGCTGTTAATTAAAGCCTGTTCTTAGTCCGCTCCACCTTTATTTGCATGTTTGTGTATTTCCAAAGCATGGCGTTGGCCCTATTCATTGTGGGCTAAATTGCTTTTGTTATTCAGTACAGTCCTGCCGAAGGGGAGAACTCCTTTGCCGTTCATGTTCAGCTGCCAGATCAAAGATGTCCTGCCCTGTTATTCTTGTGGTTGTTAATCCAGGCACTTTGCATTACTGGTACAGTGCTCGCGAGTCAAGTCTGTCCGACGGTGTTTCTTGTTTGCCTGCGTTCGTAAGAGAAACGGAATATGCTCGCACGCACAGCAGACAAGCCCGCCTGGGTCTGTTTAAGAGCGGGGGGGGGTGTGTGTGTGTGGGGGGGGTGTCATGCGAGAGGTGAACGGGCGAAGAGCTTCGTGTGAATGCTTCTCCAAAGCGGAGCAGATGGCCCTCTCAGACACTGTCGGCACAGCCCTTCCCCAAGACCCATTCTAATGACTCCTCCATTAGTTTTTGCATACGGAGAACAGGGCAAGCAAAAATTCTCCCACGACCACACCCCCCCCCCCCTTGACCCCTGCCTGGTGGACTTTCAGGCAGCCCCTTTTTACAAAAGATCAGCCACGCCCACCCAGGGGCCCTCCGCTGCCTTCTGTGCAGGAGTCACCCTGCTTAGCTAGACCTGAGATTGTGTCGATTGTGTCTGGAATGGACTCTCCCACATTTACCATCCTCTCAGCTTTCACATTCCTAACAGAAGGGTTAGCAACCTCTATAAACCCTTCAGGGTGCAGGGAAGTAACGCTGTGGTGGGTGGGTGTGGGTGTGGACCTCCTGTCTTCATTCTGACCGTGTGCAACAGAAATATTTAAATGTTTTATTTTCAGTTAAAACACAAAAAAAAACAATTAGTCCCTCCCACACCAGTCTGTGAAGTTTTATTTTTTATTTTTTCCCACCACATGAGGTAATTGAGGGGTCGCGACCTGAAGGCCCTTGACAATAGACGCCTCGTCTGAGAACCACCTCTGTGCGGATGTGGCTTTATTGTGTGCTGCGCTCTGAGAGTAACCAGTGCCAGCCTGTGCGAAACCCACCACCCCCTCCGCTATGCTTTCAGTCAGACAGCGGGTTCGAGCAGGCGGGGCCGTTTACGGGAGGGGGCGGCGGCCAGGCGTCCCACCCTCTTGCAGGCAGGAGACGTAGGTGGAGTTGGAGTGGGGTTATAGCCGGGTGATGAGGCACATGCTCCACTTCACACAAAACTAAGGGCCGGCTCCTCCCAGAGGAGGAGGTGCTCGGAGGAGGAGACGATGATTAGTACATGAGTGCAGGCTCACAAATGTCATAGAACACTCTCTTTATGTCTCTTTCTTTCTCTCTCTCTCTCTCTCTCTCTCTCTCTCTCTCTCTCTCTCTCTCTCTCTCTCTCTCTCACACACAAATTCACTTTCAAAGCCAGAAAGCGAGAGACTGATTAGTGTAATTGGGCGATCGAGTGACCATGTGTTTGTAAGCGTGTGCACACCTGCGTGAGAGTGTACGTGTGAGAGACAGGACAGTGGTGCAGGGAGAGTCGGGGTCGGGTGGTGGAGGTGGGAGGAGCGGGGTCACGGGTGGAGGAGGGAGGAGCTGTGTCAGGGGAGGGGTATTAAGAGCACAGCCTGTCTGTGGCAGTGCGAGAAAACGGCTCCCAATGTCCATCTGCTTCCTCTAATGGATTCCGAACAGCTTTGAACAATGAGCCCAATGACTGAGACGAAAGGAGAGAAGAGTGCACTAGAGGGCGGCGGGGGGGTGGGGGGTGGAGACGGGCGTGCCATCTGATTGGCTGACTGGAACGGGCAGCCCGAGCTGATTGGCCGGTGGTGTGAGCTTGCGTGGCGTATATAACCAGCACTATGTCACCAACTCCAACGAGATGACAGGCCCCTTTTAAAGAACTCCCTCAACCTCTCTGTTTTTAGGGGGGAGAGAGAGAGAAAGGGGGGGCTGGGAGTGTGAGAGACTGGAGCTAGAGGAAAAACAGATAGAGGACAAAGATAAAATGTTTCATTTGTCTCGTTTGCAGATTAATTGGGTGATTCTCCGCCACACTTGTCGTTTCTGAAAGTCGCTTTGAAAGATTCCACTGTTGGTGTTTTATGATGCAATCAGAGTTTATTTGTTCACTGTTAATCTGTACTGTTCTCCAGAGCTGAGCTATTGCCTACATTAAACACTTCACAGTGCCCCTTGTGGTGGTGACTGGACTAACTCCTGTATCAAACACAGAGGAAAGAACAGCATGGTGAAGATTATAGATAGCTGTATATATTCTAACCTGGTGATTCTTAGTATTTTAAATGTGCAGTGGGATTAGAACAAGCTGTCCTGGTTTTGCCTTGAGCAATATTATTGCTGTTGTAGCTCAAGTAATTAAGTCCTGATTGACGTGTGTGTGTGTGTGGGTGTGTGGGTGTGTGTGAGGGGGAGAGAGAGAGAGAGAGAGAAATTAATATGACCGTGTGGCTGCCTAGCTGAAGGAGTTTGTCCTGCATGTACACCCTCTTACTAGACTTCGTGATCCTTTCTGCCCCAGGCCTTTCCTAGGGAGGGATATTTGCCCCGACCGCTCCTTAGTGCTTCCCCCCCGGCCGCTGCACGCACACTTCGTCACAAAGTTTTGGGTCCAGTTCCTTAATGAGAAAAGCCAGCAGATAAGGTGGCATAGATTAACTTTTGGAGGACCAAGACTCGAGAGGGAACCTGTCTGGCTAACGCGGAGTCTGGCTAACGCGGAGTCCATCATTTGTTGGATCATCGGTTGGTGTTTTAAGTGGGTGGGTGTGTATACTCTGCACGCTCCAGCTTTCCATGTTGCCTCTTGAGCGTTGCTACCTGTGTAGGAAGCTTCACCTAGTGTCTGTAAGCTCATCTCACTTTGCACTACTCCTGCTCTACCTTTATCATTCCTTTAGCATGGCTCAGCGCTAACGTGTGTGTGTGTGTGTGTGTGTGTGTATCCCACAGTGCCAGACTCTGCTAGGGCCCCTCCCCCATTAGCCCCATCTCCTCCGACCATCGCCACCACCAGCAGCAGCAGTCATGGCCGCCACAGCCCCTCCAGCCCTCAGCAGGCCGTGCAGTGTCCCCCTCGCCACCCGCCCAGAGAGGTCCCTCCACGCTTCCGCCACCAAGAGCATCGGCAGCTGCTGAGGAGGGCCGCAGCAGGGTCCCCACCGAGCACACCTACCAGTGAGCACCTCGCAGGTGAGACACTGTCGGGGGGGAGGATGTCTGTCTGTGTCTTTGTGTATGCACGGTCATCAGCGGCTGTGTGGCTATATCTTTGTGTCTGTCAGTAGAAGAGATTTCTGATAGTGTCAGCGTCTCTTTTGTGGGTTTGTGTCTTTCTGAGTCCCTCTGTCTGCGTGTGGGTTTAGAGAAGAGGATTTTTGGTTGTGAACAGCTTTGGCTGAGGCTCTGATTACACTTGGGCATTTTCCTGTCCTGGTCCACTTGCCATGCCAAATTTACACTCTGCACTCCTGATCAGTCAAAAATGCAGATCACACCAGCAGGTAGGAGAGCAAACTAGGTACTGCATCTGGGCTGAAAGATGAGAGGAAAACGGAGGAAAGGCTTTGTTTTGCAAACGCAGAGATGGTGGTCGCAAGAGCATTTCTTTTTCTGCTCAGCCTCGCTGGACTCTCTCCATGAGCGAGATCTACTTGGCTAACAGCATGTGACGACGCACTTTTCTGGAGGCGGATGTAAAAGACACATGCTGGGACACAACCAAATCGGGGCACTGAGCACCTGCTGAAGCTTGTGAGACGATGACCCTCCCTTTAGACCACGCCTCCATTTACCCCCCCCCCCCCCATTTAGACACCTCCTTTCATAACCATATAAGTGCCTAGCTGGCAGTGGTCATGCAAGTACTGTGGCAGAGAAACACGAGCTCGTGCTCCTTTAGCACGTTTACTGGTTTGTTGTTCACCTCGGGCCCAGCTGTCCGACCTTCCGCATGTGCGCCTGTTTGGCCTTGTGCTCTCTGGCAAATAAATATTCTATTTGTGCTTTTCTTCTTCTCACACATTAATAGCCATCAGACCGACGTCCGATCGAGTCATTCTGATTTTTACAAAGTTCCGACTAATTAATAAGGATGGACCAATATTGAATTTCTCCGTCTGATTTGATAGACTGATATGACAAAATTAGCACCTTGTTGTGGCTGATAATGATGTTAATAACTGACACATTTACCTTTTATACATTTCAACTCTAAATCTAACTATAGTCTTTATATGAAGTGGGTGTACAACATGATAAGCTAAAAACGGATCATTTATTTTTATCACCGTCACTGGTTAATCAGGCTTTACAGTTACTATAAACATACACACTTCAATTTTCATTACGTTTTATTCTTTGAACCGTTGTCGAACATTGAGTGCCTTTTTAAAAATTTTTGCCTTGAAATAAATGTATTCCAAGGCCTACTGCTGGGGGAAAAAAAACACAACTGCACAACTATACAGTCACCAACATCAAATGCTTAATGACTAAAAGGCAAAAGTAAAACAGGCATTTAAATATGAAAATCCTTCCAAACACAAGTAGCGCTTCTTGGCTGAAGAAACCATTCGCCTCTAATTTAGCACTTTTTCTTGTAACTGTAGTAATATACAAATAAGGCCTAAATTTTAATCTGTTAAATCTATAGATAAAAATGATTATGCCAATTCCGACGACCATATATAAAAAAAGTACATTGTTGTCATACAAATAATACAAATACATGCAACTTTTATGATCATCAATTTCTTGAACAGAAAAAATATAATAAATGAAATTTGTATTGTTGTAATTGCAGTACAAGCAGACCATAACATCTGCTTGGTGAAAAGAAGTTTGAAAAGGCACGTTTCATTGTTTTGGAGCAAGGCTTCATTTTGGCTCCATGTATTTTAACCAGCCTTCTAACTTACGGTTACCAAAAATAACAAAGACTAGGTTTTAAGTAAAAGAATTGAAAAGATGCTTGATTTCTTTTCAAGACCAGGCTCCAAACAACAGTCACCAGCCACCTGTTGTTTTTGTTCTGTTTTATGTGTTTTATTTTTTTTTTCATTTGCGTGGGCAGAAACCATGTGTAAGCTGTTTTGAGAATACTTAATGGCTCCTGTTTGAAAGGATTGAGAGGATACCAGTATTCTGTTGATTTAGCTTGACCTTTGAACGATGTAATTGTGTATGTAGGCCTTCATTGGCTACTTTAGCATTGAAGTGCTAGCGAATAAGCGGAAGCTGGGGTCGGGTGCCAAACGCCGAGCTACATCGGTCTATTTGGGGCCAGGGAAAAGTGTTTTTCATGTATTCGTACATCCATAATGAAACGGAACAGACGATCTTAAGTTCAGTCAGGTTGAGTTGGCGTTGTCTCTACGTGTTTGTTGTAACAATGAGCACCAAATTTTTGTCCCGTTTGATGTGTTTTGAAAATGAGCACGATCAAAGCAAATCATCAATCAGCTCAAGTAATTGTGACCAGACAGTTATGAAATAATCGCGACTAATTACGTGACGGGTCTAGTAATTACTCGTTGCGATGAACAGTTGTTAATTTTCGGTTATGAGGCAGACTACAAAAGCCTGTGTGATTTGGTAGGGTGCTAAGCACCTGCAACTCGTCAGTCTTCAGCAAGAACCCCTGAGCCTGACCATCACGATGATCAGAAGACAAACAGGTGATCAGACACTTGAGTCGTTCTCCTTTTAAAACCGAAAAATGCTCAGTTAAGGTGATGCCGACGTTAATAATTGCTAAATGGAGCACATGTGTATCTGCAGCCTTACACATGCAAGTAATTACAGAGGTTGAAACTTGGAGTAATACTATATGAACGTTAGCCTAAGCTAACAGACACCCATAAATAGTAAGGTAGCCAACCTTGAATGGGTACCAACTACCAGGCATAAAACCCAGTAGTTAACGTGATCGTGACGAGTACAACTGGCTGAATCCAGGGGGTTTTATTTTATCATTAGCTGTGTTACCATTTCTGTTTAGGTTCTGCTGAAATCCTGATGTCCTTTTCACTTCTTTTTCATGCACCTTTTTGCTGCTTTTCATGTTCGGACTGCACGACTCCCTCACACTCTTTCTGAGGACACTCTCTCTCTCTCTCTCTCTCTCTGATACAGCTCTGATGAACAGAGCGTGAGGGATGAATGTGTAGTGCACACACGCTATATTGCTGTCGGCAAGAACAAGTGCCTTTGATCTGCACACAGGCCAAACAAACAGAAAAGGGTGTCAGAGAAAGGAAGTCACCAACCCCATCTTTGTAAGCCTGCCTAGAGAGAGACTGGCACAGTGAATCGCCCAGTACACCATTTACTCAACAGTTTGACATCTGACATTTTAGAATCTCATTTATTTTATTTAGGAATTTTTCTTTAAATATAAATGCTTAGCATTTAGGAAATCTAGGAAATCTAGGAAAGGGAGCCCCACTTGCAAATTTATTGGAATGTCCTAATTACACCATTCCCCATATTCCAAAATGAGTAAATCCTATTTTTGGGAGTCCTCACTGGAGTAGAAAAATAGAGGTGATCAATGGACTTTAAAAATAGCCACAGAGAAAAACACACAAATAGACACACACACACACACACACACACACACAGTCAGCAGCAGCCTTTCTTGGCACCAGTTCAGGATGAGGCTCACATGTCTGGGAGCAGACACAGGAGCAGACATGCGACTGCCGCTTCTCCCCTTCTCCTCCTCCTCCTCATGCTCATGTGGACGCTCTCCCCAGGTACAGCTCCACCTCGCACATGCTTCGATTTTCACCTTCGCTCCTGGCACACATCGTCTTGTTTTTTTGTTTTTGCCGCCCATGAACTCGAACGAAGGATTATTGGAGAAGTGATTGGCTTGCTGGATGCTTTGTTTATTTATTTGTTTTTAAATATACACCATAACCTGTGTTTTGGTTTTATTTCTTTATGCTGCCCACCTACTCGCCCTTAACCCATGCTTAAGTCCATGTAACCAACACCGAGGCAAGAAGAGCAGCGAGGGCGTCTTGAAGCAGCAGAGGAGGCAGGCGGGAGTCGTCTGAAGCGACGCGCTGTAGACGGGAGCCTTGTTCTTTTGGCTAGTTTCCGCTCGGCTAAAATGGCGTCCCGTTCTGAGAGAGGCTGGCAGACGGAGGAAGGAACGCTGTGGCACCCGTGTTGATCGGAGTTCTGTTTCCCATCGCATCTTTGGATTTTTTACTTTGTCGCTGAGTCTTTTGCCATTCGTAATGCTTTAGAAAATTCTGTTAAATGTTGGCATCTGTGTTCGGGGGGGGGGGGGGGGCGTGGGTATTGAAATGTTAAGTAATTCAAATGCTGAAACAATGCCAAGGCTACTCTAAAGGCATTTCAGCCCTTGCTTCAGTGGAAGGGCATTTGAGCTTTTGTAGATCAGTGCTGCAGCTTTACCCCCAGACGGCACCAGACATTCTAATCCACCAGGGAATTTTAATTTGAAGAGTTGCTTCCCTTCAGTGAGCTGCTTGGTGGCGAAGTTCACACTACAAGCAGCGCAAAAGAATATTTCAAGTAGTACTTTTAGCTTTGTTTGGGGGGGGATGGGTGGGGGGGTATGAGGACATTAACGCGGTGCAGGTTTTTAGACACGAACTTCACCTTTGCGCCACCACTGAAAGGGAACCATGGTTCACAGGCACCCAGTTAAAGGTAAACTGCAGTGTAGCATGCTGTGATTGGCTCTTCTTATCTGGCTCTTCATCCTGAACCTGTGAAGTTCCAGATATGGAAACCGTTATGAAGAGAAAGACGATGCAGCAATGAGTTTCTTAATAAGACCGTGTCAGCCCTACTATGATTCTGATTTGAAAGGTGTGCTGTTGATATTTGCTGGATTGTTATCCTTATTTTATTGTAAACAGAATCTTCTCTGTATGTGAATAGTAGTGCTCTCAGGTGTTTTCATTGTAAATAGGATTTGTCTACATTCACATGGCTTTTTAGACATGGATATGAAACGTTTAAGACATGGATATGAAACGTTTATTTTCTTTACACACCGTCTACATTGTGTGGTCTCTGTGTCCTTACATTTTCCTCTGAAAAGACTGTGTGAATGACATTTGGGTGAAAACTCCCCAGTCTGGTTTAACCTGTATGGGCCAAGTTTAAGTTGCAGGTTCCATGCCCAACCGGAAGGTGTCCTGTGGTGAGCTTGTGTGGATGTAGCAGGAACACAGCATGGCTGACAACTCTGGCAGATCAGAGGCCTGTGGAGACCTGATAAGTGTTTCGAAGGGAAAACTGAAGGCGGGAAATGTTGAAAGTTTGTTTGTGCAGCCTTAACCCTCACATCTGTTTGAAAGCATCACAAACGCCTTCTGTGTGACGGATTGCCCTCAGTTTATTGTACCACTGATTGACATTTATGTTTGTTGTCCAAATCGAGACATTTAATGGAAATGAAGCCCAGAGGTTTAAGGAAGAAAACATAGCAGCCTGCTCAAAGGCGAAATTCGGGTTTATTTTTTGTATACTTCCACACTACGTATTTGATGATTGAATGCGAGTTTGTGACGCAAAGGCAAAGCTTAGTTGCAGTTTCTTTTGTGGCTTCAGTTATAAATCATGGCTTGACCTGGGTCTTTTGGGACACAGGATAATGTATTCCAAACTGTTTAAGAGAACTGCTCTCAGTAGCAGAGAAAGGCTGGTTGGGTTCGCTCCACATGATCAATGCCCTCTATCCTGTTTTCCCCATCATTTACACACCATCGATTACCTGCTGTCTTGACTGATTACAGCACTGGAGAAGTACAGCGCACTCTGCTTTGCATTTGAGTCGTGCATGCTCGACAGAGAGGGAATACGTGCACCATGTAGGCTTTTGCTTCAGTGTGCAACCCTTTGGTTTCTGTGCTCTGCAGCATTCAGCCCTGTGGTTATCCACAGAGACGACATAGTCTTGGTTTATGTGGGGACCTGGCAGGCTGTGGGAAGTGATGGATGAGGCACTGGTCTTGGATGCATTCAAATAAATGAACCCTGTTCCACCTCAGCTTCCCTTCATTGCAAGGCGATATGGGGAGGGAGACTGATGGTGCTCCTTTTTCACACACTTCTGCTTCCCCAGGACATGGAATATACGGATATGTTGTAACTAATATGACTAGTGATACGGTCCACTGAGTTTTGCAATATTCAGGAAATCTAAAAACTAGACATGTATGACAAATACCTACCGTCAGCGTAGAAGAAGTCATAGATCATTGTCAAACATGCCCCCCCCACCTTCATGTTTGTCAAGGTTTTGTCCCCTTGCACACAGAGACTTGGTCATGCTAAACATCTCATTGCTTCTCTTTGTTTGCAGTGCTGCCCCGTCAGAGTGACCTGGGAGCCAAGCATGAGAATTCTCTTTGGGGCGACCCAAGCAGCAGCAGCAGGAGCAGCGCCTGTTGGGATGAAGTGATTACTGAGAAAAACAACAAAGAAACTTGGCCTTCCATTCCCTACAGCAACAGCCAACAGGCATTAGAATGTACCTTGAACACTGACACATCAGAGGTTGTTAGTAGCAGCATGAGTATGGCTACAGGAGCCAGCCAGCAAGGTCACTACCAGATCAACAAAGCAAGTGTTAACCACTCCTCAACTATGGTCTCCAGTCAGGGTGGCCCCAGCAGGGGCTGGGCTTCTGAGGGTAAAACTGATTTGTCCATGGCCAGCAGGGGCCACTCCAGTTGGGCATCTTCTAATCTGAACTTGAACCCCAGTGCTAACCCTGCTGCATGGCCTGTACTAGGACATGAGACCTCAGGAGTCGGGTCGGGGCCTGGTATTATGGGTGGGTCTAGTTCACTCCCATCCAGCATGTGTGGCCCAGGAGCTGCCGCACCAGTTCACAGCACCAATGGAAATGGTAACATTGGATGTGCCAATGGAAACCTTGTAGGGGATTGTGCCTGGGGGACCCCAGACACCCCAGAGCAGCACCAGTCCCCAACGAACATGTCTTTCAGCATGGATCCTCCAAACCTTAAAATGGATGGACAGAACACTAAAGCTGAGCCAATGAGCCCTGCACACAGCTGGGGGGGAGCCCTGAGTCAGTCTCCCACTGAGCATACAGGTGGGGATAGAACTGCTCTGTGGAGTGGTGGAGACATTAAGGGTGGAGTATCTAAAGACTCAGGCTGGGATTCTGGTGGTATGGCCTCTTGGGGGCCAGGAGGAGGAGGAGGTGGTGGTGGTGGTAGTGGTGGTAGCGCTGCAGGCTGGGGTAACTGGAATAAGCAGTCAAGCACTGAAGGTATTGGATGGGATGGCAACGATAGTGCAGCTCGGGAACCCATGAGCTCCTGGGGTACTGATGCTCCAGCCAGTGAGGGTAGCAGGGACAGCAGTGAGGGCCACTCCCGGAGTAGAGAGAGGTCCTCCAGTGTGGATTTTCCACTTCTACCAAGACAGGACTTGGACCCTCGTGTTCTCTGCAACTCCGGCTGGGGACAAACCCCAGTCCGTCAGCACACAGTATGGGAAATGGATGAAAATCCTGACGTTAAGAACGATGGTGGCACTGAAGCCTGGGGTTCTTCTTGCAGTGCATCTTTAACCGGATCTGCACCTCCTCCGGGTTGTGCCAATCCCAATTTAAATGCGTCTCCCAGGATGGAATCTGGGCGCAAAAATGAGATACCTTCTCGAACTATGGCAACCCCTGGCTGGGGAGGATCAGTACCACCAACCAGTCAGCCCAGCACTGGGTGGGGTGAGCCACCTGCTAATAAGAAGGTACCAAATGGATCCGTTGGTAGTTGGGGTGAGCCAGTGCCGAATGGCTCCAGTACCAATGGCTCTAGTGGCCAGTCATGGGGTTCAGAGGACAAATCCCCCAGCTGGGATGATGGTTCCATCCAAGCCAAATCACAGGGTTGGGGAGATGGCCCCAGCACTTCTTCTGGCTGGGGAAGTAGTGGGAGTGGAAATAGTGGAGAGTGGGGAGAGACTTCAGATGGGAGGAAGAATGGGTCTGGTAGCTCGTCTTGGGATGGAGATGGCGGGAACTGGAAGGAGCCCCAGAAGGGCTGGAGCAAAGCAGCTCCAACAGCAGGCGGAGGAGCCTGGGGAGATTCCCAGCACTCAAATGACACCTTGCAAGGTTGGGGTGCCAAACCCTCAGAATCCACCAATGGCAGCAGTGATGTTGGAAGCATGGGCTCCTGGGGTGGCCCAAGCTCAGTAAAACAGGGAGGCTCTGCCTGGAGTTCTGCCGGGAGGCCAGATCCTGGAGAAGAGGCCACAGGGTGGGAAGAGCCCTCGCCTTCCTCGATAAGACGCAAAATGGAGATTGATGATGGAACCTCCACCTGGGGAGATCCTAATGCCTACCGAAGTAGTGTCAATATGTGGGACAGGAACAACCCTGCCTCTCACAACAACCCAGGCACCAGCAACAACGGCAGCAGTAACAAGCACCACACAGGGCCTAGTAACAATAATCACCACAACAGTCACCATGGCCAGGGTCCGAGTCAGAACCACTCCAATGGAAACAATAATGCTTCATCCAACCAACTGGGACCTCCACACAACCGAATGCCCATGGTGAACCCAGGTAAGTGGAGTGTCATTTTTCTCTGCCTGTTTTTAATATGATAAGTTAGTGATGCATTTTGAAATTAAATCTTTTGACATTTTGTTTGCAACCTAATTTTACATGTATAGCACGCACAAGGAATCCGAGTCCTTTTATGGTCAGTATGTTCGTGTAATACTAGAGTAATTCTTACAAAGGTGAATGAGCATTTTTAAAGTATATTCCCTTTGTGCATGTATACGGGCGTGTGCACACGCACGCGCTTATGCGCTTGTGTATATGCAAGAGTATAAACCTAATGCTGTAATATAACTGGAAGGGAAACCCTCGAGCCCTTAAATATACTTTGTAAAGTCTGTTTGAAGGCAGTTCTTTCTAGGACTAGTTAGTCTGCTGAGAGGCATTGGCTGAAAGAACTACTTAAAATTTAAACTCTTCATTAATAATCTGAATGGGTCATCAAGGAGAGGTGTTTGTCAGAAAGCGCCCCCTGCTGTTCATCTCTGTGTGACCCTTGGCAGAGGTCTCCAGTTCCGTGATGGCATGCATGCTCTGTTCTCCTGCTGCCAGCTGGCCTCTGGCCTACAGCTGAAAAGACATGGCTACCTTGTGCTTGGCTTGATGGGGTTAGTCCTCAGGCCCTGCTTGTCAGCCCTCAGAAACCATTCTGTTCTGTTTATGGAAGCCCGCAATGGCAAAAATAAGCATTTACTTTCTAGATTTTATTTTTTTTTATGCTGAAAACAAGTTCAAAAGAATGGCTTATTTGTTTCTCCAATCCTCCTAGGCTGCCCCTGTCAAAAACCAAGGAATGCGGAAATGTATTTTCCTCCATTTAATTGTGCATAAGGAACACTAGTGCACACTTAACAAAACAAAAGCAAACAAACAAAACCATGAGCGTTTCTTGCCTCTTTCAGGCTGGGGAGAGCTGCCCAGTGTGCAGCCCAAGTTGGAGTCTTCATCATGGGGAGAGCCTGCCTCCTCCAGCCCCCCGGTGGACAACGGCACTGCTGCCTGGGGGAAGCCCTCCCGGGGAGCCGGGGGCTGGGCAGAGAGCGCCCATGAGCCCTCTGCGCCATACGGCAGGAGCAGCGCACCTACAGGCTCGGGCTCCTGCAAGCCAGGTGAGGCTGCATCATGCCCACCAGCCACGGCGCCTTCGTTTTCTTCGTTTTTGTAATAGTGTCTTTTGTAATTAATACATTTTTGTTGATGCGTTCCTGAATTATTAGAGGCAGTACTGATTGCAGGAATGGAAATAATTAATGAATTGTGTGTGTTATATAATATAAATGTATTGGTATTAAAAGTGTAATGAAATAAATGACCATATTTTCATCCCTGATGTAAAAAGATTTTTCTCATCTAGCTGTGTAGAGCTGTTCTTGAACCACAATGACATCTATTGGTTAGATTGCAGGGTTGAAAATAATTGTTAAAGAATGTGTGTGTGTGTGTGTGTGTGTGTGTGTGTATATATGTGTGTGTGTGTGTGTGTGTGTGTGTATATATATGTGTGTATATATATGTGTACATGTGTGTATATATATGTGTGTATATATGTGTATATATATATGAATGTATACATTTAGTTTGGTTATTTTCAGATACCATGTTAAATATTTTCATTTCTGATTGTTTTGGTAAATTATCCTTTTCCTCATCTGGGGATGTGGAGCTGCTGTTGCACCACACTGACCTCTAGTGGTTATATGTTGTCCCTGCATTACTCTGTGCCCTGCATTGTAAAATCCCTAAGACTTGGGTTGAATGATGATTATGCTTCTGTGCTTTTTCCAGGTCCCAAATCTATGCAAGATGGCTGGGGTTCAGGAGGGGAGGAGATGAGCATGAGCAGCAGCCAATGGGATACTGAAGAGGGAGACATGTGGACCAGCCCCACCTCCCAGGACAGTGGTTCTTCCTGTACTTCCTGGAACCAATCCAAGAAGGGAATACAGAAGGTACCAGAGGCCATCTATAGCTGTTAATTACTGTTTGTTGTGTAACATCTTGGTTCATTTAATTGTCAAATAAATTGTCAAGAGTGCTGTATGCTGAACTTTTAATAAGCAGTGGTTTTAAATATGTATTTGTGCATTCACCACCCACAGGGCAAAGTGTCCACCAAACAGGATGAAGTCTGGATCATGAATCGACTTATAAAACAGCTCACGGACATGGGCTTCCCCGTAAGCTACTTATTTATATCTCTGCATTATCCAGCACTGCCTATAGTGTCTATAGCACAGGATTCTCTTCAGTGCAGAGTGACTTGCCACATATTAGAAGTGTATCATCGTGGGTTTGATGGAGGCCATAACATTTTAAATCCTGCTTTTTAGTCTGGTGGTCAGAGCCCATGATTGGCACCTGGATGACCTAGGTTCAAGGCTGGTTGTGATTTCTGCCCTCTGCCATTGCCCCCGTGGGAGGTGGGGTGCTAACATCTGAGTTTGTCTTTGTGCACTACAGAGGGATCCTGCAGAGGAAGCTTTGAGAAGTAACAACATGAATTTGGACCAGGCTATGAGTAAGTCGCTTTTAACATGCTTGGATGAACACACACTCAATCTTTTTCGCCACAGTGGCTCACTCTACCCTCCGTCCGCAGGTGCACTACTGGAGAAGAAGAGCGAAGGGGACAGGAGAGGTGTGGTGGGCGTGTCCGACTACAGCAGCGGTATGAACAAGCCCCTGGTGGGACGTCCTTCGAGCCTGTCCAAAGACTCCGTCCTGGACCGAACCTCCTTCCTAGACAAGGTGTAGGATCAACACTTGCACGCCTTATATATACGCACACATACACACACTCCTCTGCAGATACTTCCAGTCCTAACCTATCACACATTTCTCTAGTTTTACCACAAATGACATTAGGTTAGGCTACATACTCACTTTACACTAATCTCTAGAAGCAATGGCCATTAACAGTAGCCATTGAAGCCCATTCTTTTTGGGCCAACAAAGTATTCAAGGCCAGCAGTCTAGGAGCAGTTAGCCGAATTCCTCACTGTGCTCTCTGTGTCATGTTTGTAAGGATGGCGGGTTGTCAGACGACACACCAACCTCACCGTTTATGCCTTCTCCCGCCCACAAGCTCCCGCTGACCAATAGCAGCCTTCCCAGTCACGGACTGGGCGGGATCTCCTCCGGTCTGGCCATGCAAAACTTGAACAACAGACAGGTGAGTGGCCCAATAAGAGTTACAAAAATTTCATTCCGATTAAATTTTCTTTGTGGTTTAGAAAAGTTTCTTTCTCCTGTATGGTAGGTTCATTTGCTAATAGTTAAGTGGTGTCATGATTCCCACTCCCTGCCTCACTTTCACTCTCTCAGATGAATGGAATGTTCGGCAGTAATGGAGCAGCACAAGCACGGGCCCTGCAGCCGCAGGCCCCGCACCCTCAGCCGCCAGTGCCGCCTCTTAGCTCCGCCCAGCCTACTCTACGTGCTCAAGTGCCTCAGTTTCTCTCCCCTCAGGTGTGTTAACCTGAGCAAGTGTCAGAGCCTACATCTCTGTGTATCTTCCTCCACATGTAAAAGTAGCGCCAGTGAAACTGAATGGTTTTTTTTTGACTAGGTACCGTCATTTTCCCCTTCGTTCTCAGGTTCAAGCACAGCTCTTGCAGTTTGCAGCAAAAAACATTGGTCTGAACCCTGCACTTTTAAGCTCACCAATAAACCCTCAACAAATGACTCTGCTGTACCAGCTCCAACAGCTACAGATGGTGAGGAGCCTCCAGACTCTGCCTCCTGTACTCTGTGTCTATAGGGGGGGAAATTAAGTTTGTGAACATCTGTAGCTAGGCCATGGCATGTACCTTCCCTTGATCTGACAACCCCCCTCCCCTCTCTCTCTGTCTGTCACAGGCGTACCAGCGTTTGCAGATTCAGCAGCAGATGATGCAGGCTCAGCGAAATGTTTCTGGTCCCATTAGACAACAGGAGCAGCAAGTGAGATTCACACTCAAGAATAACTGAGCTTTTCAGACCTGAATGTGGATCATTTGTATATTTTTCAGCAATTAAACAGGATTCTATTATTTTTAGATTGATCTCTCTCTCTCTCTCTCTCTCTCTCTCTCTCTCTCTCTCTCTCTCTCTCTCTCTCTCTCTCTCTCAGGTTGCACGCACAATCAGTAACATGCAGCAACAGATACAGCAGCACCAGAGGCAGCTGGCCCAGGCCTTGCTTATGAAGCAGCAGCAGGTCTCACCTGCCTCCTCCCACACTGGCCTGCACCCCAGCCACGGCAAACCCAACCTGGACATGTTTCCAGGACACCCTCAGGCTTCAGGCCTCTCCATCTCTGACCTGCAGACCAAAGAGCCACAGACACCTCCCAGTTCCTTCGGCTCCTACCCCCTCTGTAAGGAAACGACCCTTTTCATTCACCTGAATGAACATGCTTGCATTTGTTCATATGATATTATCAAGCTGATTATTGTGATGTGTGAGGATGATGGAAGGTCATAATATTCATATGGAAGTCAGATATCAGACAAAATTCCTGGTAACATGTTCTAAAAAGTCTTTCTCTTTCCTTCTGTCCATCTACATCAATTCCTACCTCTTCTACGTCCACCTCCCTCCCACAGCTGGCATGAACGGGAACGTATCTGTAGGTTGTATGGAGGTAGGAGGCGGGGCCTTGAAGGATGCCCCGCCCCAGTCCCGCCTGTCCCAGTGGACTCATGCCAGCGGCATGGATTCGCTCAGCACTCCCAGCTCTCACATGGAGACCAGCCTGAGCAAACATGGTAGGAGAGCCTCAGCCACACTCTTTCATAACACCAGTACAACCAGTAGCCTAGCACTTTACCTTTAGATTCCCTTTCATAGGTTTTATACACACGAGCTCCACTCGTTTGGTTTGAGCTGTAGTGCCTGAACTTGGATTTAACATGTTTAAAACTTTAAAACACCCTCGTTTTTCCATGGGTTCATTTGCGTGAAGCTCAGTTCTTCATTCCTTCATCCCTCTTCATGATTTCAGTAAAAATAATAAATAAATAAATAAAATCCTGTCCAATTTTGAGGTCACCTGTACACACAGTGCAAGTGTTGACACTGCAAATGCTGTTTTATCATCACTGTGCCCATCTCTGTTAAATGGCCTCATTCAGTGAAGGTGTTCCTTTCCTGGGTGTCTACTGTGCGGCAACATGTGCCAAATTTCAGCTGACACCAGGACATCCAGCAGGTCTCTTTTAGATAATCTTATCTAGTGCAGTCAGTTGCACAGTTCCCCCAAGGCAAAACCATGAAACTGTGATGAAAATAGGGTTGTTTGTTTGTTTGTTTCCTTATTTAGAGCAGTACACTGTGGTGTTTCTGTTTTAGGCCCTGCTTCCTCCAGTCATGTGGGCGATGGGAAGGCAATGGAAGATTCTTTCAGCCCTTATAACCTCCTGTCCAGCTCGCAATCTCCCAGCAGCCCCCTGGTGGCGCCAGAGAGCTGGCCGCAGGGCAAGAGCCCCAGTGACAAGATATCCAATGGAACAAGCATCAGCTGGCCCCCAGGTAAGCCTTTCTGATGGCTGCAAACTTTATAAAGATTTATAAATGTAATAATGTGTTAATAACATCCACTTACAATGTAATACAGAAGCATAATACAGTGTAATAACATCTGTGATCACTTTTGAAACCTTTTAAAATATTCTTTCTGTCCATTTAGAGTTCTGTCCAGGAGTCCCATGGAAAGGCCTCCAGAACATCGATCCAGAGGCTGACCCTAACATGACCCCAGGAAGCGTTTCCACTGGCCCTACCATCAACACCACTATTCAGGACGTCAACCGCTACCTGCTCCGGGACCGCAATGGAGGTGAGAGAGCATGATATTCCAGGCTTCAGTGCCCGTAAACCTGCAGCTCATCATCCGCCATCTCCCCTCTGCTCCTTCTAATGTATTTTTCAGTTGCGTTTTAAGCTCTGATCATCAGTTTTTAGCTTTTTTTTCTTTTCTCTAGTCATTACTACCTTGTCTGTTTGCGTTGTTTATTTACTTGAATGCTCCTGTGTTTAACTGCACCGTAGTCTGGTTCCCTGTTGAGTCTCGGAGAGGACCACAGGCACCAACGAACGTGTGGCCAGAGGCAGCCTGATCTTGCTGTTTCAGTCCGACTGCCCTGTCTGGCCTCTCCCAGGCCTTCAGAACTTTGCCTCTCCTGCCTATACTCTCAGAGCCTGCCTACCTATAGCATCTCATAGCTGCAGACCCGTGGGAATTCACAGGAATAGTAAGCCATTGGGGAAAGGTTTCCAACAAGAGTGGAAATGCAGTTTATGCAGTTCTATAAAGTTTAAAGAAATTGCAATGTCTTGCATTTACTGCGAATTCCTGTGTGAAATTGGCTTTTTCTCTTCCTGTTGCTGTACATGTGTGGCTACTGATCTCATCAATTAGTTCCAGTGTTTAATAGCTCAAATTAAAATGGAGGGACCAACATAAGCCGTTTTGTTGGCCTTTGCATCACTTTGATATTAATCATCACTCCTCTCTGCTTCCGTCTCATTCAGGGAAGCTTCTGGACATGAAGTCCACCTGGTCTGCAGGTCCTATCTCGCATACGCAGGCCTCACTGTCCCACGAGCTCTGGAAGGTTCCTGCAGGAGGCCGGACCTCAATGGCGCCGTCCCGCCCACCGCCAGGCCTCACTAACACGAAGCCCTCCCCCAGCTGGGCCTCTGGCTCCCTGGGCCTCGGCCAGGGCTGGAGCACCTCCTACTCCTCAGGTCTTTCCCTCTCCATGCTGCTCCTCTCCTTTCTTCTCTACTCCTTTTCTGCCTTGTCCTCTCAAATTAAATTTAAACCTACAAGCTATAATCATAGCTAACAACTCTCTCTCTCTCTCTCCCTCCCTCCCCCCCTCTTCTCCTTACCCTCAGAGGGCACTGCATGGAGCTCGGATAATTCCAGCAGGACTAGCAGCTGGCTTGTGCTGCGTAACCTGACCCCTCAGGTATGTGACAATTGTACCCCTGCTGTTCCACTTGTCTTTCCAAAAAATGTGAAAAGTGAAGCACACACGGTTTCCTAGAACAGGGTTTTTCAAACTCTGGGTCGCGACCCTTGGATGGGTCATGAGCCAAAAAAAATGGGTCGCTCAAAAATAAATGAATAAATGATTAAAATAAATATATTTTTCACAGGCTCACCAAAACAGTGTTGTTTTAACAGCCACATCACGAACGCCCCCTAGTGCGGGCTTTATAACAGTGCTGCAGCTCAGATCTGTTGAGCCGAGTTGCTGCTGTTCAAAAGTTTTATTCAGAATAATATCGGAACTGAAAAATGAGTAGGCCAACTACCGGT
>JAOYMR010000001.1:14087401-14099783 GCA_025802075.1 Tenebrosternarchus preto | reverse complement strand
TCCAAACAACCAAGGATTTATAAAGGAAAATCATGAAAATGATCAGGGGTTCCCAAACTTTTGCATACCACTGTATAACTAATTACTTTTTCAAAGTAACGTGCCCAATACTGCTTATATACGCTCACCCGTAACGAGACACAGGTGAAACAAGTAACACTAACGAACATCCATGAGACAGCCGACAAGCACTCCGCCTACATCACATACCGACGTACACACAGGCACACACACACTCATCCAAAAGACATGACACAGGAACACACCTCCACACAGACACACCCACACGGATAAGACTGGGGGAAAAGGCCAGGGCGGCATTAAATTTCTCCTTTTCTTATTCTAGTGATGATTAGCATTTGATGAAAAATTTAATAAGCAATAAACTACCGTTTATCATTTCTTAATTGAAATTTTTTATGCTTCACTAGCAAGATAATGGAGTCCTGGCTTTTTCTTAAATCAATAAAACGAAGGTGAACACCATCTTATCACATCCACTCCATGGAAATGGGCAGTTTAACCACTGAGACATTTTACTATACAACCAGATCAACTTACACACTTAATGTATTACTAGTGTACTTTACGTATATATCAGTCTCTTGATCAGCAACTGCCTAGTCGGTTTTGCTTGGGCGTTGGCGATTGGTGTGTATATAATGCAGAAACCGTTCGCTGTTCCACGAGTTCACTTTCACACCACCACCAGGATAAGCAGATCTGCCCTTCTTCTCATGATGCTGATTGGTATGTGTCCTCTTGTGTTATTTAGGGTCTTTTTGAGAGCAAGAGTAAGTTTGCACCATAATGTTACCAACAAAGGCAAGTTGTAGAAAGTTGGAGAGTCAGGGTAAAAATGCACATTTCCTTTGCACATTTGAATGTGGAATAATCCAAATACACTCTCAAACATTTATATTAATCACAATGTGTTTAATCTTGCACCATTGCTCACATTTTTCTGCACAATTATAGACACATTTATGAACATATGTCGAATCTTACCTGTAAGAGTTAATTCAACATTTATTAAAGCTGTTTTTATTCAACTGTATGTGCATTTAATTGGATATTTTAAGTTTACAGCTTTTGGTCCTTTTCTGTTAGGTTCTGCCTTGGGAGAACTTCAGAAAAGAATTGTTTTTGGGAAAGAATGTAATGACAATGAAGGCCAACACACCGTAATTCTGGCTGTTTCTATTAACAACCATTGGAATGCTGTTTGTGGAGGTTCTCTGATTAGTCCACAATGGGTCCTGACTGCTGCTCACTGCGACAAACGGTAAGTGCAAAGTCTTGAATGATAATGATGATTACTACCACTACCTCTACTTTTAATTTTAAATATTGATTTTAAAATATTATATACTTTTGCTGTTTAATTTTTAAAACATTTATCTTGTGGATGGAATGAACTGTAGGTTTCGGAATACTGGCAGTAATAGAATTATTCATTGCACAGTGACTACCTCTACTTTTACTTTAAATATTATTAATATATATAGTGAGTTTTTTAAGATTGAACATTCATCTAGTGGATGAATGAACTGTAGGTTTCAGAATACTGCAGTAATTGTCAGGTTACGGTGCAGATGCTCCGCAGGAACGGTCAGAAGGCGAACAGTTTTTTTAATTAAGGTGAACCAAAACCAAGAGCACAAAGTCTCATGCACACACTTAATAAGTCTGACAAAGACCGACCAAGAAGTGGTGACACGCACACGCTTAAATACACACACCCATGACAAGACACAGGTGAAACGAGTAACGATAATGGACTAACGTCACGCCCCACAACAAGCACACCTCCACACCGACACGCCCACATAATCACAGGACTAGAGACACAGTCACAGTAATAGAATTATTCATTGCACAGTGACTGTTCACTTGTTGTCCACCAGTTATTCCTTAACCACAATGAAAATAAACCCTGTATGATTTTATTCTGAGAATGTTGCTGATATGTAACTTTAATGTACTTTACAAACTGCTCACCAATCACACAACTTGCGCTTTCTTCATTGTTTCACTGATGCCAATTTACCTACAATTTACCTACTACCTACAAGGTAGTGTCACCAAATCGTAAATGACCTCATAAAACGGTTGTCATAATGAGCTTAACTCCGTTCTCATTGTATGTCAGACTATGGTGCATGAGGTTGATATAATGTTAGGAAGTCTGCCAGAACACAGAAAGTTCAGTTTCAGCATGCACATGCTTAAAATAACTAAATTCCATGTTTTCATTTTGTTAGGAATGTGGTAGCACTTTTAGGTGCCCATCCAAGTCGAAAGTTTGTAACAGAAGGTACAATTGACAAAAGGCACCAGTACACTAACTCTGATGGACCACATGACATCATGCTCTACAGACTGAGTCAGCCTTACAAAAATGAGTTTCAACAAGTTCATTTACCCGACCACTTAAACTGCAGAATGCCTGCCCAAAATACACCGGTTAAGATTCATGGGTGGTTTACTGCAGATGTAATATATGAAATTTTCTCAGCGCACAAAGTTTTATGATTCAAAAATATGCAATGTTACATGTTTATTCTTACAGTTTTATTCCTAGATGAGTGCTATTAATTTGATCATTGCATTACTAAAAACACAATTAACGTATGAAAATAGGAGCTGGTCACTACTTTCTGCTACCTGGTCAGGATGAGAGTTTTATAACTGCTCACTATCATTCTACAGGGAACTCTGTCCAAACAAATAAACTGCAGTGTGGAGATATGAGCATATGTGATTGTACGGCTCAGTCTCAATATAGACACGATCCAGACCTCTTTGTACGGACTTGGGCCTACAGCTGGCTATTCTGTGCTAAGAGCCCACAAAGAGCTGTCGATAGCTGTAAGGTGAGTCTGGTCATTTAAATGAACTTGAAGTTGCAGCACATTATCCATTGAACTCCGTCGTTCTCACAAGCCAAATAAACTAATGTGATGGAGTAGAATGTTCTAGAAACTTCCACATAACCACACACAGATCACCTATGTCATGGGCGCAGGATTTGTACGTTTATGTGTATATATAGATGTAAAAACCATACAAACATCACACAAAAAATCCCAACAATCCAGGAGTACATGTTCAGGGTGGGCTAAGCCAACAAAATAAACAAAATATTCTAATTTCCCCTTTAGTAAATAATACTCTATCAAAAACAAACAAAAGAAAATACAACATGCGTTTCTTCTCTCCCTATCCAAGATAAACTGAAGAAAACAATCACAAAAGAAAAGGCACCCACCTCTACTACTCCAAGGTGCTTAAAATCAAAATTACTATATTCACATAGATACAATACTAGTCACGAACTAATGGACAAGCATCTCAAAGCTTCCACCAAAGTGATCAGTTAAGAACAATCTCTAAAGGCCCTGTAAAGGCCCTGTAGTCGCTTAACAAGCCAGCCGGTAATCACTAGTAACATCGCCATCTTCTAAAACATCTAAAACAGAACCACTGCAAACAGTGGCGCAAAAAGGGGGTATGCAGCGTATGCGACGCATAGGGGCGCTGCACTAGAGGGGGCGCCAAATCGATGCTGGAAAATAATTTCTTGGGGGGGGGATTGTATGTTTGCATACACCTCAGAAAGTATGTAGTTGCACTCCTGACTGCAAAGGAACACCAACTGCAAAACGGCAATGGCCATAACACGCGTGTGTGTGTGTGTGTGTGTGTGTGTGTGTGTGTGTGTGTGTCTGTGTGTCAGTCAGAGTGCACGAAAAGTGCAAGTAGCACGGTACACATTTACTCAACACTGATTAATGAATTAATCTTTACTAAATGTTAGTCATTGTGCAGTCCTATGTGAAGTTATCCTAACAAGAATGAAATAGTAGTATTTTAAGCATATTTCATAAATTGTATATATTCTAAAGCACAGCATAAAAACTTAAATGATATAACTGAAAAAGAACACTGATCAAAATTAGAGAACACTTTCAGATACCTGCAATTTATTGGTGTTAATCTGGCACCTGGTGCTATTTCCTTAATTATCGGACAAACCCTATTTAACTGGCCGGCTAACTTTCCAGTTTTCACTGACTTTGCAAAAATGGTGAGCCATTCCAAAGTGATTGAAACCCTCCGGCAGCAGGTTGTCCAGATGAAGGTCAAAGGGGTGACCCTATCAGCCGTAGCAAGAGAAGCCGGTCTGTGTTTCTAGAATATTGTATCTTTGCAACTTCACAAACACATTTATGTCCTCCAAGAAGGCTGATCGCCCACGAAAGACAAATGCAAGAGAGGACAGGACAATGCAGGCACAATGCAGGACAGGAGAATATCCATGGGTAATCGGTTCAACACTGCAGCTGGAATTGCTCACCAGCTCAGCACTGAACAGGGTAATGATCCGTCTTGTCATAAACTGTCTCGACATTTAGGAGCATTTAGACTGAAAGCCCACTCTGCAGTGACCAAACCTCTCATTAACAGAAAGAATAAAAAAGCTCACCTTTGCTGAGGAACATGTTGTGTAGACAGAGGAGAAGTGGTCCAGAGTTCATTTTAGTGATGAAAGCAAGTTTAATTTATTTGGGTCTGATGGGAAACATTATGTTCTTCAACAAACTGGGGAAAGACTGAACCCAAAGTGTGTAAAGAAGTCAGTGAAAGGTGGAGGGTTGTCATGGTTTGGGGAATACTTTCGACAGCAGGAGTTGGACTTCTCATACAGCTACATGGAAGAGTGAATGCAAGTGTGTATAAGCACCTTCTTCAGCAACACGTGGTTCCTTCCTTGTGTTCATCAATCAATCAGCCGGCAATTTTCATGCAGGACAGTGCCCCCCGTCACACAGGAAAACAGGTAAAGCAGTTCCTTGAAACTGAAAACACTGAAACAATGAAATGGCCAGCCCAGAGTCCTGATCTAAACCCAATAGAAAACCTCTGGAAAATCCTTGGTGACAAAGTTATGACCAAGAAACCCACAACAGTCACAGAACTGTGGAAGAGACTGGAAGAAGAGTGGACCAAAATCACACCAGAGCAGTGTGAGATGTCCTGTGGCTGCAGATGTGCTGAAGTCATTCAAAGCAAAAACCTGTACACTTCCTACTGATTATAGACTGTTGTAACCTTCAGAGAATTGAATAATCTTTCTCTGTGCTACAGTCATTCTCTAATTATGATCATCACATTTTTTGCAAAATAAAGGTTTCATGTTGATATACTTTAGTTATTTTGTAAAACACTGTTCTAGTGGCATGGTGTACACCTTACAAACAATCCTTCAAATGTTGATCAGTGTAGATTACATTATTTCTGAAAAAATCAAGTGTTCATTCATTGTTCTCTAATTTTGATCTCCAGTGTATATTATATGGCCAAATGTTTGTGGATATCCCTCCAAATTATTGAGTTTCAGCCAACCCCATTGTTAACACGTGAATAAAATCAAGAAGACCGGCTCAAATGAAGATTGACAGTAGAATGCATCATGCTGAAGAACTGAAGATTGTGCTGATTTTAAACATAGCACTGTTATAGGATGCCACCTCTTCCACAAGCCAGCTCATAAAATTTCCTTGCTAGAACCAATTGTATGTTCCATTAACATGAAAGCATTTGGGAGGAGCAACAACTCAAATGTGAAGCGGTGGGGCAGGCTAACTCACAGAGCAGGCCTGCTGAGTCCTGAAGCGGTGGAGCAGGCTAACTCACAGAGCAGGCATGCTGAGTGCTGAAGCGGTGGAGCAGGCTAACTCACAGAGCAGGCATGCTGAGTGCTGAAGCTTGTAAAAAAAGTGGGAAAACGGCCTGCAGTTGGCCTGTTCAGTCACTAACTACAGAGTTCCAAACTGTCCCTGACAAGAGACTCTAGAGAACATCTTCTGGAGGGATGAAGCACGAATAGACTGAAGAGTCTAAGTTTGGATGCCAGTAGAATGCTATCAGAATACATAGTGGCAGTAGTGAAATTTAGGGGAGGAAGGATAATGGCTGTTTTTCATGTCTATGTCCCTTAGTTCCAGGGAAGGGTAATGTTAATTTTACAGTATATATCACTGTTGGCTAGATAAACTCCAAAATCCTGTGGAAAACCTTCACAAATGATTGTAAGCTGTTATAGCCACAACTGGGAATGCTACCTCCATATTAACACCCCTATTTTTAGAAGGTAAGTAGTCCTTGTTTGGTTATAGGTGTGTAATGAACATATAATGAACATATAATGTTCATGATCCAGAATATAATGTTCAGGATCCAGAAGATTCGTACCAATGTCACTTCACCCTAAGATTTATGACCTGGTAGAGAGGTTTAACAGGATACTGGCCCAACTTAGCTATCTTCACCTCAGAACACCAGCGAGACTGGGACACCCACCTTCCTCTCATCTTAATGGCCTACGTGAGGAAACTGCAGGACCAGATGGAGTCGGCACATTCCTATGCCCGGAACCAGCTGGCAAAGGCGGGACTGTGCCAAAAGAGAAATTATGACGTCACCACTAAAGGAAGGCACTTCCTTACTGGAGAGTTGGTGTGGGTCTTTAGTCTGAGGAGAAAAAAAGGATGGTGTCCTAAACTGGACAGCAGCTGGGTGGGGCCCTGCAGTGTTCTGGAACAGGTTGGGGAGGTGGTTTACAGGGTGCAGTTGTGGCAGAAAAGTGGTCCTGCACAGAGACATCATGGCCCCCTATAGAGGACAGTCTCCTCTCACTTTCCTGGAGGGCCAGGTACAAAGTCCTCATGCCCCTGCACAGTTGAACTCCCAGCAGGAGCCGCCTTTCTCTCCAATCCCTATAACTTGGGAAGCCAAAGAGATGGTGCCTATTGCCTCCCCACCTCAGAGACTGTGTTGTTCCCTTGAAGATGAGGAGCATTTTGATGGGGGGGGCAGTTAATGATCCTTAAGGGATTATTGTAACATGTTCATTATTACTTTTTGCACCGTTAAAAGTTTCTTTTAGTTATGAGGTGTTTGGGGTTGACACAGGGGGTTGTTGTGGGTGTGTGGAGAATAAGGGAGAGAAAGAGAGTTCACACAGCACCCTGGATAAAGGATCTCTGTTGAAATTATATGAAGTTATATAAAGTTATACTGAGTTATACGACTATTATGATTGTAACGGAATAAATCGTTGGTGAGAGCAAAACATCTGGTGCTTGATTGACTGTGCGAACATTATTTGATTATGTACACTATATATTAATTTTGAGATAATAATATTTCATTAAATATACACTATATTGCCAAAAGTATTCGTTCACCTTCCTTGATTCACATATGAGATTAACTGACATCCCATTCCTAATCCATAAGGTTCAATATGATGTTGATCCACCCTTTGCAGCTAGAACAGCTTCAACTCCTCTGGGAAGGCTGTCCACAAGGTTTAGGAGTGTGTTTATGGGGATTTTTGACCATTCCTCCAGAAGCGCATTTCTGAGGTCACATACTGATGTTGGAAGAGAAGGCCTGGCTCTCAGTCTCCGCTTTAATTCATCCCAAAGGTGTTCTATTGCGTTGAGGTCAGGACCAGTCAAGTTCATCCACACCAGACTCTGCCATCCATGTCTTTATGGAACTTACTTTGTGTACTGGTGCACAGTCATTTGGATGGGTGAGTGAATACTATTGGCAATATAGTGTATATGTTTATAAAAACTATAGATTATTTCATTTTCGAACATTCTACTCTTTGAAATATAGAGTACATAGGAATTTACATACAGTAAATACAGATTTACATTACGTACATAAAGACCTTAACCTTCATTTAATTTATTGGGAGGAGATCCTTCAGGAGAACATCTGCCTCATCAGGAGCATGCCCAGGCATTGTAGGGAGGTCACACAGGCACGTGGAGGCCACACACTACTGAACCTCATTTTAACTTATCTTGAGGAATTTCCACAGAAATTGGATCAGCCTGTAATTTAATTTTCCACCAAGATCTAGGATGTGTTATTTTTGTGTTCCCTTTATTGAATTTACCTGCCTTAGTTGTAGATGTGATTGCAGAACAGAAGCTTGAACACATGCATATAAATGCACAGAGAAAGCTGATCTGGTTTGAGCATTTGTGTATGGCTGTGCCACTGTATGAATTTGCATGCAAGGATGTGTGTGTTTCTTTTGCTAATGATGGCATGATATGTGAACCTGGTATTTTCCAGTATACCAGACTACCAGCACACACAGCCCAGGTTAGTAAAGGTCTGTACAGATTATTCACCACTCATTGACATCAAGCAAAGATGGTCATTCTTGTATTATATTGTACATAGTTAATGTAAAGAAATTATGCAATTCATTTTACATTATCTTTTTCTATATAAAGGATTTTTCCTGTTTCCAGCTGACTATAATATAAAGTCAAGTGGAGATAATAAAAATGTAATTTTATAGCACTTAATTATTCTGTCACTCACTTCCTCAGTGACTGTCCATGACCATAGTCCTGCCTGTAATGTGGCAACTAAGTTTTTTCACATTCCATTGATCTGTATGACATTCCATATTGTGGATATTAAACGGATAATGTACAAACGTAACGTACAAACAGCCAGTCATGACTGTAAAATAAATCCTAACACGGCATTCTCTGAAAGTAATACTATTATCGCCTTGAACAGTTTATTCTGAGATAATGATCAGTTGGCTGATCATTATTATACATTATGATAACGGCTGATCATTATCATTTTGCTTGGCCACTTTCCATAGAAATCAATAGTTTGATACTAAATAATTCATTTATTTGTTTGTGTCACGAGACGCCCTCAGCGGATTCCCAAAAAGGTAGGCAGGAATGTCGAGCACGGAAGAAAGACGTTTATTTAGTTTAGGTTTCGACAGTGTCAAACAGCAATGTAAACGTACAAACTCGTATGAAGTCAGCATCGACACAACGACGTGAACTAGCTGTCCACTTTGATTACATTTTTTTTTTATCTGAAAATATTATCAGAATTATAGAGCTAACAATGGATGCTTATACTCTGTATATAGCAATGGTTAGACTCCCGAATTCATCAACTAACCAATCAGAATCAAATATTCCACAGAGTTGTGTCAGAAGGGGAATCATTCACTGCACTTTTAGAGAGGATGTGCACATTTAATCCTGTTGCTCACTTTGAACGACAAATAGTGAGCACACTAAGCATATTGCTAGCAATACCATGGTGATGGATTCAGTTTCCAAAGATAGTGTCATACTGATAAATATATGTCATTTTGGACAAGAGCGTCTGCCAAAAACTGTATATGTGTTAAATTGAACAGATTGGATTTTGTATACGTGAACATTATCGTCTTGGAACATTATGTATTTACAGGGTGTGCCTCATATTCATTGACCAGTTTTGCACACATAGATCCAACAAAGGTCCTAATAATAAGACTCACAAGATGGCTTACATTATAGACCTACCACCATGTTTAACATCCGACAATAGAGATCGTAAGAATCTTGAAGAAGAGTGACAGAACTGAGCCGTCACCTCTGTAACGCAACCTCAAGAACAAAAAAGAATGGCAGCAATTAAAACTCACATACAAAGACCCACAACATGTTTTAAATTCACAAGAGCTACAGTAAAGTAACTCTGGCAATCATCGTTAGTGATTCAATTCGGCAGACATTTTCGAGCCTGTGCTGTCATGTTCAGCTACAGTCCTGTGAAGCTTCATTTATGACCATTGCTTCACTTTGGCGATGCTGCTTATCCATTTTCCATATGGTGTCATGGTGTACAACATGGTTTTGTTTAAATGTTCTGTTTGAATAATTTGGCCTTTTTAATGTGGTTTCTGTTTGCTTGCTTGTTTGTTATTAGTAGGGCCCATTTTAGGTTTCACTCATGTCAGTTTGACATTTTTTGTAAATTTTTAGTTGGCATTTAAATATTTCTAAAGCAGGATTATGGTTTTTGACAACGATTAGCGGTGGGTACCTCAGACTTCATTAGCCTGTGGTTGAAGGCTATCCAACTGAAAGAAGAATGAGCTTACAAATGTATCATATTTGCATGAAACGTGACCTTGTACATGACATGATGAGATAAACAGAACTCGTACACAGAAGGGGGGAGTCTACGTCAAGGCGACTGCATCTTACAAACCCATTCCTTGCTCTCTTACTGCGAGAGGAGACAGTGGAGCAACATTGGCAGAATCACCGCAGTTTTAGATTTGTTTGGGTATGGTTTTAGCCTAAATTTGAACTGGATTTTTTCTTATCTTGTGTGTGCTGTTATCGCAAACCAATGCGACTTTCTTTGTAAATATGGATGTATTGTGAAGAGTGAAGGTCTTTGCAGTCTGTGAGCCCTTTGTGTTGACAGTAGCTGATTTGGCTGCCATGTTATTTTCTCTAAACACGGCATCATATCCTTTTCCTGTAGGTCTTTTATTTTACAGCTGAGGATGAATACAACTTTCACCAACTCGAGTTTTACTGAAGTGAATGGGCAGGTCGTCCTTGCTACAACTGCCTGTGTGATAACCATCCAGGTGATCAATTTCTTCATGGGCCTTCCTCTCAACTGCTACATCATCACCCTCCTCCTGTCCAAAAGTGGCGGGGTGGACGTGTCTATATTTTTCACGCTCAACCACGTGTCCTCCGAAATCATCTTTGCCCTCGTGGCGCCTCTGTACATCTCTTGTATCATACGCTTAGACTTCTGCTACGGCCCTCTACTGGGCTTCTGGCTCGGCACTTTCATACCCGCCCGGTACGTGTTCCAGTGCTTAGTTTGTCTGGAGCGCTACATGGCTGTGATCCACCCTGTGAGCTTCCTGAGGTACAAACCCCTCAGGTACAGGGTGGGGTGTGCCGTCGTTGGGTGGGCATGTGCCCTGACGCTGGGCATTCTCTCCATGTGTATGTTCCCTGATTTGCCCTACAACATAATTGGAATTGTGTATCTTATCATTTTTCTTCTCAACTCATTCAGCTGCATCTCCATCCTGAAGGGTTTGCTTAGGCCCGGGCCAGGTGACAGGGAGAAGGAGGACATGAACGTGGCCAAGAAAAAGGCCTTTAAAGTGGTCAGCATGAACCTTGTGACATTTTTAGTGCAGATCATTCCAATGGTGGTTTCCTTTGCTATGTTAGGCATGGTGCCTCAGGACCTTTTTCAAATGGGTGTGGCCATTGGTATGATCATCAACATTTCTGCAGGGTTTGTGCATCCGATCTTTGTTCTCCACAAAACTGGTAAGCTGTCATTCAGGAAAAGCACTTAAATTCAGGAGTGGTTTCTCAAATAATCTACGATACTTATAGTACCTGTGAATATTTTACTTTCATGTTGCATGTCTTCTGAATAAGTGCCAGGGTTAATTGTAACTACTTAATTTTTCAAATGAGGTGGTTTGGGTAAAGCTCTCTACATTTGCAGTCATGAGTTCTGATTGGCTGGTGTATCTCTTCCTTGTCTTTTTAATTTAATTTAATTTATTTTTTTTGGGGGGGGGGGGCATACATATCTCCAAGTCAAGTTTTATTTTGTGTGAGGATTAAAATTCCCAGTTACATCAAATAAATATTATCTGATATATTTTAGCCCTAGTAGCACTGCTTACTTGTTTTTTTTTTCTTTTTCTTTTTTCCACGTGTAACACTGTAGATTTTAGACAAACATGTATCTATTAGAAATCATCCACAATCATTTGACAGGAAAACCAACCAAGCTAAAACATTAACCTTTTTCATCTAGCACTGTATCCCTATACCAAAAAGAGGTTTTATCACTGATGATGTAAAAATAAAATAAACTTGTGTGAAATGACAAATTGTGTTTTGTGTGTTCATACAGGCAACCTGCTATGACAAAGAAAAACAATCCAATACTTGTAGATAACCTGTAGAAATATGGCAAGGTCTGCTTAGCCAATCAGTTAAGTATGAGGAAATTCAGAAGTAGATCACAAGCATTCAGAAGCGGACAAGCACGTTTTAACTTCCAGTATATTCAAAATGTATTTGTCTGTTGTGCTAAATTGTTAGCAAGCTGAAGTGGCTATGGATGGTTTACATGAATGCATTTATTCAACAAGAACAATTAAACCCGGTGCAGCAATATCTTACCACCAAAATATGGATAAATTTATTTAAATTTAATTGATAATACAAGTGTAACGTCGAGCCCCGGAGGGTTTGCACAAAAGCCGACAGGACTCAAGTGTAAAGGAAACGAATAAACCGTTTTATTTTCGGTTTCCTTGAAACAGAAAACACACTGCTCACAAAACAACGCCATCAAAAACCCACGACTTACTGAGCAACAGACACGCTGATAAACTATGGAACGCCGTTTGGGTCAAAACGCCTAGAATGACGTCCATGTTAACACGGCAAATTTGTACGTCTTAAGACGTCCAAAA